>JAGFMF010011858.1:9352439-9393372 GCA_019455555.1 Galemys pyrenaicus
CATCAATGACATCTTTGGAGGTACAACACCTAAAGCACAGATAGTGAAAGAGAGGATAAACAGGTGGGACTACATCAAACTTAAAAGCTTCTGTTCAGTAAAGGACACGTTAGCCAAAACAAAGTGACAACCCACCAACTGGGAGAAAATCTTTACACACAGCATTACTGACAAGGGATTTATCACACAGATCCACAAAGAACTAACCAGACTAAACAAACACTGTCTCATTTAAAAGAAGCATATTATTTTAATTTCATTTGATGCTTCAAAAATATAGCTTTTCTGTACTCCATAGAATCACCACAAGATACATTCTTTATATTGACAGGACTATTTAAAAGAATACACAAAATACTTTTACTTTCAAATGAAATATATCTATTTTAAGGACAGCTTGATCATCTGTGATTTGTGTTTGAAAGAAGTTCTAATATGGTAAGTATTAATACTTTGGCTAAAAGCCATTCAAAGTAATGCTATTGTCCTAGACAACAATTATATTTCTTGTATCCAGGCACAGTTTATTCATAAATGCTTTACTTAATGGCAATAAATTTAATATTTGCCTAAGGAAAATGTTAAAATATTAATAAAATAATAACCCATTCCTCGACAGTGAGTCACTTGTTTGAACTTTCATTTCAATCACTTACCAAAAGAAAAAAAAAAGCCTAAGATTTAATATAAATACAGAAATGGAAGTAGATATGTTATGAAAGAAGAAATATCTAGACAGATTTTTTTTTTCCAGTCAGCAGTGGCAATTCTAACTATAGCAGAAATAAAGGTAGAGCCTGTGAAAATTGAATAGAAAAAAATTGACAAAGATGAGAAAATCTTCAGTTTCAAATGCTCATTGGGCCTCAAATTGTAGTCTTCTACAATAACCATGCATTTAAAATGAGCTCCTTTTAATCAAAAAGAATATAAAGCACATTTTAGGACATTTCATTACAGAAATAATATATATCATTATCTGAAGGGAACATATGTAAAACATTCAACTCTTTTTCTGTATAACCACTATAGATTTAAGTGTTACTTAAGAGAACATTAAGTCTGTTAAATGTACACAAGTCTAAAACACAAGTCCCATTCATATTGACTTTTGTAATTACATAATTGATGATGTTTTACATAATTTATTCCACACAGTAGTGAAATAATTTAAACAACCTGCTGACTGAAATGTAACCACTGCACCTACATTTATCATTTATAAAACTTTCAGACAATGTAGATAACTATTTTCTCTGATTAAATGTTTCAGCACTTTCCTTCATGCTATGTTCCTCAGTAAAAGCTGCTATTATTTGTAAGCAAACATGAAATATTTCTGATAGGGAAACAAAGTTTGTTGGAGTTATGGCTGAACACACACTCCCATATGATCCAAGCCAGAAGAAACAGATGGACCTCAATTAGCTAGTTACTTGAAGAATACTGTTTTGCTCTGCTTTATCTTTAATATAGTTTTATTTCTAGACTTCATTTGATTTTTGTGTATGCTATTAATGTTTTAACCCTAAGATGATAGTTTTTTAAATGAACTCGCTTTTTTCTATAAATATCTCACCATGCTAACTTTAAAATTTTCTTAGCTTAATGCCTAATACAAGTATAAATGATCATTATTTCAAACTTTTCCAATAGTTTGACCATTGGTCTTCTGACCTAAGCATCCTAAAACTTACAGTTGGCATGCAAACTGATAATCAAGTCACTATCTTTTTATCATTGCTCTAGTTTCTGGCATAGTATTCATTATTCTTCATAATTTGGCTTTATCTAACTTTCCCAATTGTATATCTTAATGGTCTGTACATATATAACTTTCTTGTCAGTGTGTTTTATATGAGATTTATTATCAGTAATGTTGTAATAAGTGAATAATTGAATAAAATTGATGTACTTTACTATTGGACTTATAAAATATTAGGCATTGAATATGTATTTTCTTGAGATATTTGAGTCTGCTACTTTAGGTAGTACATTATAAAATTTTAAATTCAACCTTAAGTTTTGCAAGAATATAATATATGCTTAAATTATATACCCTCCATTGTAACAGGGTAATCACCAGGGAAGGGGCGGTTCTAGGTTCCATGCCCCACCATAAGAAAATGTAGAGCTGGGCAGGAAGGGAAAACTAAAAATGACAGGGAGAAGGAAGGAAGGTGATGACAGAGGACCTGGAACAGCCACATGGTGTGGAGAGACATAGGAAGAACTCACACTTACTTGTCACTCTTGGACTTGCTCATACCAGGGACTTGGAGGATATGAAAGGAGTCACTTAAAAGAGACAGATATGTGGGTAAGAGACCTGGAGAAGGCTGAAAATGGTGGTGTTTTATTATCGTGACTTGGGTTCTGATCTTGCGCTTTTTCTTCTAGACTTTCCTGGCCCCTGCTGCCCCTTTTCTATGGGTCCTACCAGAAGCTGCCTTAGACATGTGGCAAGCTTTTGGCTTCAACAGTCCTGTTTGGGCCAACTCTGTTGGGAGGGGATTTTACTCATGAGGGGAAGGGTAACTTTAGGTGGTTCATGGGATTTTATTTTAACTATTTTCTTTCTCTTCTCCTCTTTTTATTGTACACTAATTGACACTAATTGTATTAAAGCTATTTACTACTGAAGGTCTTTGTACTAGAGCATACATTGTCCTGATGTGGCAGATGGCAGAACCTATTTAGGAGCAGGCAGTTTTGGGGTCCCCAAAGTGTCCCTCCTTCTGTCCTGTAACATTATCATACATGATGAAAATATAAAGTACCATGTGGTAGCATGTATAAAAATGGAATAAACATAAATTTTAGTTTCATGATGATCAAGATGGAAATGATAAAAGTGGTAATCATAAGACCATGATAAAGATGAGAGATAATAATAAAACAACAAAACCGGGACCTCCCTGGTGGTGCACGGGTTAAGGTGCAAAACTATGAAGCCAATCTGCAGCCACTGCAGCTTGAATTCTATCTCCAGCCAGGGAGGAGATCCACATGACACAGCAGAACTCTCCTGTCTCATCTGCTGCTCCCCTCAGCAGTGTACTTCAGTCAATCTGCCTGTTCTACTCTCCACTCTGTCTCTGGCAAATCCTCTCACCTCCCACGACTCTGACCTGTACCCCAGTTCTTGAATGCATAAGTAAATCAATCTTAAAAAAAAAATCAGACTATGATTTAGTATAATCCCAGACTTCATAAACATATGTCACAACAAATAATCATATAATAATATCTGAACGCAGACATAACTGAAGAACTACACCCACAAGTCTACTAGAAGCAGTTAACCTATTAGTTAAGGTGGAGGTATATATCTGTGTACATGTGTGTAGATGTATGGCTGACTTCATATACATATATGTATGTGTGTGAACATACATATATGTGTTGTACTAAGAAAGACTTTCATTTCCTTGATATAGCTTTTATATTGTCATGTTTTCATAAATTATATATTTCTTTAAAAATTAAATAAGGGAAAATTCACAAGCACAATGGCCAAAACTATTTACTATTCTTTAAAAGTAAAATCAAAGCAAAGTCACATTTTGTTAAAATGAAACTATATAGTACCTGCTCCCAAGAGACTTATGTACTGCAACAAAAGTTGTAGAGATTTTTGGGCTATCAGAAGACAAATGATACGTAAAACCTTAAAATTTTAGGTAAGAATAAAAAGCAACAGACATGACATATAGGTAAATATTTTTAAAAGTATGCTTTTTTTTCTCTTCAGTTTCTTTAAGTAATGACAGATTTGGATTTCTAGTTGTGAACTTAATGTAGCATCTATACAAGCTGGTCCTCAATGATGAACACTTAAAATTTACATAATGTTATAATATCCTGTTAGTGCAATAAAAAATAGCACTTTTAATATACACCAGTGGTTTGTAATGTCTATAGGTAGGATGCATATAGTTATAATATAAATATTAGAAAAATGGAACTTTTTTTACATAGTTCATACTTTCCTATTAATGCTTTTTTAAAATTTTATTTTTGTTTATTTATGTATATAAGAATTGGGTTGTAGGCCAGAGGTGCAGGGGTGAGATTAACCAGAGATAGAGTGGATCGCAGGGCAGGCAGATCTACTGAAATACACTGCTGAGGGGAGCAGCAGGCAAGACAGGAGAGGTCTACTGTGCCATGTGTGTCAGCTCCCTCGCCAGGGATGGAACTCAGCCACAGTGACTGGCGATAGCTTGATAGCATGGAAACCAATCACTTGTGTCACTAGGGAGGCCCTGTTAATGTTAAGTGGATATACAATATTAAGTTAGCATATTTAAATGTTTAGAGCAACTCTAAAACATGAAATGCAACAAAAAGGACATACCAGAATAAAATTTAAAAAATATATTTAGTCCAAAATAAAGTAGGTAAAGAGGAACAAAAAGCAAGGAAAGGTGCAACTAAAATAACAGTGAAAAAAATCTGAAAATATAAATGAACAAAAATCTAAAAATGTAAATCTTTTTTCCATAAAATGATATCATAGGGCCTCCTGGTGGCACAAGGATTAAGCACCGAGCTATGAAGCATCTGCAGCCACTGCAGCACGAGTTCTATCCCTGGCCAGGGAGGGGACCCACATGATGTGGCAGACCTTTCCTGTCTTACTCGCTACTCCCTCGGCAATGTATTTCAGTTGATCTGACTGTTTTGTTCTCCACTCTCCATCTCTGGTGAATACTCTCACTTCTCATACGTCTGGCCTGTACCCCAGTTCTTGTATGCATAAATAAGTCTTTAAAAAAAATAAAATGACTTTATATGTTATATGCTAGAGGAACACTGATTTAATATCAGAAATTTTATTAAAATAAAAAAGGTGCAAATATATGCTCCTTAAAAAAAAACAAAAACAAAAACACAAAAACATTTTACACCAATGCACAGATTGAACATTATTAGATTCAAAAACAATCAAACCGATAGATGGTAAACACATAAAAATTTCAGGGTATGATAATATTTTCAGTCTTCAAGAAAAATAGTATGACTGCAGACATATAAAGACATTTTATAATGACCATCAATTCTCCAATAAGGTATAGCAATGTAAATTTGCATTTGATGAACAACACAGTTTTGAAATGCATAAAGCAAAAAACACACAGTAATTTGAAGTCATAGTTGTAGCTTTTAACAGTCCTCTATCAAAAATTGAAATAACTCTTAGACAAAAGTCAGAAAGATACAGAAAATTTGAACAGTTCTACATAGTTAATTGATATGTTGGAAATTTGTATATATTTCACCCTAAATAGGAGAATGCACATTCTTTTCAAGTACAATGGTAAAATAATTGGAAGGTATCATATTTTATATGATAAAACAATCAGTAAGTATTGCAAGATTGTGATCTAACAGTATATAATCTTTGGTAATAATACATTAATTCAGAAATAATATGTATATATCTTAAAAATGAAAACTGAATATTTGGAAATAAAGACCACTTTTAAAGATAGGCCCTTCATCAACTAATATATAATGTGGATAATTAGAAAATATAACTTACTGAATGATTATGAAAATTTATCAAATTATGTGTGATGAAGCTCAAGCAGTCTTAAAGAGAAATTTATGGCATTAAGTGCTAATATTAGAAATTAACAGAAAGTCTAAACTCAAAAACCTAAATTAATCCTTAAAAACATTGAAAGGGAGGTCTCATATAAGCTCGATATATGTGGAATTTAGGGAAAAGCGGACAGGAATCAAATAACACTGTAACTGAGTGTAACAATCAGCAATTCAGAAAATATTGTCAAAAGTTAGTTCACTGAAAAGCAATGCATTTGATAAAACACTTAGCAAGGATGAGGAAGGAAGGAAACAGAGGACATGAATTAGCAGTGTTAGAAATGGAGAAAAGGTTATCACTAGAGATTCTACAGATATTAGAAGGACAATATGTAACTGCATACCAAAAACTCTGACCACTGACATAAAATGAACACATTCCTAGAAAAATACTCAAAAGATATTTAAAAAGATAAATCAGAGAATTTGCATGTTCTGTATCTATTAAACAAATAGAACAAAAGTGCTCTACAATGAGAAGTTGAAACCCAAGTTTCTTTACCACTGAATTTCATCAAATATCTAACTTAACAATATTTTAAAGCATACTGGGCCTATAGAAACTCATGTAGAAAACGTAGTAGGGAATGCTTCTTAATTCATTCTTCAAGGCCAAATATCAAAATAGACACAGATTTTTTTTAAAGGAAAGGGAATTAAACGCTAATATGTTTCATAAATAAAATATTATCACATCAAATTCAGAAATATATAAGTATGAAGCAACACTGACAATTAGAATTTATCCAGTAAGAGTCTGGTGAATGACATTTAAAAGCTAATCACCATAATTAAGCTTTTTAACAGAATAATTGGGGAAAAAACTTTAGAATCATTTTAATACATATAGACAAAGCATTAGAAATATCCAACTAATCATAATTTTAAAAAGTATGCACCCTACAAAAATAAACTTTCTCAGTCTGCCAAAGAGCATCTTCAATAATTCTATAGCTCACATGTTTATTCCTTAAAAACTAAACACATTCAATCTAAGATTCAAAACAAGCTAGGATGTCCAGTTTCATATGTCCTATTTAAATTTGTAGAGAAGAGCCTCCCTGGTGGCACAGAGGTTAAAGTCTCGGTGCTATCAAGCTATCACCAGTCACAGTGGCTGAGTTCCATCCCTGGCCAGGGAGCTGACCCACATGGCACAGCAGATCTCTCCTATCTTGCCTACTGCTCCCCTCAGCACTGTATTTCAGTAGATACACCTAGTCTGCTTCCCACTCTGTTTCTGGTGAATCTGCTCATCCCCATATTTCTGGTCTACACCAAATTCTTGTACATATAAATAAATAAAAACTTAATCTTTAAAAAATTTTAAAAATGTGTACTGGAGTGTCTAGCTATTTTTATGAAGCAGCGATATATAGAAAATGTTACATATAATAAAATGATTGTTTAATATAGAAAATCTAAAGCAATATAGCATAACTCCTAGAATTGGTAGGTGAGTTTAGTCAACTCATAATATGTAATTTTAACATAAGAAATCAATACTGGGGCCTCCCTGGTGGCGCAGTGGGTTAAGCAGCGCACCATGAAACAGACCGCAGTCACTGCAGCACGAGTTCGATCCCCGCTGCCGGCCAGGGCGGGGACCCACATGGTGCAGCAGACCTCTCCTGCTGTGCCCGCTGCTCCCCTCAGCAGTGTACTTCCGTTGATCTGCCTGTTCTGCTCCCTGCTCTCTGTGGTGAATCCTCTCACCCCCCCATACCTCTGGCCTGTACCCCAGTGCTTGTATGCATAAATAAATAAATCTTTAAAAAAAAAAAGAAATCAATACTATTTTTGTACATGAATAAAATACTTTAGAAAATGAAATTCAGTTTATATTAGTATCAGAGCACAAAATGCCTAATAAATTTATAATTAGTCACAGACTTCTGTAGTGAAAACTCAAAACATTGTTGAGAGAAATATAAAAAGACACAATTAGTGAAAAGATTACCATGGATTTATGGAAAGAATTAAATATTAAGATATCAATTTTCCCTAAATTGTTTTACAGATTCAAAAGGATTCAATCATAATCTGAGAAACCTTTACCTTAAGGTGACAAGTCTGTTCTAAAATTTATATGGAAATTCAAAGTAATCAAAATGTCCAAAGCAATATTAAAAATTAAGATCAAAATGTTAGGACTTGTGTTACCTGTCTGGAAAGGTTATTATAAAACTTCGGTAATCAAAACAATTAAGGAATGATAAACTGGTGAGTGAACCACTACAAACAGGTACCACATGTAGATTCTCATTTGAGTGACAATGAATAATTGCAACTGGAATAGAATAGACAATGCAACCAGAAAGTGTTTTTGTCAACATATACCTCAACAACTGTATATTCATGTGGAAAAAAATTGACACTTTATAAAATCTAATTCACACTGGATCATAGCACAAATTGTCAAAAATAAAAATAGGAAGGTATGAATTTTTTTTTTCGGTCTCTCATTCCATCTGGGCTTGGTGAGCCTGTCACTATCCTGGCACTAGTACTGTGTTGAACGAGTGGACATTAGACACTGGCTAACCTCTCAGACTATCAGGAGCATATGACTCCAACTTTGTGTGAAAAGTTCCCTCTCCCACTTCCTCAGTTTCCATGAGATCTTGATATTACAAAACTGTAAAGTTTACTTTCTCTCCCCTAGTACCTCATCTTCCCTTCTTTCCTCAAAGCAGAAACAGGAAGTAAACAGAATGCGGAAGGCAATGTTTGAGTCCCTGCATGTTACAATTCTGCCTAAAATCCTTTCTACACATAGCCTTCCCAATAAACACCTTCAATGAGTCTGAGATGTGTTTCTCTCCCTTGGAGTCAAAAAGAATAACATGAATGAAAATAAAGCAATATGAAATAGAGTACAATGTGCAGGGTGCTTTATAAATGTGAGTGAGTAGAAAGAATAAGAGCAATGATTTAAAAATGAACCTAGATGTTTTATATTGTAGCAAATGTGTGACTTGTTCATTATACTGTATCATAACCATAAATATCATTACTGAAAGATACATATTGGAACCTACTGGAGTAGGTTACAATAAAGAAAGCTTGTGGAAGATGCCAACACAGGAGAACCTGAAAATAGGGGAGGGGGTACCACTAGCTAAATGCTACCATGATTAAGGAGAGATCAACTAATTTAGATGGTAATGCCGGAGGAAGTGGAAATGACAACAGTGGTTTTCAGACAGACAGATCAGAGATTGTATATTGTGTGTGTGTGTTGGGGGAATGTAGAATGTTAAACAAGAGATGGATCCATCATCATTTGAGATTTCTAAGTTGAGTAACTTAGTAGATGACAGAACCATTGACCATAACAAGAAACACTGATGTATCAGAAAGACAATAGCATTAATTCATTGCATACTCCTTTCCCTCTACTTTCTTCTTCCCTCAATTTCCAGAATAATTATTATTTATATTGCTTTCATTATTATAACCTCATCATTTTAGAATATAGTTGGTTTTTTATTGAGATTTATTTCATATAAAACAAAATTTGCCCTTTAATGTATATAAGTCAGTGATTTTTTTATTCACAACGTGTGGAACATTTATCACTATCTACTTCCAGGATATTTTCATCTTCTCATAAATGCCCCATACTCATTAGAAGTTGCTTTGCATTTCTTCCATCCAAGGCCATGGGAACCACTTTCTCTATGAATATGCCTATTCTAGAATATTCATATAAATTGAATCACATAATATGTGACCACTTACATCTGACTTCTTTTATGACATAAGTTTCAAGAATCATTCATGAAGTCATAATGATAAACATCTCATTTTGTAAAAGCCAAACATCTTCCATTGTATGGATAAACTATATTTTCTTTACCTATTCATCAGTTTGATGGGCATGACAAAAACAGTAAGACAACAATAAGTGTTTGCTAGGATGTGGGGAAATTGGAATCTTAAATATTGTGTGTCCATACAAAAATTTTAACATGAATGTTCACAGCAGTAATAGTATATAGAAAAAAATCTTGGAAATAACTCAAATATCCATCAACCATTGAGATTTCACAATGAAATACTTGAAAGATAATTACAAAAGAAAAAAAAACAATGTTATCTACATTAAAATTAATATAGAAAAAATTAATACAGAATGAGTGAAAGTAAAAGGAAAAAAATTCTTAATTAGCAATTGCTGAAATGAATGGGTCTTCAGTGTAATTTATTTAAGAGGACTGTCTTTGAGATGTAGTCTCCTGTTATTCAATGCAAATTTCTCTTGGCAACATTTAAAACAATCTAATGATAAATATTGCATTGCTATTCAAGAACTCAGTTTCCCACTTTAAAATGGGGGCAATAGTTAAAATGGGAACAATAGTTATGATTTTTTGGGATTTGATAAGATCATATATACAAATTGCTACTAGTAGTGTTATGATTGCTATTATAATTATGAATTACTATTAACCATTTTACTATTATTATATGATGTACTATAGGCAAGGCAACAGAGAGAAATCTTGTAAGGGATCTGGTCTATGATAGTCCTGATATCTTTTTACATCTACTGTGAATTTTATAATTCAGAAGGTCAAAACAGTTCTTGAATTTCATAGTATTTTCTGATATGTAGCACTTTTCAGAAGAGAAAAAAAATGTAACATTGAAGTAAATATAATTAATTATAATCCTGTGAACAATGCCAGGTGGTCCAATACTATTCCATCCCAAGATACTAATTATGCACAAGTTTGAATGCTTATTAAGACTTCTTGAAAAAAAAATATGTCAATAACAGAGGGGTCACAAATGAACAAGGAGCCTTGGACATCTCTCTTATTTTTGGCACTAACATTGAATTGGAAACCAAAAGAAATCTAGGTAACTGTGTAACTAATATCATATAAACTTGCATTTCAGGACTTCATGCTGAGATAACAGAAACAGAACATGTGAAAAATGACACCCATATAATGAAAAGAGTACATTATAAGCGGGTACAAAGAGTAAGAAAAAAAAAAAAAACACACGAATTTAGTCTGAGGAACAATTATAGCAACTGATTTGTACAATCTATTACCTTTGTAAATACCGGTCACCCTTCTAACAGGATTGGTGACAAATATTTAGTAACTATACATTACATAAGAACTGACAGACCACATTCCAAAGACATAGAACTTTTTAATCTACAACAGCAAATAGTCAACATTTATACTTCATCTTCTCAGAAGAAAAAGAATCAACAGCTCTTGATGTGTTACCTAGATTCCTAAATCCTGTCTCTTCTCATTAACTGGAAAATGGGTAGTCAACCCCATATTTCAGGGCAATATTCTACAATAATATTAGATAGTTTGAAATTCAAATGTAAAATATTTCAGTAATTTTGCAAGGTTTATAATAACTATAAATCATTACCAAACTTATCAAATGAAAACTGTAGCTATTAATCTAATTAAAAACAGCATTAGCTGAATGAACAAAATTAAGATTATTTCTACTACTACATTCATCCTGGACTGATTTTTTTTCTTCCTAATTCAAAGAAACTGTCTCCTAGTAAAAAAAAAAAACAAAAACAAAAAAAACAACAAAAAAAAAACCCAGAAAAACCATAATTTTGTGCCCACCACTCCAAATTTCTTTTATTTTTAAAGATTTATTTATTTATGCATACAAGAGCTGGGGTACAGGTCAGAGTCCAGGGAGTTTGAGAGGATTCACCAGAGACAGAGTGGAGAGCAGAACAGGCAGACTGACTGAAACACACTGCTGAGAGGAGCAGCAGGCAAAGCAGGAGAGGTCTACCTGGCTATGTGGGTCCCCTCCCTGGCCAGAGGCGGGGATCAAACTTGTGCTGCGGTTTACTTCATAGTACATTGCTTAACCCACTGCGCCGCTAGGGGGGCCCCACCACTCCAAATTTCACACAGTATTCATGATATTCTAGCATCCAGACAAATCTGATGTCAACTCTTAATGACTTGCAGTGCCTCCCTGGTGGCCTAGGTCTTAAGTCTCAGCACTATCACTACTATGGCCTGAGATCAATCACTGGCCAGGGAGCTAGCCCACATGGTGCAGCAGACCTCTCCTGTCTCATCTGCTGCTTTCCCCTATTTCAGTAGATCCACCTGTTCTGCTCCCCACTCTGTCTCTTGTGAATTCTCTCACCTCCCATACCTCTCACCTACACCCAAGTTCTTGTATGAAAACAAACATACAAAACCTCTTAATGGCTTCCCCTTGATTCTAGAATAAAGTCCCTTATATGAATGGCGATTACTCAATCTGAAGACCATCTTGGCCTTTCTTTATCTTTCAAACCTTATTCCCTATGACCCTTTGTAATTGAATTCTTACTCCATTTTACTGAATTTCCTTTACATTGCTCAACTCATCATAGTAATTTCTGGCTTCAATGTATTTGCTCCCTTATGCCTGGAATCCTTTTCAGATCTCTCACATGACAATCACTAGCTTACTAGGAATGAGTTTCTCATGCTGGTTTATACTGAAATAAACATGTCCTTCAGAAGCTGGCACCCAAAGTATGTGGGTAATGGCAAAAGAAGAAGATTTGGAATATAAAAAGCTGGAAACAATCCTGTAAAGTTTCTTCCAAATCTTACATCTTAAATATGAAATATTTTCTCATAGTTAGTATCATCCTAAATATTTTTATGACATTGCCTATAGGAAGTTATGATGCTGAAATAAGCTTTTCAGTTCATTAAGTAAGGACAAGAAAATCACCTCCATTAGAAGAAAAAATACATGTTACCTTTACTCCTATAAAAAAAAAAGCCTTAAAATCACAGAAAGTATATTTATAAACAGTTTACTATATAAAAAATTAAAGTTTTTACATTTTTATAACTTTATGTTTGTGAATGATTGTCAATGGCTGACAATAATTGGCTACTGAATGAACTAATAGCAAGTTAACATTAAAATTGATTCATTATACATGGCAATTCTAAAAAAATTGATTTTACTTCATTATGCATCCTCATGTTTGAGAGAGTTATTTGTACTAAGGAAGTAGGAACATATCAATGTTTATATAGAACACTGTGTTAAATATTATAGTCACTTAAATATTATAGAATACATGGCTTGGTTTGGCATTTTAACATTTATAATGTCCTTTTGTCATCATTTTTCATCTTAATTCCTTTATAATAATTATTTTCCACTGAGGTTATGTTACTTCATAATACTGTATATGTTTAATTGTATTTTTCTTAACTACTACCTTTCACAGTTAACTACAATTTATGTAATTTGAGGGAAAATAAATGGATTTTATTTTAGACCATACAGTGTCAATCACAATGTTAATTTCAGTTTTGGTTATTGATTGGTTGGTTATAAAAGAGAAATATCACCTGGGCTGATATTCTGCTTTCTGAAAACAAAGTAACCAGTCATTTGTGTGTGGCATTGTCAATTGAAACAATATCAGCATATTAAATCAACTACATTACTTTGTATTATCACCAGTAGCTTCAGTGAACCAAGTACCTGGTGAAAATGATAAAATTAAATAAACATTAAATACATTTCCTCTCATAAGCAAGGAAATTCATGTTTAGCAGTTATTTTTAGAGTTAATATTAACAGAGTAGGTTAAAATCTAGATTTTCCCACTGAATTTCTACCCATATTAATAGATTATGAACTTAAAACGAGTTTCCATATGCCCTCATGCCTCTTTCAACAGAGTTCATTTTCTGTATTTAAAGTTACTTCATCCCAAATGGCTACGAGTATAAAGGTCATTTTTGTTTCTTACAAATAATCTTAGAATTATGGTATAAACAATTTCTTGAAAAAAGTTTAAGGATCTTACAGTAACACTGCTTCCCAAGGCAACAAATAAATGGAAACTGTTTCAAAAGAGGAAGGAATTATTTTCCCCTCTGCTTTACATAACACATTTTTTCTCTATATTTTATCAAAATATTTTTATGTATGTATATTTTAATACATAATTTTTAAAGAAACTGTTTCACTGTAAAATTACATTTGTTTACATATAAAAAATTTAAAGATTATGCATGACTGAGTTTGTGAGATAGCTATATTGGTAATTACATAGCCCTTAATGAAATACCAGTTATTTGCTTTGTGAGTCTTGTTTGCATTCTTTATAACAGTATAGGAAGGCAGGATCTTAAAAAAGATATGAATGATAGCATGTTAATAAATTCCAGACCCTTCCAGAAGAGAATGATGATGATTCTCACCATTATCAGCATCATTATTATTTTCTACCCTCTAAGTAGTACATGAAAATGAACTGTATTTTCCACCATTTTTAACATATTTTCATTAGGGATAGTCTTTTTTTTTTTTTATCTTTTTCATGCTCAGAGAACATTTATCAAATGCTACTTAATAAAAGGGCAAAACATAATAACCAACATCATTGTATTCATAGTGATGATTCTTTTTTCTGCTTTTAAAATGATCATTTGGTAACCAGACAAGTTTACCACATTCAAAATCAATGCGGTCAGCTCTCTCTACCAAATAGTTCATGTCTTACCTAAGTATAATTATCATGGAAAATGAAGCAAGCAAGAAAATAAAAAATAACCTAAGGAATAGGAGATAATATTTATGTACCATACATCCAAATAAAGAGTAATAGTCATATTATAAAATTAAACCTTAAAATCCAACATAAAAAACACCTAAATTAAAAATGAGTGTTTCTCAAAGAAGAAACACAAAGATCATTTTTTGAAGGGAAAAGATGCTCAATATCATTAATCATTAAGAAAATGCAAATAATAATAATAGTGAGCTATCATCTTACATCTACTAGATAGCTATTACCAAAAACAATAAACAACAACAGATAATCAGTGTTGACAAGAAATTGAGAAGTTTGCACTGTTGGTGGGAACAAAAATGGTTCAGTCACTTTGTTGAAAAATATGGCATTTCTTCAAAAAACTGAAAGTAGTAAGACCATATGATCCAGCAATCTCTCTTTGGGCTTTCTATACAGAAGTCAAATCAGGATGTTAAAGAGATATCTGGACTCTTATGTTCATTGCAATCTTTTAGCCAAGATATGAAAAGCCTAAATGGCCATAGGCAAAAGAGTGAATAAAGAAAATATGACACATTCTTTAAATAGAATGCTGTTCAGCCTTAAAAAGAAGGACATCCTGCAATATATTTTAGATGTACCTTAAGGACATTATGCTAAGTAAAATAAGTCAGTCACATAAGGACAACTCCTACATGATTCCATTTACACAGGGTATCTGAAACAGTCAAAGTCAGAGAAACAGAGAGTAGAATGGTGATTGGTAGAGAATGGGGGTAAGTGGGAATGAGGAGTTGCTGATTAGTGATATAAAATCTTATTTCTACAAAACAGTTCTGTTGTGTAACACTAGCCACAATTAACAATACTGTTAAGAAGATAGATAACATCTTTCAGTGTTTTACTTCAATTTAGAAAAAAGGAAATGTACAATAGAAAAATCAAATTTAGTCAATTCCTGAGAATCCACACTATTGAAGGACTGTGTGGATTCTATGTCTTAGTGGTTTGTACTAAGCTAGTCAATTATCAGATGATTTGTGGAAAATACTGACCCAAATGTACTGCATCCAAACAGATGGAAAATATACATAATATGCAGTTCCTGGACCTCGAGATTCTGACTCAATGTTAATGTACACACAAATAAGACTGGCTTAATGAACCAAATACTACAGTTTATTTTATTTATTTTTAACTGTAAGTATTTTCATTCTAGTGTTCAGCAGATTGTAAATTTTATTACATCTTCAGCCTTCTGTAATTATAATATTGCTTGTACGTACTTCTGAATTCAAAGCAATTTATTTCTAGAAATGCTTTGTAAATGAATGTGATGTTAACTAGGGATGTAAGTTCAGAAAAGGTTCTTGTGTTCAATTTCAAAAATGTGGTTTCAACCTCTCTGAAGATAAGCCCATCATTTGCATAAAATGAGTAGACACCAACCTGGAAAAAAATGAGCACGGGAAGATGGCTCCATTTCTACCTGAGAGATTACCATTATAGAAATCTACACTGTTAAGGCTAGATTCTCCTGTCTAAATGAGTTGGAAGACAAACTCATGAGTTAGAGAGAGGAAACCAAGATTTTCTGTACATATCTATTTAACACAATATACCCGAAATTCTGGAAAACCATGGGCAGAGAAAATTATTTCATTGATACTGCTATACATTGTTTGTATTGTAGGACCAGCTAGTGATAATGTTGGAAAGAGAGAACAAAATGAGAACAGTGAGAATAAAGGACAGGTAATTTTTTTTGGCTCCACCATGTCTTCAAGATTAAGAAGACACAAGAAAAAAAAGGGAAAGAGAACAGGGCAAAAACTGTACTCGGGTTAACATTATACTTTAATCTCTGTCTAGCTCGAGATGATAAAAGTGAAAGACGCATTTTTAAAAGCACAAACTACTCCTATAGCAACCTCCAAAACAAAACAAGCAGTATATTTTTTGACTTATACAAGTAGTTCATGCATATTCATGTTCCTTCAAGTCTTCCAAATGAGTAAATAACAGTCAGTTTTATAGTAATTACTGGATTCCAATATTTATAGAAAACTGACCACCATGAATACATAATTATACTATTATGTCCACTCTAATAAACAGAAAGACTATTTATTCATTTACCATGACACAAAAATCCTGTTTTCTTCCTTGCCACGCAGAAGTGAACTGAAACACTTGGTGAAGAAATATGTGGGCAGAATTTCTATTTTACAGAAATTATATCTGTATGAGGTTAATATACTTAATTTGAATGGAAATGTGCAGAAATACATAATTTATTTCATTAATAATAAAACTAGATTTGACTTAAAATGGAAAGATTTCATGATGTACTTTGATGAAAATGGACACATTTATTATTCTTACAAACTTCACTTTGACAATTTGAGTGTTTGTGACAATGCTTACTTGCACTCTTATAAGAATAATTTCATATCTGATTGTTATTTATTCTTGATGGAGTAGTGGGGGCATTATGATTACTTTCTTGAACAGTAGTTAGAAAAAATAGTGACTTATAATAAGGATTATTTCTCTTTGATTATTTTCTCAAAAGGAATTAGAGCAAAAGTAATAAAAATTATCAATTTTATATATTACTTCAAATTCAAAATTTATGTTTATTTGTTAAAACAAATAAGAGACATGATTCATTCATAAACACCATTTTATCTGTGTGTGTGTGTGAGTGCAAAGAATATACCAGTTATTTATGTCACATATTAAAGCAGAAGTGACAAATGGAGATTTTAGAAAAACTGAACAATTCACACATATTTTTAAAGTATGCCAACAAAAACAAATAACTCCTCATAGAGCATTTGATGTGTGTCTGCCACTATTCTTAGCTTCACATGTATTAATTCATTTCATCCTAAAATGGGGCTCTTGTTTTATAGACAAGGAGAATAAGTCACAGAGATCAATGGATATTCCAAAGAAAAGGACTTTGGGTATACACAGTCCTGCAGTTCAGGAGGTTGGTCTAGTGTCTGAATGTTTAATCAGGATGGTTTATACTTCTCACATTTCCCATAGGAGAGATGCAACTGGCCAGGGGTTTAACAGAAGATAGCAATTGAACTGTCATGATTCATAAGATGGAGCAAATATACTATGATTGCAAATGGGAAAGTAGACCTATACGACAATTCCCAATTGCCCAAAAAATCCCTTGACTTTTCTCCTTCTTAATTTCACTGGAAATTTTGGTGTAAGCTTCCAAGTACTATTATTAGCTCCAGTTATATGTAAGGAAACTTGCAGCTAAAAATGTTTACTCAACTGACCCAAGATTACACTGGAAGTAACATCATTCAGTTTCAAAATAGAATCATTATTCCCAGGACTTACTCTTAACCACTATGATATATGCCCTTATACAGTCATTTCATCTTTTTGATCAATGGTTTCTCTTTAGCATACACAAATTACTAATTTAAATCATCTCAGTATTTCAGATTGACATTCCCAAAGTTACAAAATCTTGTATTTAATGACCACATGGAGTAAAAGCATGTACTTGTAACAAGGGAGAAGTGTGTAGATGTACTAAAATAATTCATTTTGACCAGGCCACAAACTTGAATGCCCACACTAATGAACTGAGTACATACAAATTAAGACCCCAAAGAACTAAATAAAATATTTTAAAATCTCATTTATTTCTCTAAATAGAAAGTACTGTTCTTTTGAAATTCTTCTTAAACATTTAAAATCTCATCGATATTATTTTTAGAGATAGTAAATATCTGGAAGATTAAGGAAACAAGCAAGTGTATTGTTGGTGATTTTAACAATTTTGATTATGAGTATTAGCTACCCTTCTTTTTATTTTCTTTCTCTCTCCCATTAGACCTCTTACAATGTATTATAGCATTTTGAGGGGGATGTAGATTGAAAATAAGAAAGTATTTCTGGAATAGTATGGTGAGTCAAGAATGAGTCCTTGTATTCTAGTCTCATTTTTCCAAAGTCAATGTGAAATGTGTTGAATTCCTTAGAGAAAACAGCAACAGCATAAAAGCAAGGACTATTATATTTTTAAGCATATACTTTACTTTATAAATGTAAGCACATGCATATTCACTGTCCTATGGGAATGCCCAGACTATGTACACTAGGAGATTTTGTTTCATTTCAGCAAAAAAGTGGAATATTGCCATGTATTCAAATAATTCATTACATAATAAAAAAGTCTCCAAATAAGAAGTGCATAGTTCTGATAGTCAACATTGAAAGCTGCATTTCAAGACATTCTTTGATAAATGGTGCCAAAAGTTTCAGTTATTTGGTCCCTTGGTGACTAGAGTTTTAAGAAAAGCTGAATAAAACAATTCACACATTGTCTTAAATAAATTTGTAGTTGTGCATTTTATTTATTCATTTTATGTATTCCTCTGCCTAAATATAGATGTAGACAACCTCAAATCCGTTCTTTTTAACATTTCACTTCATTTGTCCTTCTTTTTTATATAAATGCCACAGAGCTATATGGGCACCCATCCTATTTTTACTATAACTATCAGAATTGCAGATACAGTATCATTATATTTCATAAAATAAGGAGACTCATGACTCTTATTTTTTTATTCACATCGAATGTGTAAAATCTTACTGAGGATAGTAAATATGATGTAATGTCAATAATGTTCCTTATTTTGCAGTATTGTCTTAGTAACACTTGTCATTTACCACTGTTTTTACCCACAATAAAAAGAAGCATCCTAGATAAGGAGGGTGGGAGAAGGGAGTAGGGGGTGGTGGCAGGTACAGGAAGAAGAGGAGAACAGGAGGAAGAGGAAGACAAGGAAGAAAAGGAGGAGGAAGAGGAGGGGAAAGTTCAAAGGGTTTAGTCCTATGTTTAGTACTTCTATAAAGAGAGTCAACAACTTATACTGTCATTAGTACTTGTAGCTAAAATGCATTAAGGGTTTAACAAATGCCAGGGCTTGTGTTTAGACTTTTATATATACAGTAATATTTCATCCTTAGAATGATCCCAGGAAAGATATACTATTATTTATAGTGATAATTTTATAAAAATTGAAAGTAAACTTAAAGTAGACTAGGAAACTTGTCTTAGGCCAAATACATTTTTATATAAATATTTTCACCAGAAGAGCTGTGATTCAAATTCAAATCTCTAAACTACAGACTCTATGTCCTTATTGATACTTTAGTTGAGGTAATATCCATGGAGATGAGATTAAGTCTCTTAAGGTCTTACTAAGTATTCAATAACATGTAGAAAAAAATAGATTCACATTATTGCTTTCAATCAATTTTTTTTAATTTATTTATGCATACAAAAACTAGAGTACAGGCCAGAAGTGTGGGGGGGTGAGAAGATTTACCAGAGACAGATTAGGGAACAGAACAGGCAGATTGACTTAAATACACTTCTGAGGGGAGCAGTGGGCTAAGCAGGAGAGGTCTCCTGCACCATGTGGGCCATCTGCCTGGTCAGAGATAGAACTTGTGCTGCAGTGCCTGCAGATGCCTCATAGTACTGACTTAACCCATTGCACCACCAAGGAGGTCCCTCAATTAAAGACATTTAAAAAGAGTTTAATAATCTAAAATAATATATGATTAAGTTTAATAATAAGTGTAGAATACTAAGATAAACCTTTTTTAATTAGTATGCATATTATATTTTTAATTAATGACTTATTTAAGAGAGGGTATAGAGTTATATGAGTAACTATATAGAAGAGTGAATTAAAATTGTATTAACAGTATAAATAAAAAGGATAGACTATGTAAAACTTTATTGCCTTGCTCTTTGATGTTGATATTTATCTTAAGAGTATACGTAAATAGCTGATGACTTTTCTGTCTATTTAACACATTTAGATTGCCTATATTAAACAAACATTACTCTGATCTGAAAATATTAGTGTCTCAGCTACCATCTTTTCTCTATCTGAAAGCAAAGCTATGTATTATGAAAAATAATGCATGTGTTCTTTACTACTATCTGTAATTTAGATTTGCTTTTTTTTTTAATTTAAAAGGAGACATAAATGTGTTTAACAAATGGAATGCTCCAGATGATGCAGATAACAAAGTGTTTATAATAGCAATGAAGCAGAACAAAAGAACTTGGGGGCAGGGGTGTTTCTTTCCTTCTAAACACATTTTCTTAAAAAGGGAACTTAATGGGTTTTAAGACTATAAAGAGGGCCTCCCTGGTGGCGCAGTGGGTTAAGCAAGGCACTATGAAGCAAACCACAGCCACTGCAGCATGAGTTCGATCCCTGCCGCCTGCCAGAGAGGGGACCCACATGGTGAGGCAGACCTCTCCTGCCTTGCCCACTGCTCCCTTCAGCAGTGTACTTCCGTTGATCTGCCTGTTCTGCTCCCCGCTCTCTGTGGTGAATCCTCTCACCCCCCCACACCTCTGGCCTGTACCCCAGTGCTTGTATGCATAAATAAATAAATCTTTAAAAAAAAAAAAAAGACTATAAAGACAAAAATATTAAAAGAAGAAATGTAGTAGCAAAACCACATAATACACAGAGGGATAAGACAAGGAGGCAATCCTAATGTCTGTCACTAGCAGTACAGAAAAGCATTATGTGGTAGATATATGTGATTGAATACAGAAGATAGACGATTCAAAGGAGTAATATACCCCAATAAACAGTCATTGCCTGAATACATAATGGCGATTAAAAAGACACAGCATTCATACAAGCAGAAAGGCATTCATAAAAACATATAATAAGGAAAGATGAAGCAAAACACATTTATTGCAATCTAGAGTGTGTTGACTACCTACAGTGTGACAACAGTGGTTCCAGGTATTTAATGTCAGTGAAAAAAAAAAAAAAAACAAAATATCTCTGCCATCAGGAATAGATTAATTATTCACAACTGTCAAGTAAATAAGCAATGAATGATAAAAATTATGAAAAGAATTTAAAAAATGTTAGGGTGAGCATAATAGAAGAAGCATACTTGCAATTAATTAAGGCATTAGAGTAGGTGTAGAATGTGACTTGGTCAAAGAACAAGGAGGTTGAAAAGGGTAAGGTCTTAGTTAAAATTTTTTTTAAAAATCCTATAATCAGGTATGTTTCAAATACCTTGGAAAATTTACCTGTGGGAAGGGGATGAAAGTGTTTGGGAATCAGTGAGAATGGAATGAAATGGATTGGAAGTGAGGGAGGTTGGGAGGAAGGGAGGAAGGAAGGAGAAGCGTGAAGGAGGGAAGAAGGTAGAGGAGGTGGACCTTCCAAGAACAATAATCTTTATGTGATAGAAAATGAATTTGAGAGACTAATTTCCTGCAGCTGATACCCAGTCATTTTCCCTGTCCCATCAGAGAGCAAACAAGTGTTAACTGTCTTCATTCCAACAGGGTTAACATGTAGCAAATAAAACTATAGGATACTGAAACTTTAACTTCAAACAAGCAGCTATACAAATTTGTTTTACTGTAAGTGTGGTCGATTCCCTATTTCTTTATTGAGAATAGAGCTAATAAAACAGAACTTATTGTTTATCTGAAATTTTCACTTTTGCATTTTATTAGATAAGCCTAAAGGCTAATTTCTTGCTGGTATCTTTCTTTGGTTTCTCCAAATGTTCCCTAAACTCTGCATATGCTCATTGATTATTATGTAAATGGAATAATGGTCTTGATAGAATGAAATTTTGACAAACAGTTTTTGAACTTAGAAAACTTTGTTTTTTAACTAGATATATATTATTAATTGCAGAGAGAAAGAAATAAAAAATTTAAAAAGTAGAACTGAATTCAGTGGTGATGTAAAGATCTTAAAAGATCTGGGGCAAAAATTTACTAAGGTAGTAAATGTTCATGGAGAGGGTAGAGAGTGTTATCACAAGATCACTTCTCAACTGAAGTGAAGGGAAGAATAAACAAGGAGGAGGAAGGGATGGAGAGAAGGAGGAAAGGAAGAAGGGAGGGAGGGAGAGAGAGAAGAAAGGAGAGAGAAGGAGAGAGGGAGAGGTTGGATATTAGAATATTTTTATAAATAATCTTAGAGTAGCACTGTTTAAGAAAACTATAATGCAAGTCACATTTATGATTAAAATTATAATTGTTACATGAACAAAAATAACCAAGTAACAGTTTTATAATAAACTAAGTAAATATATTCAAAAGAGTATCAACACAAAACATTAATGACAGGATATTTTGCTTTGTTGTGCAAAATGTAAAATATCAGATGTGTATTTATATTACCTTTATATCTAAATTTGAACTAAGTCCAATTGAAGTATTTAATAGCAACATGGGCTGATGACTAAATATCATTGCAGTTCTAGAGTAGTATTACTATATCTGGAGGTAAAATTTATACAGAAAGAGACAAAAATGTGATGGGAATGCAAAGTAATAGGGTATTGAAGAGCTGTAGAATCCCTTTAATAGCACAAATTCTTAACAAATAATGTAGATATCAATGGAATTTATAACTAGTATTTGAGAAACAATGAATTTACTATAAGTAAATAAAATAAGAATAAATAATAGGTCTGAAGATAAATGTAACAAGAAGGACTTAGACTTCTGATAACAGACCTGCAGGAAAAATGTAATTTATCACTAAAAAACAACTAGAACCTGGAAAAACAAAACACACCAACTATAAAATGTTTCCGGAGCCGACACCAAGGAGTATAAAGCAAAATAAAGTTGATATTGGAATCTGAACTGAATATAGACATGGGAAGGGGAACAGTAACTAGGGGGAACTATATCTGAGATTCTGTTCTGAATCAGGGAACTTTTAAGGGGGCTAAAGTAGTTTTAGGTTGAAAGGTTGATAGCATCCACTAATTTCTAGCAAAAGAAAATCCTCTCTTTGAAAACAAATATTCTATTTTTATATCTTAAGAATTTCTACAGGTTAAATATCACAAATACAGAAATAGATATCCTCAAAATTCAGAAAGACTCACACTATACACACACATACACACATACAGAATGTAATGTTACAAAACTCCAAATTTACATCACCATATACTTTATATACCAAACAGATCAAATAGAGACTATGTTTGTCTAAAATGATAAAATAATAACCATTAGTGACCATAATATCAAAAAGAACAAGATTGCTTAAATTAAGAGGTGAAGGATTGATCTGAGACCTAAGAAATCACTTCATAGAGAATAAAAATAACTGAGATGGAGGTGAAGGGGAGCAAAAAATTGCCACCTTAAATATATCTGTGGTGAGAGATTTTATTGAAAGAGGGGCTCTGAAGTCTGGATGGAAGTACTTTTGATATGTATAGCTATACTTCTTTCTGTAAAGGTCTTCCAGGAAGACCTGACCATACTTTGTCTTTTTAAAGGAGCAGGCAATAGTATCTTTGTTTTTCATAGTTTATACAACCATAGAAAATCCACTTTCTGGGGCCTCCCTGGTGGCTCAGGGGTTAAGAGCTATCAAGCTATCACCAGTCACTTCAGCACGATTTCAAGCCCTGGGGCCAGGGAGTTAACTCACTTGACTCAGCAGACCTCACTGGGCTTGAGCTGCTCCCTTTAACCATGTATTTCAGTATATCTACCTGTTCTGCTCCTCACTCTGTCTCTGATATAAATATAAATATATAAATAAAATAAACTTAAATAAAAAGAATTTCTTCTTTCTTCCCCAGCCTCCCTTTTCATAGCTCAAATATTTAAGATGGTACGAAAAGAATGAAATAGTTCTGTAATTAGAAATTTTTAAATACCTAAACATCTTAGGTCAAATCATCTATACTAAAGTACAAAATGTAAATGCTTTATATCAACAATGAAAATTAACAACAAAAAACATTCTATACCAATTTTTGGTATACAGTGCTACTCAGAGACCTATATACTTATGTCCATGCATTATAAATAAGGCAAGGATAATATAAATAGACATAGAATTTATGTTATAAAAAGATCAATAGAAATTCAAGATTTTATGAGAAGACATAGAAAATATAACAACAGAAATAATGAAATAGAAACAAGAATACAATAGAGGATACACAATTCTTTAATTAGTTCTTTGAAAATACTAACCAAATGAACAAAAGGACAATACACTATATTATCTGTCTATCTAATTTGTCACTGGACTTGGTAGGAAATGTCAAAGCTCTTAGAATTTGCTAAGTTTGGAAAGGTGTGTTTTTGTTATGCTAATATGTTGTCCTCACAGGTTGTCCTGATAATTTCAGGATGGGGTCTGGTTGTCAGAAGAGCCCATCATGAGATAATCAAACTGAAACTTCCTGGAAAGGAGTGGGGACTAGAGGGTGAGTTCAAAGCATACCCAATAATTTAGTCACTGGCACCTACATTATGAAACTTATTTGACACTGGGGCTCTGATGTTTTTGGTGGGTGAACTTAATAATGTGCCAGGACGATGATGCATCTTGACTCCTCAGGGACAGATGTCCCTGTGCTTAGGGTCCTTCCAGATCTGTGTACACATTTCTTTATCTGGCTATTTATAGTTTTTATCTGGTTGTATACTTTTTAACTTTTTTATAAATTATAAATATAGTGTTTTCCTGAGTTCTCTGATTTGTGTAGCGATTATAGACACTGATGCATTTGTAGAAAATCAGGAATTTGTAGTTTGCAGGCAGGCTTGCAGGCAGCCTTGGGGGTCCCAGCCTAGAGACCCCACATGTAGTGACTGTCTCTGTACCAGCCTTGTTATTAGGTTCATTGGCCTTTCCTTGTGGGATCTGAGAATAATTCTAGATAAATAATGTCAGACTTGGGTAGAATTGTAGAATACTCAGCATCAGAAACCTGGTACTGGAATGGAGTATCTATGGAAAAATCTTCCACAAATATATTTTTTAAGGTGAAATCCTAAAAAATATCTACTTATAAATCCAGGACAAGACAAAATTCAATACTTCTGTTAACAATGCTCTGATTAATGGAATAGGAAGAAAATATGTGATGGATCAAGTCAGAAATAATAGATTATTCCACAGACAATGTAAACATATAGACAGAAAATCCAAAAATATAAAAATCATTATAATTAGAACATTGCTAAGTCCCCAACAAAAAAGCCAATATATAATAACTAAGTGCAATGCTTTTGACAGCAGAAATATCAATTTTACTTAAATATTTAAAAATGTCAAGTATCTTAAGAATCAAATCAAAAAACACCATACTCATTAAAATAGGAGACACCATAAAAAAGATATCAATTGTCTATGATCATTCTATAGATTTGTATAATTCACTTGAAAATACCACACATTTTTTTAAGAAATTGATAATCTTTCCCTAAAATATATATGGAAAATGTGGTAGGCAGAATTTTAAAGATGCCTCTCCAAGTTTTAATGATGCCATTTCTAGAAATGCTTTAATGATGCCATTTCTAGAAATATGATGAGATAGCTTTTCTATGATTATGTTATATGACAACATGTATTTTGTATCTGTAATTGAAGTACATAATCAGTTGACTTTGAGTCAATCAAAAAAGGTCAGTATAACCTTATCACACAGATAATTTTAAAAATATAATTTTTTTCTAATTGGCAGTATAAGAAGAAGGTTGAGGTTTGAAGCAGAAGATGAACTGATACACTGCCATGGGTTTAAGATTAAAGGGTTCATATAGAAAGGACCTGGGAGAAGCTACCAGGAACTGAGAGCAACCACTAGATCACAACCTGAAAGGAAACTGTGACCTCAGTAATATAACCACAGACTAGTGATTCCTAGCAACAAGTTTGTGCTTAGAAGCATCTCTCTCCCCAAGACCACAGATGAGAACGCAGCCTGTTGCATTTCTTAATTTCACTTGTAAGCAGAGAATGCAGGACTTCTGACCCTAAAACTGTGAACTAATAAGTGGGTGTTGTTATAAGCCAGCAACTCTGTATGAAACAAACAAAACCTAGTTCAGAAGTGCAATCGTTCCAAAACTGTATGAGACATTCTTAAAAATCTAAAGTAAGATGGAACTGAATTAGCCCGACCAGAAATCAAGATAATTATAAAACCATAATAATTAAGAGAGTGTGATCATGCTGCTAATGGTGCTAAAGAGACTTTTTAGAAACTGACCCTTTGAAAATGTTTTGAATCTGTTTTATATTCCAGATGGTAATGTATACCCCCAGGGAAAGGAGAATCTATTCAATAAATAAGTAGAGGAATGCTTATTTATTCATATTGAAAGAAAATGGATCCATACCCCTCACTACACAGGGAAATCAACTTGAGATAAATTAAAAGGCTAAATGTTAAATGCCTATTGTAGGAGAATATCTAAGTCCTCAGAAAAGATAAGTTCTCAGACAAAACCTAGCCAGCACTATATATGAAGCCACTATGTAAAAATAGCAACAGTGTAACAAAAGAAGCTGCAATAACAAAAGTAAATGTTTCTCAAAAGGTTTCTTAAGAAATTAAGTTATAAATGTTGAAATATATTTTAAAGCATAAATGCGAACAAATATTGGTAGTAAAAAAAGTCATTTCAAAAACATCTGTAAGACAAATGCCCAGCAAGTCAACATTTTTGAAATTTCTTTTAAAAAGGTAAATGAACAGATACTTGAAAGAAAAAAAAAAAAAATGGTGAAAATATTTGTCAACTGTTAAGAACATATGTGCAAGTTAAGACAACATAATGACCCTGTGACTCTTGCTTAAAATTTTTGCTTATGTATAGAAAACCAAAGATCATTATCTAAATTATCATTTTATTCTTATTTTAGCTTTACACTTACCTTTTTTTTTTGCTGACTAGATTAGCAAAAACTAAAAAAAAAGGCAATATTAACTAATGGTCAAGTTTGGGTAAATGTGTGCTCTTGTTACATAATGTAGATGAAAATGAAAATTGATATACCACCTTAAAAAATAATTGGGGGCCTCCCTAGTGGTGGAAGGGGTTAAGACGCAGCACTGTGGAGCTACCTGCAGCCTCTGAGCAATAGTTCTATCTCTGGCTAGGGAGGTGACCCACACAGCATAGCAGACCTCTCCTGTCTTGTCCACTGTTCCCCTCAGCAGTATATTTTAGTCAATCTGTCTGTTCTGCTACCCACTCTGTCTCTTGGTGAATGCTCTCACCCACCACACCTATGGCCTGTACCCTAGTTCTTGTATGCACAAATAAAAAATCTTTGGAAAAAATGAGATATTATTTTGAAAATTTATAGACATTTATATTATGAGATCTAGCAATCCCATCATTAAGCTATGTTAATACACCTTTTACAGTGGATTCCCTCTACAATTTAATTTGTTACATCACCACTCTCTTTGCCCTGAAATACTTTAAGCACAATAATTATTACCTTCTCCATGTTCCTGGTCATATCATTTCTTATCTTTTCTTTGTTCTTATTTTTCTGCCTTTCTCTATACTCAAATCTGATGCAAACATGAAAAACTGTAACCAAGACCATGAGAGAGGTATTCATTTGTTAAACAAGTATTTTCTGAGCAACTACTTTTGCCAAGTATTCAGAGCATAACAGTATACTACACAAGTATGTCTCTTTTCCTTTCATTTCTTGCTTTCTAAAAAGTCAGTAGGTGACTGGCATGATGACACAATACAGAAGTAATTCTAATAAATTCAAATTGTTAAAATACAAACATGGTGCCAGTAGAAAACTGTATTAAATACACTATTTTCAGCAAAGGGGATTATTGAGCATTTCCTTGCTTATTATGCTCATGATATAATTCAGATGTATACCTGTGTTTATAAGTGTATATGCATATTTAATTTGGGATGTGTATATATAAAATTATAAGTATATATACCATACACACACACACACAGATTCATAAGCTATCTCTTAGTTAAGACTGTACATTCAGTATCACAGCCTATGATTGATAAGTCATTTTATCAGTTTGTAGCCAAGTACCTAAGTATGTAGCCAAATATCTTACTATGTTATTAAGAGAACATGAATACATGGTCCTGGCTAAACAAACCTGTGTGATCCTCAGTGGCTAGAGATTGTTCCTTGTATTGTTCATGTGGTCCTGTTTCAAGTTGATCTTGGGCTGGAGTGCCTCTGCCTTGTCCAGCATCCTCTTCCACTTACAAAAGCTTAATCAACCCTTGTCTTCCTCTGCACTGACTGATTAAGAGAACGTGATCATTTTTCTTGAGAAATCTCTATGACATACAGACCTTGAGACTGAAGACAGATTATAAATCAAGGTTGGGGACCAGTAACTCCCAGTCAATGAAAATATATCAATAAAAGATTTTATACTGTTCATGCTACATTACTGAAAAGCTGAAACATTTATAGAATGCTTAGGGAAAATAACTGAAAATTTTATTCATAATGATAATCTTTGCTTCTATACAATCCTCTAAATTTCTGAATACTTACACTGGAAATATTCCTGTGATTTTGAACTAGCTGTGTGTTTTCTGTAAGACTACCGTACTATTGCACCTTGGTCATAAAATCACTATTCAGAAGGTTGACACTAATTTACACACACACCAGTTTTCTTTGAGAGTACTTATGTTTCTCCTAAAACATACAGGGAATATTTTCATTATTTTTAAAGGTCATATTGAAAAGCAAAAACAAAACATTACAACACTGAAAAAAAAAGGATTTATGTTTTGTAAGATTTTTATGCCCTTCTATCTGAAGTTGAACTATTTTCATGTTTATTATTGTGTCGTTCTTATACCTTATCATTCTTCAACATAACAAATTAGAAATTCATGTTTTAAAAATTCAGTATCTTTAATTTCTGTATTTTGAAAAAGTATTTCCCTGATTTATTATGTATCACTTACTTTTGTTAATAATAACTTTGTGTTGTATAAATATTCATAAATTTTAATTCAAGTATAATGACCTTTCCTTTGCTGATTGTCTTTCTGTTGCTGTCATATTTAAAATGTTTGTTTATACACAGACGTTCACAGATCACAAAAAGTAATTATATAAGTTGTCAGGTAGTTATTATAAATGTAGCTTTACATTTACCTTGACTTTACTTTTCATTAATCTATCATTTTAACTTGTTTCCCCATTGAATTTATTTTGATATATGATGTGAAAGTAGGATCTAAATTATCTCTAACTAGTTAGTAAATATTTTCAATTCCATTAATTTTTTTGCACATGGTTTGTAATATTTTCTTAATTCTATACATATTAAAATCACATGCACATGCCCACACACATGTGTTTCTGCATCTTCTATTCATTCTCATCTATTTGGGAATTCTGTTTGTCCCTGTTGTTTAATGTATTATGTCTTTATAACATGTTCCCATATTTTTATATGCTTCAATATATTGGAATTATTTTAAAATGCATTTTAAAGCCACCTCATAGAGTCACCTTGGTTATATTTATTTTATGCCATATTGGTTATTTTTAGTAGTTTATTTTGAAAAGAGGTGACTTTTTAGATAACATTGTCTTATTTGAAATTCTCTCTGATTTATGTAACTGCTATCACTAAGGATTAAAAGTAAATTTTAACATTTTGAAAAAAAAAACCCGATTTTAGAAGGATAGACTCACTATAAAATAACATTGTCCTAAAACTAAATCTTTCTTTAGCAGTCAAGGAATCACTAGATTGAACTTTACTGTTCTCTAATGTGTGGAGCAATTCAATGCCTGACTGATGGAGCTGAAATCCATCCATAAGCAGGTCATTGGAAGACTATAGTAAGTATAGTAGTTGCACCCACTAGAAGTGACCACACATGCCCAGACTATTTAGAAAACCTCTACTAGGTTTTTCTAATATAATGTTTTTCTAAAATCACTATAGGAGGATTGAATATTGTTGAGTGTTCATTAAAAAACAGGAGACTCCAGGTATGGAAGAGTTTAACTCTTTAATATTTAGAACATTCAAGGAACAACTCCCACCTTTGTGGAGGAGGCACGGGTGTGCAAGAACAGGTGGGAAAGATAGGGACTTGAGAGGCCAGCAGAAGAGAATGGTAAGGTTGGCATTTAAAGGAAAGTTGAGATGTTCTGCTCAATACTTATCTGTGTCTTTCAGAACTTCAGACAGCCAAGTCCAACCAGGAAGGGGATGTAGATTAGAAAATGAGGGAAAGAGAACTAGAATATCGAGTACCTGGTTTATGCAAATGTTTTTATTCTAACAAGGAGTTCTTCATTTAAATATAATGTTGTTTGCTTTGAGCAAAACTGAAACTGAAACATTTGTAAAGGTTTCTTTGTACTCTTTCTAATCTATAATTTAACAGATTTGTTCCACCAGAACAAACATTTGCTGAATGTCATGGAAATGGTTTTGAAAAGTATAATGTCAGCAAGATCTCCTCTGAACCCAACCATAGAACAAGGCAGCCTCTGTATACTGACATACACAGACCCACCCGTGAGATGGGACACTGCAGACAGCGCTACAGCAGGCTCACTGTCTTTCAAATTCCTTTCTGTTTTTCTGTCCTCAGGACATGCCCTATTCTGCACAAGCTGGGGGCATTAATCATACAAGTGCACGTGCCCATTTGTCCAGCACTGTTGCCTATGAACCATCCATTGAATAACTTATCTTCCTGACCTTTCTGATCAATAAGATGAATGATAAAGGCAAAGGATTGTTGTTTACAGCTTCGTGGAAGTTGCTATCTCCTCTGAGTAGTTACAATAAATAATTCCTTCAGTGTTGTTCATTGCCTCACATGAGTGATATGTGTATGAGTGTGGGGGCAGATGTACTGTCTCTTCTTACCTTTGATGTTTAGACTTGTTTGGGGGCTGCTCTTATGACAAGCTTTCAAAAGCCCCCTACTATGAATGTCGAATTAAGTACCCTTATGAATATGCATGAACATAAACTCATATACTCATTTTGGTGGCTACTCACTGTGCCGGGTTGCCCTGGAAGCCATTCCAAATGGTTTTGATTTTGCGTTTGAGATTCTTAATGGTGGTAATTATCTGTTGCAGTCATGCAGTACCAAATATGATGCGTGTTAGAGATACTTTAAAAAATAATAATAAAAACGACTAAAGATGCTAATTCCCACATTTTAGTTCCTACAGGGCAATTAGCCCCTAGTAATGATGTTTATATTTATATGCAAATGTTTCAGGAAAAATGAATCTTAACAGAGACTTCATATCAATACTTTGGGGAGATGAGAGCATTCCATCTGTCTGTAGAAAATGCCTGCCATTAGCTCTACATGTAACCTATTTTCTGTAATAGAAACTATTTAATCTTAAGTAATTCATTCTTCATTTTGTGTTATTTTCTCTTCCTTCTGTTCTTTTATTAAGACTCTTAACTAATGTACAGTACGCAAGGCTCTTCAGGGCCTACACAGAGGAGTCTTACCACATTTTCTTTTGAGTATCATCTGTTCTTTGAATTATTACCTAATTTCCTCACCATTCCTCATCTTGGGATAATCATCAAATAACCAAAGCAGACTTCTCAGGGGCACTTACTCATTAATATCCTGTTTTAGGAATTGTGATCACATGTCAGACACTGTTTCATATTACAGTGGTAGGTAGATGCCTTCTGTGTGTTCATGAGACAAGTATAGCTCAGAGAGATTTCATGAACTCCCTGATGGATCAGAACTAAGGAACAAGCCAAGTCAGAGCCAACTTCAGACTGTAATGCTTGCTCCACTCAAAATAAACTCTTAATACAGGAGTCCCCTTTGTAACAAACCATTTTCTCTGATTTCCTTGTGTTTTGCAAGATACTTTTAACTATCAACTTAGTATGCAGTAACCTACTCAGGTATGCATGTCATTCCACACACTTCTGACACACCTTATACATGTTCTTTTACATAGGGATACAGTGCAAAACCATTATTTCATTTAACAATTTTTATTTGTCGTATGTTTTAAATTTCAGCCAAGAATGTTTCTTTCTAGGACCCAGAAACAGAGAATCTATAAATCCATGATTACATTAAACAACATCAGTAACTGAATATTGAACTTAAGATAGCTATCCAGTATTGAGAAAGTACTCACAATTCTGAATTTTCTTTAGGATGAGGAAAAAAGAAAATAAGTAAAGAGAAGTATAATAAAAATACTGTGTTGTAGTTATACTGGTTTTATGGAAGAAATTCCCTTAAATATAGTAATAAGTGGGCCTCCCTGGTGGTGCACTAGGTTAAGCAACACACTATGAAGCAAACTGCAGCCACTATAGCACAAGTTCGATTCCTGCTGCCAGCCAGGGAGGGGACCCACATGGCACAGCAGACCTCTCCTGCTGTGCCCACTGCTCCCATCAACAGTGTACTTCCGTTGATCTGCCTGTTCTGCTCCCTGCTCTGTCTGTGGTGAATCCTCTCACCCCCCACACCTCTGACCTGTACCCCAGTGCTTGCATGCATAAATAAATAAATCTTAAAAAAAATACATAGTAATAAGTAAAGGCAAGGGCAGAATCTGGTGAGTATGCTATACTTAACCAAATTCAAGTGTATGTTAATTACCCACAAACTTCCATAGTAAAAAGATATTCCCACCTACATCTGTGTATACATTCTCCCCCTTTAACCTAGAAGGAACAAATAAAGAAACCATCCCAGAATTTCCAAATAAAAACAAAAATACCACAAATAACAACACATTTCAAAATACAGATGCTCATTGTCACTCACAGTCAAAAATCTGGAATGTAGGAGTATCTGAAAGGGAGAAATTCAGCACCCCGCCAGTGGAAAATCTCATTAGAATCTCTTGAGATTTATCTGTCACTCTGACAGGATAATTTGATTTTAAATTCCATCACGGCTAGCCCTAATTTTTTAAATTTAATTGGAAAAAAAGTGACTTCTTTTTCTCTCATATAATGAATAATAGGATAATATAAATCAAAATCAAGGGTGTCATTAATCAGAAATTACAGGGAAAAGATCTGAAAAAATCGAGGATCTGAGGGAAGTAGAAAAGTTCCCTTCCCTTACTCCCACAAGTGCATCATGGAACTAGAGTGAAGATCAGTTAAAAGAATTCCTTATGAGGTGCAATTTAGGGTGTCAAAAGTTTTCTTATCAATGCAGAATTTTAATACTTTCTCAAAAAGTCTAGTCTCCTTCAAAAGAGCAGCACTTATTAAGTCCCACGCTGAGTCCATTTAGAGTGCTATTATCATAATTCTCTCCTGAATGAGAGTTTTGTAGATGGTAGACAAAACATAGTAAAATGTCATAAACATGTCCTTACTTCTAGGTGCTTAGTTAGCACCTAAAATCATAAGTCATATTAAAAATTCCAGTAACTTTCTTACTCATTTTCAACAAAGGAATAAACAATTTAATGCCAGCGACAGATGAAAGTGATGCCACTTTCAGAAGTTGATCTACTTGAAGAGCTTCTCGTTTTTTTCAAAGACATATTTGGTAAAGCAACTCAGAACTCAAATATTCTCAGTCCCCTAGTGATATCAAATAACTCATTAAAAGGAACAGAATCATATCCTGCCCAAAATGGATCAGAGTGCCCTATCTCAAGAATCACCTTTTACGTTTCAGGTGACACACTTCTTACACATTCCAAATATTAAAATTTCTAAAGAAGAGGATTTAATGTCAACCTGGTTGTTAGGAAACTAGGTTCATGAAAGGTGAACAGTAGAATTTTTTAATATGAAGTTGAGGAGTCCGAGGCCCCTCTCTTTTAGCCTCTTCATTTAGCAGAACCAACTCTGATTGGCTCACCTTCCAGCAGAGTTCATTTTCTTTCTCTTTATGGAACTATGTTACTCATGCCCAGTACCTGTCACTCCTCATGTCCCGCTTCCAAGTTTCTCCCTGCCATATAACAAGGAACAGACTATATTCCTTTGTTCATACAAACATCACTTTGGTTACCTAAGATGTAGGTCAAGTATGAAATAGCTTCTCCAGCAAATTCACAACCAAAAGTTATGTAACATTTTGTACTTGAACACTTTGGCACACCCTGGTCCTATTAATTGATACACAGAGATATTTACAATTTTAGGCTATTTATATTTCTCAAAAAGTGGTCACATTCTACTTTGTAAACTAGAGAGATGAAGCTTTTAAATAAAATGTGTCACTATTTAATAGCAAGTGTGCTAACATTAAATAGCAATATTCAGCTTTTGATAGCAAAATTAACAGCGATATTTAATAGCAAATAGCATACTCATACATAGGTATCATGTGTACCTGTATATATTGTGTGTGTATATATATACAATCTTACATACTGATAATAGTCCTACCAATAAAACATGAAATAAGGAAATATAAATGAGAAATGCAACTTGGATTTACTCAGTTTCTCAAGAAAAATCAATAGTAGTTATTTTAAGTGATGTTTTTGTATACTGTGTGGAGTTTGGAAGCTTAAACAGGAACTTACCTTCCAGGTTATTAATGTCTGTCTCGTCCTGGATTGCTCATAAGCCACGTAGTTTTAGCAGCAATTGGCTACCTGTTATGAAAATCAAAATAGGGATTTACTCATAAAAGTATTTCTTTAAATTTTATTCTTTAAACAATAAGCATATCTAAGTATATACATAGGGAGTTCATGGTGTTCGGTCCTCCCTACAAAATTTTACTTTTCTCTTTTCTGGTCAACTGTCACATATAATAATAAAATAATGCAATAAGGAAAAATGATTGAAAAGATATAGAAAAATTTGCATAAAGATATATACCCTTAAAATGTCCTCATCAGAGATGTTCAGCTCTTATTTTCAGGAACAAACTCCTTAAAGATTTCACCTTCACCCTAAACATAGCTGTGACAAGCCAGTCAAGGTCCAATGAATCCAATTAGAGCAGTTTTCTGGGAAAGAAATTATGATTCTTGACAATATTAGGGCAAGAAGCTGCAAGCTGTTTTAACTTTAAGGAAGGCAGTGGTAACTACAGTCATCTTTACTCTGTAGCATCAAGCCATGACAGGCACAAAATATTTGCCAGGCTCTATTGGAGCCAACCATTGGGTGTCATGTCCTACATGGCCATAGACCATACATATTCTGTTGCATGAAATCAGAAGAATGTTTAGGGGTTAGAAATATTCAGAAGAGTGGATAGAAAAATCAGTGTTATCTATGACAACTTCAGAGGCCTTGATATTTGAATCTCAGGAAAAAGACTTCCGAAAGATTTACCAATTCAGAAATCTGAAAGCTATCCACTTCTCTTTACTCCATCAACTCTTTAATAAAGCTTGATAAATCCATCTCCTCACTGTCCCCTTATTTATCCTTCCCATTACACATTTGCCTATTTTTTTTTACTTTACCTTATAGCTAAATCCTCCAAATTAATGCCCTCTTTCCAGACCGTTCTGTCAGAAGTATCTCCTTAAAACACAAATATCAACATGCTAACATTTCACATCTGATAGTCTTTAAGGGAAATCTTTTGAGTCTCTCCTTCCTTAATTTAGTTTGAATTCCCATAACATCACGCCATAAAGTCTGTATGTATACTTTGCATACCTGGTTCAGTCTGTTTTTTTTTTTTTAATACAAATAGAAAAGTTCCATTTGCTCTACTAAATCCTGCTTTAGATGTTATCTTCCCAGAATCTTTTCCCATTTCACTACCCTCTCCTCCAAATATCTCTATAGTTGTATGTTAGTATTTTTATTGGTTTACATGTCTGTTACCCTTTTTGAATACAAGTCTTTTGGTCTAAGTTCCATATATCATCCATATTCAATTCTAGGTGCCTAACACAATGTGTAGAAGAAATACATATTAGACTGAATATAAAGTTTCTACCCATTATTAGAAAATAGAGCATCTATGAAGACTTTGTAAACCAAAATGACATAGAGAAGAAGCAATGGCCACTAATTTATAGGGAAAATTTTTTCAGCATTCCCAAAAATGACCTATCAAGTCAACCAAACAGCACATAAAAAATAAAATCACACAAAAAAGAGCAGAGATACTAGACAGGTAAGCAACCTGTGTAAAGTAGATCCCAGGAAAGGGATCTGGCGGGATCTGTCACTGCTCCATAGAACAGCTGTTGTGAAGCCAGTACTGACCACTGCAGCTTTCCTTTTTCAGCTTTTATCATGAAAGTAGAAATCCTCCTCAAATTCCTTATGACTATCAAAAACAGATACTAATGTAGATGTTTGGTAAAAATATAGTGGCATAATAAAGACTTGTGTAATATTTTTTCTTTTTCATATTGTAATTTAAATGCATGCTTATCAAGTCAATACTAGACATCTCCATTACATGAATTATTTTGAGCTTAATTCTAATTTGGGGCAGGAAGTGGCTGACGAGGGTCTAGTATTTTGGTTCTGCATTTGAACATAGTATATATACAGAGAGTCACTCTATTATCTTCCCTCCATTATGTTGTAGTTCCCCAAAAGTTCTCAGAAGAACAGCCCAACACAGTTCTGCATTTTTTAAAATGTTTTTAAAAAATGTTTTGCGTATAAACTGAATTATAGCTATTCACAAAGAAATTGCCATAACCATGTGACTTAATAGAGCATGATTAATTAATGACCATATATGATGCTTTTAGCAGTTCATGTGACGTGGGGGTGGGGAGAGGGAAGAGAGACAGAAACAATAAGTAAAGAAGGAAGATAGAGAGGGGGAAAGTATTGCTTTTTTCCTTGAAAGTCTAATGGCCACCCAGATATACATATGCAAGTTCAACAGATAATTTTTTTCCTCCCTGGAGTTAATCTCCACAGATACTACAGGATAGATATTTGTTCCCATCAGGTTAATATTTTCAAAGCTAATATTTGGTAAATAAAATCAATGAAACATCTGTGCTGGGTTTTGTTTGTTGATGTTAAAGGAGCCTGGATGGAGGGACTCTCATAATTATGCCAATCCCTTCTCTAGCTATCACATGCTGGACATGAAGCTCTAATATCAATAGAAACTGCGTTTGATCAATATGCAGGGGGGATGCAAAGGCACTCTCAGGTTTTTCTAATGCTCTTTTCTACCTTTCGAAATTGAGTGGCTTTATATAATCCTCCTGCAACTTCACACCTCACACCCGTTCAAAGCCTCTTGCTCACACACAGTAGCATTAGAGGAATGATTATTAAAGACCCCCATTGGAACGGTGGCCTATTCACTTTCTGTGTAAACCATGGGGTTCCTGTGCAGACAGTGATGTGCCAACACGAACCCAGACAGCTGCTGTACTAAAGCTGCTCTGAGTGCAGGTGGGGAAACAGCTTGTGATATTAACAAGACTAGATCCTTCTTGTGGCTTTCTATAGCCTTTATTTAAAACACAGAAAAATGCTTTCAAAGACTTATTTATAACTGTATCAAGCACAGATTGCACCAACATTATGCTGCAATGAGCACATGTGTTATTCATACTGATATTAAGTATTTTTTTTTCTTTTTTGAAATAGCCAAAAAGAAAAAAAAAACATGTTTCTTGAGCATGATTTCAGATAGGAACTACTAAAGCCACATCAACAAAGCTAATGGGTAAAAATAGCTTTTTAGAATTTTTTAAAAAATCAGGAAAACAAACAAAAAGATTCTGTTCAAGTAAACAGAGAAATTGAGACATAATAATTTTTTAAACAAAGGTTTTAAGGATATCACAGCTGTCACATACACATACATTTTTCTCCTTATAAAGATTATAATTAAACTAAATTGTTCCACATCACTAGAGGATTATAGAGTTCTTCTTAACAAGATAGGTCTTATTAGAGTTAAGTTCTTAACATTGAAAAGTTATTATTTTTTTCCTCTTATTAAGCTCTTATTGTGTGTCATAGTTCTGTCAAGTGTTAAAACCAGCATAACATATCCCAGTTAAGTTTTTGGCCTTAAGGAAACTATAGCCCTTTGGGAAGAGACAAATATTCATTAAATATCAACAAAATGAAAAATGGTCATAGTAGTAAGTGGTTACAGGCAAACTTGGTAGGCTCAACTACTCATGAGGCATGTAAATTAGTCTCTGTCTCAGTTTACTGAATTTTACAGTAAAGATCACCATATTACTACTTCTAAGTGTTTTCAGAGAGTTAAAGGAGCTATTAATGAAAACACATAAAAATGACCAACCACATAGTAAATACTTAGGAAATAGTTGTCACTACTCTGTGGCAATTAATAAGAGATGGGGGTGTTTGGGAATGACCTTCACTAAAAAGCTACAAAAAAGCAATTTTTTTAAGATTTATTTATTTATGCATACAAGCACTGGGGTACAAGCCAGAGGTGTGGGGGGGTGAGAGGATTCACCACAGACAGAGCGGGGAGCAGAACAGGCAGATCAACGGAAGTACACTGTTGATGGGAGCAGTGGGCACAGCAGGAGAGGTCTGCTGTGCCATGTGGGTCCCCTCCCTGGCTGGCAGCAGGGATCGAACTTGTGCTGCAGTGGCTGCGGTTTGCTTGATAGTGTGTTGCTTAACCCACTGCGCCACCAGGGAGGCCCAAAAGCAATGTTTTTTAATGCTATATCTGTAAATGGGTATCAAAAATGAACATAAGTGAATGGAATGATGGACACAATTCAAATGATTTCCTATCTAACATTTTTATCATCTTTTTTACCTTAGGATAAAACTTGAATAATGTTTACTATCATTTCACTTGACATTTCACTTACATTCACTCTCAAACCAAAGATCTGCTGTCCTACTATATCCATATCTTACTTTGTAGCGGCAGGAAAGGGATGGCACTCTGGGCAGGTTCAGGATGGTTCTGGGCAGACGGGTCAAGGAAGGAATCTTGGAGCCCTCGGTGGCTTTTCATGTTTTTATTAGTAGAGGTGGCCAGGTACGTGGCAGCGTATCTCACCCTCTCGGCTGCTTCTTCTCTCTCTCTCTGCTGCTGCTGCTGCTGCTGCTGCTGCTGCTGCTGTTGGGCCTGTCGGTTCTCTTGGTTCTGCCAGTCGGTCCTCACAGTTGGTCCTCACAGTTCTGGCGTCCTCATGACGCCGCCCATTTATACTGATGTCCCAACTCAGGTGCGCCCACTTGCGCATGCCCACCCTGGAATGCTCGCAGCACCTCAGGTGTCCATCATCAGTGGTGGGAGGGTGGAAATACCTGATCAACCTTTACTCTACATACTTTAATTGTATTAATTTTTACATAATTCAATTTGACCATTATTCTTTTCACTTATGGAAATGCATTATTAAACAGTCCTTTTAAGCATCTCAATTGTCTATCTTAACTTGAAAATACACACCGCCTTACGTTTACTTTTCAAGAAGACTCTGGTTTAAAATGGGGTATTTATTGGTTTTATGGGTGTGGGAGTTATTTACTCCAGATAAGAGTTTTCTCAAAACATTTTTCTTGCAAAAAGTTCAATTTTGCAAGAAAAAGTGAAGATGAAAAGTACTAGCTCAAACCCATGAAATTAACATGAAGTACAAAATAAATATTATTTTAACATTCTTAATGTTACTGCTTCACTAAATCTACACTAAATCTTTTCACTAAATCTACATTAGTTAAAGATAATTATGGGAGTATTTTTTAAATGGGTGCCTAAATCAACCCAAATCATACTTTTCAAGGGAGCTCCCTGATCTTTTAACTCACCCTATTCTACAAATGAAGAAGAAACAATTGTTTCAATACATTTTGTTTTAATACTTGAGTCAAGTATTTCTTTTTTAAAGATTTTTTTTTTTTTACTTTGGAATTTCCTTTATTTTTCTTTATTTATTTATATACATTTGACATCAGTTGTGGTCCCAATGGATTTCCCACCACCATTTCACCCATGCACCATCACCTCAATCCCTTATGTTCTTTCTGCCCTGATCCCATTCCCTTCCCCCACATACAAAGTATTTCTGATTTGTCAATGTCTTTTTAAATTTTTTTTGTTATTATTCTTTTCTTTGGTGCCTTAGGGAAAGCAGTGTGGAGGTTCCTCAAACTACTAAAAATGGAACTCCCATATGATCCAGCAATTTCACTCCTAGGAATATACCCAAAGGACACAAAGACACTGATTCAAAAGAATACCTGTACCCCTATGTGTATTGCAGCACTATTTACAATATGTAAGACCTAGAAACAACCTAAATGTCCCAAAATAGATGATTGGATCAAGAAGATGTGGTACATATATATGATGGAATACTATTCAAAATCAAAAAAGATAAACGAGTCATTTGTAGAAACATGGATGGAGCTAGATGGTATTATGCTCAGTGAAATAAGTCAGAAGGTAAAAGAAAAATACCAGATGGTTCACTTCTAGGAGGAATATAAGGGAATCAAATAAGGGACCAAGGAAAAGATTTTTATTTATTTATGCACACAAGAGCTGGTTACAGGCCAGAGGTGTGGAGGGTGAGAGGATTCACCAGAGACAGAGTAGGGAGCAGAACAGGCAGATGGACTGAAATACACTGCTGAGGGGAGCAGCGGGAGAGGCAGGAAAGGTCTGTTGCTCCATGTGGATCCCCTCCCTGGCCAGGGATTGAACTCTTGCTGCAGTGGCTGCAGAAGCCCCACAGTGTGGCGCTCAACCACTTGAGTCACCAGGGAAACCCTTCAGCCTAGGATTTTCTTGGTGAAAATGTTAATTTAAAATGTTAGTGGAATTCAATGAGGTACCACCTCACACCGGTAAGAATGGCACACATTGAAAAAACCAACAATGTCAAACGCTGGCGAGGATGTGGAGAAAAAGGAACCCTGGTACACTGCTGGTGGGAATGCAAGCTAATCCAACCATTATGGAAGGCCGTATGGAGGTTCCTCAGT
>JAGFMF010011858.1:9393822-9436146 GCA_019455555.1 Galemys pyrenaicus
CACAAGGGACTGAGGTGATGGTGCACGGGTGAAATGGTGGTGGGTACCCCCTGGGGACTACAAATGATGTCAAATATAACTAATAAAAAAAAAATGTTAGTGGAATTATATGATTTAAAAATTGAATTAAAGCAGTGGTCAAAATAATAATTTGCAATATTAATAGGAAGTTTAAACATTTTTAAAGTACATTATTATTACACTTTGTACTTTGTTAAAGTTGTTTTTATAATGTTATCACACTATCAAATTGTTTGACCATATAAGATCTTGATATTAAGTAATTTAAAATTTTAGACAACATATGGTGTCACATCATTTATACAAAGTAGTATATTTTATTGTATGAAACCTGACACATAACATGTAGATTAAGATAAAGAGGACTCTGTTATTTTCTAGGCATATAATATTAGCATGTAGAAAGATTAACTATAGAATACAATATCTTTTGAACAATACATAAAATAAAAGGATATTAATGGTCATTTTTTATTACTAACAATGTAGCCAAAGTTTAAAAAATCCAGGTTCGCTCTTTACCAGTTATTTTTCAAAGTATTCAATTGTGTTTTTTTTTTTAACGTCTAGATAATATCACAATTTTTATCTAATGAAAATATGCTCAACTTTCAAGGATGAAAGTGTAACAGGGTCATCCCCAGGAAAAGGGGACCCATTCAGAGAGAGCAGGCTTGAGGATTCTGGGGTGCTCCTCTCACTGCCCTGTAACAAAAGTAGATGCCTATCAAAATTACTAAAAATTTTTAAAACATTTTTTTAAAGTTGTATTAATGAACTGACATACTATGTTTTGGAAAGATACACAGGAAAATTTGTATTAGCTGGGTTAGATTTGATTATGCACCAAAAATATGTACTTTGTTTTATATTTTGTCAATTATTTGGAGCTTATATCACATTCAGTTTATAATAATGTTATTTTACTATGTGACAGCACTTATGAAAACGAAGCAATCTAAAAGCATTTCACAATAGTCAAAGATTTTAAAGATTGCAAATATTATTGGATTTGTCTGGGTATCATTTAATAAGGTTAAACATGTAAGCCCCTTCCCCCCACCCCCAATGATTGGGAGACTTGAATAGATTAAAGGAATTGACCCTAAAAGTGGAAGCAGGACCAGGACATGTGCTGTGTCAAGGGTCAATGCCTAAGACCAGACATCCAGGCGCTAAGTGGCCCAAATAGGCTCCTCAGATATGAAAAGCCTGAAACAGGTTATAAAAGAGAGCACAAAATCCTTTCTCTCAGGCAGACTTCTGTCTTGCTCACTACCTCCATTATCCATATATTTCAATAAATCCCCCTTTTCTGTTCTCCACTCTGTCTCTGTGAATCCTTTCACTCCGTGAATCCTTTCACTCCAGCACCTCTGGCCTAAGTCCGGATTCTTCCCTGCCACATTATTTGGGCAGTGTAGGGAAATGGGCATTTTTAAAAAATATTTGTTTATTCCTACAAAACTAGGATGTAGGCCAGAGGTGTGGGGGGTGAGACGAATCACCAGAGATAGAGTGGGGAACAGAACAAGCAGATCAGATCGATTGAAATACATTGTTGAGGGGCGAGGCAGGAGAGTTCTGCTTTGCCATGAAGGTCCCTTCCCTGGCTGGGAAATAAGCATTTTTATATACCATGGATAAAGGCTAAATTGATCTAACCTTGAAAATGCATATTCATTTTCAATCAGCATTCTGAGTCTATAGATTTCACCCAGATATCAAATACATAGATACAGTCAAGGATATAGAAGAATGCTTATAGCACTATTTAAAATAACCATATCAGGAAACATTAGTTTATCCTAATCTATATATTACATGTCAGGTCTCATAGAGATTGTCTTAAAAATTTCTCCATACAGTGAAATTTTACATTTTTAGGTAACTAACTACATGACCAAGATGTTTTGTTAAAAACAAAGAACTTTACAGAGTATAACTGGTATTATTTAATAATTATTTAAACATAAAGATATATTATCATAAATACTATAAAATCCTACTGTAACAGGGTTGTCCCAGGAAAGGGAAAGTTCCAGGATTCCGTTTCCGCCCTAAGTGGGTGGAACTGAGGAAGAAAAGAAATTTCTGCAGAGAAGGAAGGAAGGAAGAAGGAAGTAGAATGGAGAGCAGCAAAGAGACTTGGAGGAAGCACGTGGAACACTGCGACATGTGAAGAAACTGCACTTGCTTTTTAGTCTTGGACTGGTTGGAACAGATGTGGGTGAGAGACCTGTGGGGAGGTTAACAATGGAAGCTTTTATTTTAATTTTAATTTTGCTCTTTTCCTTTCAGATTTGTTTAACTTTTTCTAACCCTTTTCTATGGGTCTCTACTGAAAGGTTTTTTAAACATGTGGCTGACTTTTGGGTCTTGCTTTGGGCTTATCCTATTTGGCTAAACTTTTGCCCTCAGGGAGATGGGTAACTTTGAATGCTTAACTTAGTAACTATGTTCTTTGTTCTTTCTATATTGTACCCTAACTGTATTAAAGTTCCTTTCCTTTAAAGATTTTATATGTTTGTTTTAATGCAGATGGCAGAACCCATTTAGAGAAGGCAGGATTGGGAGTTCTGGGGTGCTCCTCTCCCTGCTTTGTAACAGATTTGGTGCCCAAAGCCTTGGATATTTTCTAGAGGATGAGATTATAGTTCTTTTTTCTAGATACTGTATTTTTGTAATGCTGACTTTTCTACGATCTGAAGAGAAACCAGAGTATTGTAATGCTGACTTTTCTAAAGAGGAATATGACTAAGTAAATACTCTTCAAAATAATTTTAAGAAATATATTTGCAATTATTCTGACATCTATTTTTGTTGCATCCATTCAAACTATCAATAGAGTACTTGGAGAAAATGAAGAATTTCGGCTGACAGAAATCCTTTATTTTCCCCCTCAAATCAAGGAAGAAAGTACATAAGAAATATTCAATATTTTATTTATGGGTGTAGGCCCAAACTAATGAAAGAGATAAGAAGATAATAGTAATGGAAATTATTGTCTAGGAGGGGATTTGCCATCAGTCTCTTAGAACAGGTAGAAGAGAGAGTTAATGAAAAGACAGTAACAAACAGATCATCTGTAGTCGGCCTTTCTCTTTTCAGCATACAAGTAACCTAATATAAAATGTAAGAATTGTATTACATATCAAATTAACTCAGAACATGACAGGAAGGGCAGACAAGTGGCTGTTTTAGAAATGAATAGAGTTCATGAAGTATTTAATAAGTATTGATCCTGATTTCACCAGAGGGTACGCTACTCTCTGCTACTAAGTTAAGCACTTTTGAGAGCTGCATCAACGGTGAGGTCAGCAGTTCAACTAAGACCCAGTTCTGTGCTACTGGCTCAACACACTCCATGAAATCAACATAGGGGTTCTTCTAAATCCTTCCTCATTGCCTAAAAATCACATTTGGGAATCAGGATTGTAGATGTGAATATAGGACATGGGTGGAGACCATTGCAGACAGTCAATGAAAAGTGGTTTGCAAATGAGCCAACAACATACTGCTGCTATTAATAAGGGGAAAGAAGGATATTTTCTGCAGATATTTTAAAGCCATCAGAAAGCCACTTAAGTTGTTTTAAACCTTAATTCCATCCCTCCTTTCCTTCTCTCCACTTTTCCCTATCTCTTTTTTTATTATTTTGAGTTTTTAGTACATCATCAAGATCAGCTGAGACTGAGAGAAACTACAATAATGTTCTTATGTAAAACAATAGTTGTTTTGCTGAATTTTAAAATTGGTGCTTTCTTTTTCCATTTGGACATTAATGCTTCTTGGACTCAAAAGCTAACTGAATAAGAAAAAGGTGATTTAATATCCTGTGCTCCAAAATATACAATGCGAGAATTACCTATGTATTACCAAGTTTACAATTTGACTCTTTTTTCCCTTTCTCCTTATCCTAGGCATCCAAATTGTCACAACTAACAAGAAACTTGAAAACCATTTTTAAATTGATGAGACTAGGGCTGTCTTGGGAAAAATCACATCTGTATATATTTTTTAAAATGTGCCTTATGTTATGGACAGTATAACAACTACCTGAAGTGGTTGTTAGTCTCATAAAACATGTCTTCATTTTATTGATGCTTCCAAAAGATTAGAATAATTGAATTTACACCCTATGGTTTCATATAATTTGCATCAATTTATAAAGCTTAATACTTTATCAAGGAAGGTGTATCTTGTGGTAGATTAAAAAATAAATAAAACATCCAAATATGGGAGAGCATATACAAAGGTATGATACGCAATTTTACTATAATTCCTTTGACTGATAGGGTCCAAATTTAGGTTAATTTGGCTAATTCCTGAAATGCAGGTTGGTACAGTTGTAGTCACCATCTTACCTTTCTTATAAGGTCAAGGTGTGGAATAGAAATAACCAGAAATTCCCAAGGAGCTCACTTAGAAAAGGGCGTTTCTTAATTTATTCAGTGTTTTATATGACTAAACTGAGTATCAGACACCAAATTATTTTGCTTAAAGTTTCCTAGGAAGCTCTTAAAACACATATTTTTAAATATTTTTTTAAGATTTATTTTTTTATGTGTACAAGAACTTGGGTGTAAGCAAGAGGTGGCGGGGGTGGGGGGCAGTGAGAGGATTCACCAAAGACAGAGTGGGGAGGAGAATAGGCAGATGTACTGAAATACACTGTTAAGGGGAGTAGAGGGCAAAACAGGAGAGGTCTGCTGTGCTAAGTGGGTCACCTCCCTGGCTGATGATCAAACTCATTCATCAGTGACTGGCTATAGCTGGATAGTGCTGAGACTTTAATCCCTAGTGTCACCAGGGAGGCCACACATTTAAAAACATCTTAAGTTCTTAAATGTCCTTAATCAAAGACATATTTTGTACTATGCTACCCTGTACCTTTTATTTTGATTATGATTTCCTCTGAAACAAATATCCTAAAGGTAAGGTTAAGGTTGGGATAAAATAGTATATCTCAAAGGAAAACATGTATTCACTTATGATGTTGTTCATTTGTATATAAACTTTCCTAAATGATTCATAACATTTTTTGAAATACAAGGAAAAAATGAATACACAATCAAAATTTCCTTGTAGTTCTATTTAACTACCCTTATGCAGGCATCAGTAGTTCCTTTAACATACCTACTCAAAATTCTTGTAAAATTTGAAAATTGTAGTCATAAATGTATTTGGAAAAAACTGATATTTAATCTAGCTGCCATAGGTAGACATTATGTAGCATGCATACATTACTATCCTCAGATTTACATACACAGTTAAAGAGGATTTCAAAAGATACTACCCAGCCATGTAACAACCATACTTAAGCATATATGACATGCACTTAATAAATTTGGGTCAGTAAGACAGATCATCAAATATTATTTTGATGAAAAAGGTATTACATTTATCACTTAATAGAGTTTTGAAGTACTAATGAAAATATTGACATTTCTATATGCAAAACAATAAAAAAAATCTGAGTTTTAGCTCTAATAGAACTTTACAAATTTTATACAAATAGAACTTTAGAAATTTTATGCAAAGGGTAGAAAAATATTTTGTATAAAAGAAGTGTAGAGGGAGAATTTATTATCAGAAGAATTACTTTTATACTTCACAATGACTAACATTAATTTTAGATGGATTAAAACTTTGTGTGGAGATGTTCAGATGATGAAAAGGACCAGTTGCTGAGAAAAAGAAAATGAGAAGATACAAAAAAGTAAGCAGCATTAAGAGCAATGAGTTAGCTCTTTGGATGTCTATATTTGAATGTCATGGAGAGGTAGGAAAGACGGTGGGTGGAGGGGTGAATGTGAGTTGAGATAGAGTTCATACTACATATGAACATCTGACAGGCACTTAACATAAGCTAATATGAGGTTATATTATAGAGAATTATTTTATAGCCCTTCCTAATGGAAAGAAATTAAATTACCTTGAAGAGAGGATCACTTTCATATACTCACATCTAGAACATTCCATTTTGGTAACAAAAGAAGGTTACCAAATACTCCAGCATTTAAAGCAAGAGGTTTCTCCAATATCTGTCTCTTAAATAATTAGAGTTATCATCTACTCAGTATCTACTATAATATCATCTACTATAATCTCACTATCTTTTAAACACCAAACACTGGTCTGATGACCCACTGATCTAAAGGATGTTAATCACTGAAATTATTTTATAAACTTAAATGTCGCCTGAAATAATTGGTTTGAAGAAAGAGTCAAATACATTTGATGTTGTGAGTCATTTTTTCTAAGGAACTGGCCTCACATAGGCAAGTCTAGATGTTGTTATCTATTCTTTTAAGGTTTTAATGTGTCACAGTGTTATACATTATTTGTTTCTACTTACATACTTAGAAATCGTGGATTTACATCCAAAACAAGCAAGCAAACAAATAAATGAACAATTAACACTGGCCATATATTTAGTAAATGTATATCTATGCCTCATAATAAGACTCCTAGGAATAAGAGCATATATAGATTAAGAAGCATATCAATCTTAAAAAATTTGGACAGCAGTGAAAATAAGGTGCTTAGGAAACTATCTAGATGACAGAAAATTTGGCCTTGGTAATGATAAAAGACATTTGTAGCAAAGATATATGGAAAATTCCAAAAAGTGCAGTGTCAAAAAAATTCACAATTTCCCAGTTACTGTATCTGATAATATGTTAATGAATATAATTTCTATTTAAATATTCACTCAACAAGCTAATATTTTAAGTGTATTTTTGGATACTTTGGCTCCATTCTCAAACTGAAACACCACATTCCCAGTTTATGTGTGAGAGTTGCATAATTCCCAAAATCAAACATATAAAATCTAGTAAAAAATAAATCTGAATATTAGTCTGACATTGAAAGCATTACTTTTCTAAATTTGATGGGGAAAAGGTAATAAAGATAATATCAACAGAATTCTGTGAATATAACAATTCTAGTAAATGTAATTTATAATCCTGATTTAAGATAAAGATTGTCAATAATCATAACTACTTTTGGCTAAATTGGTCTGAAGACAATAGGTGTTACACATACTTTTACTTTTGGAAACAAGAATTATAGAATTATTCATGGAGAATAATTTTACAAAACATTTATAGTTTTTGACCAATATTTCTAGCTTATAGTATTTGTATTGTAAAACTACTTCAAAATAGAAATGCTTATATTTACTAAAATTTTCTAGCACTCCAGGGATTGTTAAAAGTAGAAATATAAATATCAAGAATAGAAAAAGACACCTATATTATGTTATAATGTAATGTTACTTCAACAAAAACTTTTTAAAATAGGATTTAAGAGGACCTCCCTGGTGGTACAGGGGTTAAGTCTCAGTGCTATCAAGCTATTGCAGGCCACTGTGGCCTGAATTCAATCCCTGGTCAGGGAACTAACCCAGATAGTGCAGTAGGCCTCTCCTGTCTCACATGCTGCTTCCTTTGGCAGTGTATTTCAGTAGATCCACCTGTTCTGCTCCCCACTCTGTCTCTGGTGAATCCTCTCATCCTACCCTGCACCTCTGGCCAACACCCCAGGTCTTATGTGCATAAATAATTAAAATAAATCAAAAAAGAAGAATTTTAAGATATAGAAAATCAATGAAGCAATATGAATTTTTAACACGAATACTATGTAAAATTATATTCACATACATGCACTATCCTGTATCATGTGTAAAATTAGAAATAAAATAATTTACCTTGTTAAATATGATACACTGGAAAATTTAATTACTTATTTGATTTCCAATAGTGTTAGCATGCCATTTTATCTTTTTATACAAACATAGAACATCCCAAATTATGGTTACTATTGACTGTATAGATTACTTTTTGGTCTGTGGCCATTATTACCATTGATTTATGTGAAAAAAAATTGAGCATTCTCAAATTTCCAAAGTAAGTTACTAAATCATGCCAAATTACATTATACTTTTGGATAGCTGAGGAAACCCAGTGTTAATGTTCCAAATATAACTTCAAACAAAATTATATATATTTACAAACTAATTAGAAACTATGTATTTAGTGAAATGTGTTTTGGATTTAGTTTTTTTTAATGCAATATTTTATGCTATCCATTTTTTATTAGTTTATTTTGTCACTCCATAACAAGTTTGGAAAATATCTCATTCGCATGTGTGTGTATAACATTTGTTAAAGCAGAATACATGACAATATAGTTTTGTATTCTTTAACACTCACATTTAGATCTTTGATCCATTTTGACTGAATATTTCTAAGTGGTATAAGGTAAGGGTATAGCTACATGTGTAGTCTTTTACACATAACTATCTAATATTCACAATGCCATTTGCTGGAGATTGTCCTTTCACACTGAGTGGTTTTGGCATCCTTGTTGAGAATCATTTAACCATAGATGAGAAGGCTCTCTATTTTATTCCCAGGGACTGTATCACTCTTTATACCTGTGCTGGCCTATTTGATGAGTAACTGTAGCTTTGTAATAAATTATGAGTTCAGGAGTTATCAGGCCACCAACTTTATTATTCTTGGAAATTACTTCATACTCCATGTTCTTGTTATGTGTACTATTAGTCTATAAACCCCTCAGTGTCTTCAGGTCTCTAGTTTTTAACACAGTGAACTAAATATAACTATCACTCTGTGACTGTCAAGTAAGTGACTTGTTAACTTATTAGCTTCCTTTCCAAATCTACTTTCAAAATTAATTATTACTACATTTCACCCTAGTTCTACATTTCTATTTTCCTTGTTATATTTTTAAAAATATAATTAATTATTGAGTTATTTTATGTAAATCTTGTTTTGAAACAGTCATTGCCATTATTTGTTAAGATTACTTTATTATATTTAATGCACAATTTTTTGTGAGGTAAATTAAATAGAATATTTACAAAGATATTAGGGGAAAAGGAGAGCTACAGTAAATTAGAACTTTACATTACATGGTTAAAATGCTTGGAGGAGAGAACTTTAAAAGGGTAAGTAAGAATAAGGAGAATATTTTCAGCTGAGTTCTAAAGAGAACAAATGAAATGGATAACATTAGAAGGCTGTTATAGATGGCAGAATCTTCCTGATGCAGAATCTACCTGAAGCAGTCTTCTTTCTCCTCTACTATTTAATTTGCCCTTTTGACCTCCCTCCCTCCTAACCTCCTGCCCTCCGTTCCAACTTCCTTCCTACCTTCCTTTCTAGAAAATAATTTGTTTTAGTATACTTGGATAATAGAACACATTGTTTAAAAAACATTACTCTCTTGTTTATCTGTCATCATGTGCTTTAACTGTGCATGTCCAGGGGGAACCACTGTCCTAAGAACCAATGACAGTTCACAGGAGTCTTAGACACTATATAATCCAGTAACCTTATCTTATAAGTGACAAAACTGAGACTCATAAAAAATGTTATTTGCTTGGGACATTTGTCTCTTTATTGATGATTTCCAATTGAGTCTCAATACCATGATCAGATTTCCAGTTAAAACTGAGCCAATTCAGTGGTGCGGGAGTCAGCCTGTTGAAGATGGTCTCAAGATACACCCAGGTAAATCAAAAAGACTCTTAAGATTTGGTTTACATTTTCTAAATCTCATCTGCCATTCAATAAAAATATTCTAATACAAGTTACAATTTGTTTCCATTTTGAAAAAGACATGAGCTGTAACTTTTATTTAAAAAATACCCATTAAAATGAATGCCTGAAATAAATACATTTTTATGCTTTCATGTTTGGTAAAGGACTATATAATTTTAAAATATCCATAATATTATTCATGCTGATATTCAGATAAATATACATGGATTACCATTTATTTTAAACAAGCAATGGCCTATACTATGTCTATCTTGGCTCTCTGAGGCAGGGAAAAGAGTACTGTCTGAACAAGCCCTATAGAAATTTTGTTTTGGAACTTAATTTGGTAAATAATGACTAAAAATGATATAGCATATATGTGAGACAATCAACTTAAAACTAAGCTTAGTATAAATCAACATGAATATTGAGTAGAAATAAATCTTCCTTTTCTGGTCAAAGCTAGGTTGTTTTAAAATATGACATAAAAGTAATTTTCTTCAGGTTATATGCAAGTAGACACAACCTACACTATACTAAGAAAAGGAGGCTAAGAATATATTCCAAATACTAATTTAGAGAGAAAACAATCAAAAAATAAAAATGGCATAGTTAAACGTAAGAAGAGATCCATATTCTAAGATCCCTATTAGAATTCCTAGTAAGAGAATCCAGTCAGTTACATGTAAGCATTTAATGCACAGAACTGCCCAACTCCTTAGCAAAATATATACTTGGTCACCAAATTATGCACATATGCCTGCACACAAGTGAAGCCCCTCCTCCAAAATTTAATCTTCAAAGAGACGATAAAGAACCATAGTGATTTTTCTCAACTTCAGATTCAAAGAATTTACAATCTTCACCGTGTATTTAGCAATTTGACTTGCTTTTACTTATGTCTCAGGCTCTCAAATTAATCATAGGGTCAGGAATTATTGTTAGAGTTTGTGCACCCACAGCAATGAATAGAGCATGTTGACAGCCTTAATGATCGTCACAGATGCCTAACAAGACAGCCACTGTCTAATTGGGAAAGAAGGGACTCAGAAGCAATGAGAGTAATACCAGAAGACCCCAGAAAGACCACTGCTCTGAATGGCTTTCCCAATAAAGGATATATATATATATATATATATATATATGATAAAAATAACCTTTGAAAACATGTGAATAGAAAGTCTAGTTATTTGCCTCCACAAAAAACAAAATCCTACACTAATGTCCTTTTAAAAATATGAGGTATTGAAGACAAAAAGATGTTGTCCAAGGATTACTTTTCCCAGGTTCATTGCCCTAAAGCATTCATGTATGTTAAATGTTTATTTTCCTTTTTAGTATTATTTCTTATGTCCCCTTTGTAGGTTCTTGAGAAAAACAGGAGCAAGCTATTGTCAATTAAGAGAAAAAAATGGGAAACAATTGAAAGTTAAGGATTAAGGAAAAGTGTCCTCGCTGTTTTCTTAGTACATGGTCAACAAATATCTGGGGGATGCAGCAGAGAAGAGAGAACACAGCTCTGTCTAGGAAATACCAGGAAGCCATTAGCTTTGCATCCAAACATATTAAATGTACAATAACACCACCAATAGATATTTTTATCATTTCTGACAATGTATAAATGATCTATGTTTTGTTTTGATAACTGTTTTTCATAGGATCTATCTAGATTGTTTGCTTATTATTGATAGGAGTATAGATTTCTAACATTTTTAGAGACACACTTTTTAAACCATGTCAGATTCTAGAATTATTTCTTTCATGAAGCTTCTCCTTGAAACCCCATCAACTGCATCTGGAAGATTTTATCCCTTTAACATTGCTTAACTATTACTACTATATTTTATATAGCATATAACACCATTTGATATAATAATAATCTTACTGAGTTCTTTTTTAAGAACTGGGATTTAAGAATCTGGGATTCACCAGAGATAGAGTGAGGAACAGAGCAGGTAGATCTACTTAAATATACTGCTGAGGAGAACAGCAGGTGAGACATGAGAGTTTTGCTGTGCTATATATAAATTAGCTCTCCAGCCAGGGATGGAACTCTGAGGAGAGTAGTGGGCAAGACAAGAGAGGTTTGCTGTGCCATATATGAGTTGGCTCTTCTACCAGGGATGGAACTCATATCCCAGTGGTGATAGTGCTGAGACTTAACTCCTAGGCCACCAGGAGGTTCAATATCAAGATCTTTGGATGTGCTAGAGTGAAAACTGAACAAAGGATAACTTTCCCTTTCCTCTCCACATATTGAGCTTAAGGAGCAACTTTGTTCCCTGCAGGGAGCATCCCACAATACACAGTGTTAAAGAAGAAATGAATAAAATAAAATTTGAGCAGAGATCAGATTAGATCCCATATCCATTCTTCAGCTCTAACAACACACTCTAGTTATCTTTCAAGCACTTCACATTCATTCCTGAAAATGCAGCTTAGTTTACTCAGTCAAACTGAATTGTTTTTCCTCTGACAACACAGTTTCTCGACACCATAGCCAAAGGAATTCTATCAAGATGACCACTGTAATCATTAAAAACGATGTCGATAGGTAAGTTTTAAATTGTGTAGGTACAGATACAGGATGTTAAATTTTAAAATGGTATGGATATAATGGTATGAAGAAAACTGTATTAAAATACAAGTGCTTTGTGTATAGAAGTTAACAGACATTAAAAAAATATATCTTATCATTGTTTATACCCATGAGTGAGTTATGCTGCATGCTGAATAAGAGAGACATTTTTTTTTTCCCTTCTCCTTGAGGCTCAGCTGTTAGATGATATCTCGTGTTTGTGATTTTGCTTTAGCCTGAGTAGGATGGATATAATCCTTTACTTTTACTTGCCATTCCAAATGAAATAGAGAGAATGTTCCTTAAACCACTTCTTATCTTCAGTGCTATCTGTATAACATTGCTCAAAACTTGCTTCCGTCCTCTTTATTCAGATCCCTGTCTGCTATAAGCACAAATTTGCACTGAATTTGGAAAGTGCATGGTCTATGTTAATTCTGGGAGGATTTTCACATGTAATTGCATGTCGTTTTCTGACAGATTTGGCTACCCTGCATTTTTTCCCTTGGACTTAGAGCCCTTATTCTTTTTTCATGCCTTTCAATTTTTTCAACTCTTCCAGTCTGTACTCTGTATTCAAGTTGGCCTGAATTTATAAAAATATAGGTTCCTTCTGTATAGTCTCTCCTCTTGCCTCCCACTTCCACAATTAGTTTCCATATTCTCTATGCCCGATGTCAACAGTATTTGATAACTCAAAGTGGCAGAGGGATGGCTTGGGTCAGCTAACCTAACTAACTGGATCTAAGGAAGGACAAACTGGTGCTGCTTTGATATTTACAACACAATTGTTTTTTAATCTTTCCTTTTTCAGTTGTTCCTTTTGTCTAAAATATTCTTTCAGCATTTCTCTTGCTCACTCATATTTTACATCTTAGCACAAGTGTATCTTCGCATGGAAACCTTTACTGGACAGTCTATCTCAAGTGTTCTATTTAATTACCTGAGTATTGATTTCCTGTGCAACAATTACCAAAATATGCATGTATATAATTTATCTAGTTGTTGCTTATTCCCTAATTACCTCACTAGAACACCATTGCCAAGAGGAAACGAAACTTGCTTGTCTTTTTCACCCTCTCCCTATTGCATTCTATTTTTATTCAGATTAATAGAAAGCACATCATAAATGCATATGAAATTAATTAGTTGATTTCTTCACTTATCTCTCATATTACCACCTTAATCTAATCTTTCAAAAGATTTATTGCTCACAGCACTTGGAGAGATATTGATATTTCCATTCTTTTCTGAAAAAAAATATTGTGCTAAAAGGTACAAACATTTATCATTTTAATTACTTTAAGTGTACAATTCAGTGATATTAAACAGACCCATGATGACATAATGGCATCATCACTGCCATCCACCTCTATAACTCTTTTCATCTTGTAAAACTCTAACTCTACATATATTAAAGAATAACTCCTCATTCCCTCACTCAACTCATGGAACCCACTATTTGACTTTCTATCTCTGAGAATCTGACTACTCTAACTACCTCATTAGTATGTGTTCATATAGTATTGTCTTTTGTGAAAGCCGTATCTCTGTATATCCACAATTTTCATTCATGTAATAGATTATGTCAGAATCTACTTCCACTCTAAGACTGAATAGTCCATTTTATATCTATATATACATATACAAATTTTGCTTACCCATTCATCCATCAAAGGACTACTCCTATAAGTTAATTATTATGAATAATGTTGTTACTAACATGTGTCTGGATATTGCATTAAGACCCTGCTCTTTAAGAAACAGAGTCCATATAATCCCTATCAAAGTCCCAGTGGCATTCTTCATAGAAATAGAATAACAAAGAAAAAATTTATTTGCAACTACAAGGTATAAAGGCATGCTGGACTTAGCTTAGTGAAACAAATCAGATGAAAAAAGACACACACAGTACGAGTTCATTCATGTGAGACATGTGGAAACAAACAAAAAAAACTAAAAACAGAAATAAACATTTAGACTCTAAGAGCAATTAGTAGCAACCAGAAAGGAAGAAGTGGTGGTGAGTAAATCGATTAAAAAAGGACAATTGAATAGTGATGGATAGAAGTGTAATTTTAGTGTGAATGGTTGATCTTCAATAATGCACACATAAAATTATATTCTTTTACACATAAATTATATAAAGATAATTTAGTAAAAAGTAATTTATTTTAATTGCTTGGGGAACCTAAGGGGTGATAGGATTGTTGATTCACATAGTACCTATTTTTAATATATGAAGCTCCGCTACACAATTTTCCACAGCTGTACCATATTAAATTCCTAGCAACAGTGCAATGGGGTTCCAGTCACTCTACATTGCCTCTTTCTCTTTAATAATAGACACATTAGTAGGAACAAAGTGGTATCTCACTATAGTTTTGATTTGTAGTTCCCTAGTGATTAGTGATATTGGGTAACTTTTAATGTTCTTATTGGTCACCACTACATCTTCCCTGAAGAAATATCTAATCAAGTCCTTCACATATTTTTAAAAATTGGACTGCTTTTGGAGTTTCCTACATGTCCAGGAGATTAATATGCATCAGAAATATGATTTGCAATTATTTTCCCATTTTGTGGGTTCCCTTCTTAAGTTGCTGATTAGTTTAATGTCCAATTAAAAAAAAATTGTGCAGTTCAGTTTGTCAAACTTTCGTTTGTTACATGCATATTCCAAATAATTTGCATGTCGACCTTCTCTAAAGCTAACAACATCATTAAGTTACATAAATAGACATTCAATTATTTCTCTTAATTTACAAAGTAATAAGTAAATAAGGTAATAAGTAAATAAATAATAAGTAAAGTAATAAGTAAATAAGTCACATGTTCTCCACCTGATTTTCAAAATCTATAAAACATTAAAAAAATCAGTCATTCTTCTGTAAGAATTTTCTAAGCTCATACTGTTTACTATGCCTTGAATGACGAGTATTTTATTTACAAATGCAGTTAATATATTTTGTAAAAATAAATTAAGATCTGTAATACCATAAACTTCATTCTTTAATCATCTTGATCAAATATGATCAAAGTTAAAGTAAAGCTCTATTTTAAACACTCTTAAATATAGTTGTCATTTGAAATAAATCGATTAAAACATAATGTTTGTGACTTAAGTTCTATGATATGTTAACTTTGCAGTGTTATAACAACTTGTAATTCTAGCACTTAACTACTACTTGGGAAATTATGCAATATCTTAATCAATCTGGAGTTCTGAAGCAACTGCTGTTTCTTTAACTTGTTTCCACAGCATCTGATATAAACATCTGCTAAAAGTTAATAATTACTGAAAGGACAAGTGATGCTTTAAGGATATGATGTAACCCATTAAATACTTGTATGGCCAGGATGGTGTTTTGATTATTTATATATCCCACAACTGACTGTTTCATAGATATGTCTATTTTTTGTTACTGATCTTATTTAGGTAGTATTTTTAGTATAATCATTAGCTTCAGGGCATTGTAAACAAATTTGAATGCATCTGGGGTAGAATATACATATCTTTAATGTAAATTTGAACTTCTTTTGGTTTACTTTTCACTCAGTACTCATTGCTATTTTTAAAATAACTACCTAAAGTTTCTTTTCAAAAAATACAAAGTATATTCCTACCTATACTACCTTTAATATATAACAAATGCATATTATTTAATAATCTTGTGCACAATATATTTATAGATTCCTTCACATATTATAAATCAATTGCTTAGATTTTTAGTTTGCCATTTATCTACTGATGTGATGTTGAGGATTTTACTAGATCTCTCTTTCCCCCTTGTTTCCTTACCTAGTCATTGTGCTTGCTTCACAAAACTGTCAAAAGGATGAAATGAAGTGCTGCTGCACATAAGCTTCTAGGTCTAGGGCATGGTGTCCGCTCCCCAAATTTGGATGTTGTCTTTGTTAGTATAACCTTGCTTACAATTCCACTGAATTTTAGTCATTGTTCTTTCTAAGAAGATCCCTTTAATAAAAGGCAAACTTCTTTCCTTTCTTCATAATTTTGTCTATGTATGAAAAACTAGTAGTTACCCAGACAGCTGCTTCTCCTGTGTAGGTACAATAGCCCTGACATGCTTTGTGGAGCTCCTTATTTCTAAATTCAGTTTAACCCAATGTTTATTGCTTCCCTACTATTTTGAAGACTCAGAAGTAGGTGGTTTGAGGGGATACTAAGATGAGCAAGCCACAATTACTATGCTGAGGGAACATCAAAGCTAGTGGAAGAGATAAAATGTCCTCACACAACATTAGGAAACATAATGTGATAAATGCTACCACAGAGAAACGAGCTTAACTGCTGGGACCTCAAGGCATAAAGGGCTGACAAACAAATGTTAGAGTAGCCTTTTTTATTTGAAAATGACTGAGTCTTGTTTGAGTTGAAGTATCTAATAAAGATACGTTGAAACTGTAACCCTCCGTACTAAAGAATGAGACCTTATATGGAAACAACATCTTTACAGAGAAATCTAGTTAAAATGAGGTTATTAGATTAGGCTTACTTCAAAAGGAATTGTGTCCTTATTAAAGGAGAATTGTGGACACAGAGAAACTATACATAAAAATAAGACAATGCGAAGATACTAGAAGTGAATTGCGTGCCTAGAGATGTACCTACAAGCCAAGTAGAACCAAGGATGTTCAGCAAACCCCAGGTGAAAGGTAAGGCAAGGTAGGAATCTCCCCTGGACCAGTCAGAGACTGGCCCAAACCTGGAACTGGAATTTAAAGCCTTTAGAAATGTGAAACCATAAGTTGGTGTTGTTTTAAGTCACCCAGTTTGTGTACTTTGTATGGAAGTCATATGAGACTGATTCAAGCCTAAACTCTTCCTGATATTGAACAGAAAAATACCAGGCACCTGGCAGGAAGTTGGAAATCCATGGCCACATGTTGTTTACACTGAAATCTAGTTCTAAGACCTTTTAAAATCTTTGACCTGTTGAACTAAAAAAATTACACAATCACCCTAAACAAAAGATCATGTTTATATAGCCCACTTTAAAAATTCCAACCACTCAATTAATATTTTTACCAGAAATCAAAGTACCTAATATTTCTCTACATGTTTGCCTATTGTACTATAGCATTGTACAGATGGTAAGTATGCAAAGTTATTTTTGTTCAGTTAGCCCATTAAAAAATATTCTTATTTTCAAATGGAGATGTGCTTGCCTCAACTTAAGTATGTTACTAAAAATCAGATAAAATAATCAACATTAAAGTGTATAGAAACACCTAGTAGAGCACCAGAAAAATATAATTCTAATTAATATATGGAATTTAAAATTACTCTTTAAAGTTATGTATGCAATAAAATATCAATCTACTTTAAATGCTGATCATGTATGTAAAGTAGTATTTTATTTGAAAAGGAAATTATTGAATAAGTCTTACTTGTTTGATTTATCTTTAAGCTTATCTTTTTTCCACTAAAAAAGCCTGTTATTACTTTGAGGAGGGATTTGTTCTGACATTAAAAAAAAATAGATATAAAAAGGTGAAAGCTAGGACTCTTAGAATGTGACACAAACATAATTCCAAAATCACTGTCATTTAACAGTGATTTAACCTGTGATTTGCATTAATCATATCTTACAAACTCAATGAAATCAAAGCAAAAATATCTATAAAAGCAAAATTAGGGAATATTGATTTTCTGCATTTCCTCTAACAGAGTTGGACACCAATGCTGCAATTTTAGATTTATTTCCATTTCATTCAATGAGGATTAAGTACAAATTTTTCCCTAGGATGAACATTTGATAGGATTACTAGTAAAGTAAGGGATGCATCATTAATTAGGCTAGGTTTTTAAAACACCTGCATGACTTTTTTTTCTTTTTTTTAAATGTAAACCCAGTTATCCAGGTTAGAGACCTTGAATTCTGGTCTCAGACATTTGGGACCTGTCTTCAACAACCAAAGACAACCTCTGAATTACAAACCTTCCTCTTGTTTTAATTTAGTACTTCTAAAATACAATGACCCCCTTTACTTGTGAATATTTGTGACTATTCTAAAAATAACCAGTGTAATCACCACAAATTGCTGACTGTAGACCTTCCCATTGTAGAGTTTCCCAACAACCCTAGAAAATCATGCAAAGTATTACCAGGAATAATAAAGTAGAAAGCAGCAGATAATTTCAATTTGCCTAAAACTCTTTTCTTTCCAGATCTTTCCAGTTTAATTGCTAATATTGGGAAAATCATATTTTTCCTATTTCAATGACATACCTAATAATACCTAAATATATAAAATCTATATAATTTGTCAGGGGAAAGGAAAAGTATTATTTTAGAAGGAAAAGTAAGCATGTTTGGGGAAAAGTTTATTAATAATATATCTCTGACAAAGAATAGAGAGGGAAGTGATTTCGATCTGAATCTGAGAAAAGTTCAAAGAATTTGTTTAAATTCATCATATCTGAGTCCAAGAAAAACTAAAATCTTGCAACATCTGGTCTGATTCAAGTCAGTGAACACTTAATGTAGCAAGAAGAACATATTTGTATATATAATTTACATGCTGTTTTAGTCATTGCATAATGTTTTTTTATTTGCAAGAAAAATTTTGATACATGGACTAACTACATGTATTAATTGTATATTATATTAACATATATTTTATTTTTTAAAGATTTATTTATTTATGCATACAAGAGCTAGGGTGTAAGCCTAAGGTGCAAGGGAGAGAGAGTATTCAGAACAGGCAGAATGACTGAAATACACTGCTGAGGGGAGCAGCAAGCAAGAAAGGAGAGGTTTGCTGCACCATTTGGCTTATCTCCTTGGCCAGGGAGTGAACTCATGTTGCAGTGTCTGACGATAGCTTTACAGTGCTGAGACTTAATCTAACCTAACCCTTTGTGCCACCAGGGAGGCCCTATTTATATTTTAATATTCATAATATATATACACACACACATACATACTTGCCAAAGACATATCTCCTCAAGTTGAAGGGGTGATATTTACTTTATTATTATTGATTATCCAAATAGTATTATGCACTGGATTGATCTCAAAGCTTACATTGAGGTTTAAAATGTAACAACTAGAAGTGTAAGTAATTTAGAACCACCAAGCTTATTGTGGGTGATGATGGAAGAAATTAATTGTGCTGTTGGATGCTAACAGTTCCTGAATAAAGGAATCACAGATTTTTGTATATGCCTCTTATGTGCATCTGAGATTTTTAAAGTGTGTAATTAAGTATATATATTTCTTACATTCTCAAGTTTATTTACTGAATATACTATTTTCTGGAATAAGTGAATAGTTTACCAGTGGCCAAAAGTAATCAAATGAAAGAAAACAATTTGCTACCTGTCAGTATGTGTTTGATAAATGGTATCTGTTAGCCTTTACAACAATCACAGGAGGTATCGTTTTTATTATATGTATCAATTTATATTCATTTATACAAGTATTCATTTATACAAATGATAGGTCTTGAGCTATCAAACAACAATGAACCTTATTCTGAAAAGAAGAAAAAAGGAATAAGTGGTGACAAGTTTTACCCAAGGTCACACAGCTTGGTCTTCAGTTTAGTGTCCATCTACAATAGCTACTTTAATACTACTTATCAAAGTATTTTGGCTTTGTAGAAATTTAAGAAAAAAGTGTCCAAACATGACTGAATATAACCAGGGACAATGCAAAGCATTAGGCGTAAATGAGAAAGAATTGGGGAGAAGGTGGCAGAATGGGTCAAAAAATGAAAGCTTGCTATGTGAAATATGAATGAATAGCAAATGGAGCAAATGGGCTTTTTGCCTTTGTAAAACTTAAAGATACAGCTATCTTTTAGGGGAGCAGACATGAAGTACTTCTACTTTGTGACCTCTCAAAGTCCCTTTTATCTCATATAGTCTCTGATTCTATAATGACTACCGCTACAAATAATATTAGTAGACAGATAAGAAATAGACAGGGGAAAAAGAAGGGAAATCACCTCAAACAGCGATAACAGAAGGTGGAATTAAGTCATTGTTATACATGGCAGTGCTGCCTTTCAAGACATCACTTTTGTGAAGCTCCTAAGAGAAAAGGGAATTTAAAAAATATGTTTCATATTAATTAAATTCCATATTGCATCAACCCATCATCCAGTGTATTATGATCATATTACGGGAAACAATTTGTCATTCAAGAACTTGCTAACAATCTCAATAGCTATGGTCTCTTAGAAACAGATCTCAGGAAGGTGAATAACAACAGGCATGTGTTGCTTGGGAACAGTATATTTTTCATTTTCCCCACTAGTCTGAATAGCTAGTTGATTTATTTAGGAACAAAAGCACAACATTCAATATCTTATGAAAGACACCTACATAAAACCCTTTAAAAACGAATGATTTCTAGGGATAATTTGAAAGATGCGTTCAAGTTCTAAACCAGAGTATAAAATCAGCCACTTTATGAATTCATACTAGTGGTTAGTTGTGAAAATTTACTAGAAACTGATGGCAGAGGTTTTATTGAAATACACTGCTGAGGGGAGCAGCAGGTGAGATAGGAGAGGTCTGCTATGCCATGTGGCTTAGCTCTGTTTTCCAGGGATCAAACTCAGGTCACAATGCTGGTGACAGCACTGAGACTCAACTCTCAGGCTACCAGGGAGGCCTTCACTTGATTCATTTTGAAACTCACAGTGGTAGGGACACTGAAGGACTTGCAGCTAAGGTTGAAACACAATGATCTTACATATCTGGGGGTGGGGGGAAAGAGAGAGAGAGAGAGAGAGAGAGAGAGAGGGAGAGAGAGAGAACAGTTTAGGCCTGACTCAGCTTTGTGCCACAGTGGTTAGAATAGCCTGTCTGAAATACATTAGCTGAACTTAAAAATCCTGATCCTTTTGACTGGGTTATTTTTGTATTGTAAAAATTAATTTATCACACTACAAAAGCAATGCAATTATTATTTTTATGCAGTTTTGAAAAAAAGAAAAGCGAGGGATCACAACCTTCTTGTGAGCTCTAGGAACTTTTACTTTGTGGAGTAATTTTCAATAAAATAATAAGTATTATTACTATAAATAGGTACCTAATTTAACAAAAGTGTATTTTTTGAGCAGGTTGATATACAGAAATTATATTATGTGGAGACTTTCATCAATCTAAAATTTTATTTTTTCTAATTTTAAAAGAAATTAGGGCACTTTTGTGGGCCTTAGGGACTTGCTCTATGGAGAATTCAACCCTGCCTTTCCCTACTCAATGTATTTGTGTTCTTTGGCAAATTACATAAGTCTCTATGCTCAGTTGTGTTATCTGTAAAATGGAAGAAACTATAACACTGGTGAGAATTACACATTCTATCTTGGGAGGTGAAGTATGCAGAGGTTAGGGCAGGGATGAGAATTAATAGTAGAGGAGTGAGAGATGCATTCAGAAATGGCAGCAGAATAATTTCCATGGTGGCTAAAATTTCTTAATAGAATAACCTTTTTCTCTTTTTTTAAGATTTTATTTATTTTCCCATGGAAGTGTTGTAGTGCAAGCCCGAAAAAGGGAGGGGACAGAACAGGCAGATCTACTGAAATATACTGCTAAGGGGAGTAGAGGGCAAGACAGGAGAGGCTCTGTACCATGTGTGTTAGCTCCATGGCTGGGAATTGAACTCAGGCTATCAAGGTAGGTCTTCATCTAAGTAGTGACGAGATTTAACTCCTAGACCATCTGGGAGACCCTAAGCTTTGTCTCGACTCAAGTATGTTTCATCCATATAACTTTTTCAAACAAAGCATCTATGGTGCTAAATAAAAGCTCTTTAAACAAATTGTTGACTACACTTTATGTGCTAGTACAAATAAAAGAAAAGTCAAAGTACAATTATTCTTCATGCTATTTTTTTTCAGTGTGAGAAAAGGAGTATCATTGTTATAATGGATATTTGTTGAAGGATCAGAGTCTCAAAGTTTATAAATCACTGAAAACAGACAATGTGTTAGCCAGAGTCACACATTTTGTAGTAATACAACTGAGTTTCAGAGAAATCTGCAAAATGCCACCAATTAGGATATTTATCTAAGTGTATGTGGTTCACAGTTCCCTTGTTTGTATATATTCGTATTAGTTTCCATACCCATCATATTTTATTCCTCATTTTCAGTTAAGGATTTACAAATATTTTTCCTTCCCTAAAGATGTCTTTGCTTTCTTTCTACTGTCAATATTCCATTAAATTTTCATGACTAACCCCTAGTTAGAATTGATAAAGTGGCTGATTTTTCTCTGGTTTAGTACTTGAAAACATCTTTCAGTCCCCTGCTTCTTCCTTTAGTGGCCCCACTAAAAACACCAAAAGTAGAGAAATACTCAGACAACAATTTTTACAAATGGCAGTCAATACAGCCTGGAAACTTTTGGTAGAAAGAAAGAAGGGGTTTCATTAATTCAAAGATATTTCAACTCTAATATGTATGTTAATATTTATGAAGTGTCAAAAAGGAAAGGTGTTAACAACTTTTAAGGAGTTTCTAGTTTAGTCAGCAAAATACTCATTTAGTAAATGTTTTAACTAATATTTTTATTATTTTACTGGTAAGTGCTATGGAAGAGAAGCACAGTGTTCCAGGAAAGTGGGAAATAAGAGCACCTAATGTGGCTAAAATGTGCTTTTCTTGAGAAAGAAGTAGGTAGAATTACACCTGAAGGCAAAGAAGGTAGAGCATATTGAAAAGAAGGCAGAGATTATGAAACTGGAAAGACACTCAAAACACTCCATATGAAGAAGGAAAATTAGTATGGTTGGGGCTTGGCAAGCATGGAGTAAGTGAGGCAATATCAAGCCTGAGGGCAAGGTGGGGACCAAATCATTGAAACACGTAGAATACAATAAGGATAATGCAGTTGATTCTAAGTGTAATAGATTGTCAGTGTGTAATGATGTGATTTGAGAACTGAATAGATGAAAAAGCACAGGAACTTGTGGCAGATAGGTAAAAGTAGTGGATATGGAGAAAGAGAAGCGATCTAAAAATCTTTAGGTGAAATATATAGGACATGACTTCAACTGCAAGGGGCAAGGGTATGAAGGGATTGTCAGGGATTTAGGGGCTGATACTGATAACTTTTGTAAGACTCTTCACACTGTGGTAAGAATGACAATTGAATGACTTTTTTCTCTATACATTTTCTACCAATTAATTCTACAAAGTTAGTTTAATGAGACTACTGAACAAATGGAAAATAGAGCCTACAAAAACATGGATAGATTTGGTCTTTAAATAATTTCTAACAGAACTTTCTTATATTTACTGGATATCTACTAAATAGACCTAAGAATTTTTTTTTAAGATTTATTTATTTATGCACACAAGAACTGGGGTGCAGACCATAGGCATGGGAGGTGAAAGGATTCACCAGAGACAAAGAGGGGATCAGAACAGGCAGATTGACTGAAATACAATGCTGAGGGGAGCAGCAGGAGAGGCAGGAGAGGTCTGCTGCGCCATGTGGGTCAGCTCCCTGGCCGGGTTTGAACTTGTGCTGTGTGCAGTGCAGCACTCAACCTGTTGTGCCACCAGGGAGGCCCCCTTAAATAGACCTAAGATATTTGTATGAATAAGTTACATTTACTCATTTAAGTTCAATATGACATAGATAAGGCTTCTAGTCTAATATTACAGAGAAAACAAAAGCACAGAGTTTAAATAATTTAAGCATTGTTGAAATACTGTAGTAAGATTTAAACTTAAGCCTGTTAGTCATCAAGTGGTCTGCTACCCTTACTGAACCCTCTACTCTAGTCTTACATAAAGATCTATAAAAGGCTTTAAAAGGTACCCAACATCCAATTTTAAGTTGCTGTAAGTCTTGCTAAGTATTTTGAGCTGAAAATCTAGATAACATTAGGTTACTATGCCCATTGTTCTCTTAGGAACCAAGAAGCTCTAAAGTAGGTACCAGGGTGGGGTTAGAAATTGAGACTGTCTTACTGGTCCGGGTTGTCATAGTAAATCTAACCAAGGTAAGTAATTAGAATTGTTTTCAGTGCATTTGTATTTAGAATTGTTTTCAGAGTCTTTGGCTTTTTGACACAAAAATATTTAGACATAAGCATCAGAATGAACTTGCTTTAAAAAAAAATGAGCTGCTATTGTTGTTGTTATTAATATTAGGAAAAATTTTGTAAAAATCACTTATCTCAATAAGGATAAAAGCAGTTCTCTGATCTTTGTTCTCTGTTGGAGATGCATGAAACATTAATATGCTTACAAGATTGGCTAAGTCTTAAGGTACTGAATTGTTCAGTTTTATTACCACATGAATTCCATGTGATCAGTTCATAACATAACACTTCTCATAACACATTTCATGGTTCCTTGACAAAAATGATCCTTCAACCTAGGTAAATAATGGTGTATGTCATATATACAGTCTCTGATTCAGACCAACCTTTAAGCACCTGAGTAGTTAAAATGTTAGTAAGGGAGGCAGTTCATAAGTCAATTTTTAAAAATAGGGACAAAGTAAAATGGCTGCAAACAGTAGCTTACTCTGTTCTTACATTCTGTGAAAAAGTGAAAATGAACAAGATGTAGACATAAGAATGTACCTGTTTACAATGGCACCTCTTTTCTTGCTGACTGCTTTTAACACAATGGCTCATCAACAATCATCAGGCACAAAACACAATGTAAACGGACTCTACTTTCAGTTTAGATGATTTAGTTTAACTTGGAGATTATGAGTGAATTTATCTGACACAGAGCAGCGTATTTTAGTGAATGTTGATAAAAATCCTGGTGAGACCTCACAGTTCAGAGAAATCTCTCTGAAGGACATAACCTTTTCTGTCATGATTGCAACTCTCATTGCAATATGAGAAAATTAAATCACTCGGGAATGCTGGAAAAGACAGAAAACTTTAAACTAAATGCCACTCATAACACTAGAAAGCAGAGTAAATGATGTGCTGGCTTTGATACAAGAAAACATCTATGACATTATCTATCATTAAGTCGAAGAATCTGTCAGGTATGTTTTCCTTACAATGACGGTTTTTTAACTAAGTCTGGAATTGAGCTGTTTAAATAATAATTGGCACCTATACCAGTTGAAACAAACTTCTTGGCCCACCTAGAAAACTTAGACCAATGAGTTTCAGAGATCTTAAATATTTTCAGGTATCTGTAATAAGCATGAATAAATCCTGTGCATCATCCTAACTTTCTATTCTACCTCAATACACCTTGTCCAAATTAAGTTTAGGGTCCACAGTTAATTGAGGGATTTCCATTAGTATCATTCAGTTAGAAGGGGCCTCTCCAGAGGGAAGAGGTAACATGAATGCACAACCAAATAAACAAACAACTAAGTGAATAAATGCTATAGGGAGAAAAATCAATTGAGGAAAAATTGGATTTTGTTTTCATGTACCTTTACCATGTTGTGTACACCAAAGTAAAAATAAAAGTCTTCTTTAAATCTGTCTCTAAAATTACGTATTTGAATTTTGGCAGTGTTTTCTCAAAGACATTTTCTCTAGAAAAATAAGTCTCAATTATTTATTTTCTCATTTATAACAACACCAAAAATTATTTTCGTGTGTAGTTAGGTTTTCGCTGCTCAGGGATCTTATTTTTAAAATCACATGTAAGATTCATGCTTCAGATCTATTAGAAAAGCTGTTAGAAAAGCTGACTAAAAAGAAATACAGGTTTCAGACTCTTACTTTATATTCTTAAACATTGTGTGATAGCTGGCTAACTGCAAGATTGAAAGACTCAAACAAAAAAATGTGTTTGGTATGTTTTCCCCAAATATCATATCATTTTGTATCCATAGGAGACCTCTGTTCTGTTTTTTATCTGTGTTTTATCTTTCATGATAAATCTACAAAAAATGAATGTTAGTACAGTGGAAAATAGAAAATGTAACTAAATTTTTATTAGCAATACTTAGATTATAGTTACAATAATATAAATATGCCCCCATTTTTTTTGGAATTAACAACATACAGGCCAATTTTTGCCAAAGCATCATTTTTTCAGCAAAAATTTGTGACATCAAGAAATGACATCTTTCACTTTGTAATCAGTGCTTATATGATCGTTCTAAGGATCTTCACCCAAAATATTTCAAGGCCTAAGATTTTCCAAGGGCTTCTGTTATTTAAATCATAAGGCATATACTTCTGAAGCACCAAATTTTTCCTTGTTTTTGTCAAATTTTTCCTAGATAACTTTTCAGTTTGGTAACTTTTAACTGTCACAATACTTCCATGATAATCAATGAAAATATGTTATTAGAATAGCTCTCCAATATCAATCTTCTATTTCATGAACTCCTATGACTGTAGCAAGATTTGTGATATAACACTACAAATTCATTGTTCTATATTGGTATAACATTTAGAAATTTAAAAATAAAGTCAGCAAGAGGTATAGAAGGATTCAGGCAATATGAACTGGCAGTGTTCTGAGGAAGATGTGATTGCAGAGACAACTTTTGTAAGTAGTGATTAAATTAATAAACTTGATTCTTATAATGGATTTTGAATCTCCAATTCAGGGGTTAGAAAATTGTTGGTCAAGAGGCCTAAAAGTAAGTATTTTAGACCTCTGTTGTAACAACTTATCCTAGTCATGCTAGCATTAAAAGGACTACAGATGATACATAAATGCTCACATATTGTTTTATTTATAAAAATAGGTATCAAGCTGGATTTCGTCCAAGGTCTCCAGTTTGCTAACTCATACTCTAATTTAATAAACACTCAAATAATAAGGGTCTTTCTATAATAAAATATTCATCCCAGAATATAAATAATAGAAAAAAAGGACTTCATTATCAATGTCCCCCAAATTTAAGTACTATTGAAATTAAATATCATTTGCATGCCTTTAGTAATGCAATCTCCTTAAAGATCTATTAAGCATCTACTTGATTCTGTTACTTCCCTCCATCCTTTATTAAAGAGTTTTGAATAATTTCCTGTAATGATTATCTGAGAATTTAAGTAGTTCTCAAATTTGCAAGTTTTTGACCCTCTCATCATCATTATTTCCAGATTAGGAACTAAGAAAATCCAATTCTAATATGATAATCATATGGGTAAGAAAATGGTGATGATGAAAATAGAAGGAAATAATTCAGAATAAATGAGAAACAAATTAAGTTTATTTAAATAGGTTGTGCAAAATTATTTGTCCTTTATGAAATGCCTTAATTTAAGACATCACAGTTGGGGGAATCTCTGCTTCTTCATGTTCAATGAACAACTACCTCTTCTTGTGCATGCCAGCTGCATCCCTTAGACAAGATAGCGAGGTCAAAGTAAAAGGATTTGGTCATACTGGGTGTTGAGTTATCAGGGTTGCTTTTAACTGTAGCTAAGTGGATATTGTTGGTATCAATAACCACTTCACTGAACCCAAACACATCTACATGCTACAGTATGAATCCACCCACTACAAGTTCAATGACACAGTCAAGGCTGAGAGTGGGAAACTTGTCATCAATGGAAATCCTATCTCTATTTTCACAGAACAAGATCCCACCAACATCAATTGGGGTGATACTAATTATTAATATATTGAGAGTCTACTGGTGTCTTCACTGCCTTTGAAGTTTGGGCTTCACTAGCAAGTTGGGCCAAAAGGGTCATCATCTATGTCCTCTCTAGTGATACTCCCATGTTTGTGAAAGGCACAAAACATTGAAACGTATAACAACTCTCTCAAGATTGTCAGCAATACACCACCAACCACTAAGCCCTTAGGAAGGCGATCATGACAACTTTGTCATTGTGGATGGACTCTTCACCACAGTCCACCATCACTGCTACCCAGAAGACCCATGGATGGCACCTCTGGGAAACTGTGGTATTATAGCCAAGGCCTCCTAGAATATCTTTCCTCATCCATTGGCCTACCAGGTTTCTGAGTTCAATGGAAAGCATACTGGCAAGTCTGTCAAGCAATATTATCAGGAAAGTGGTGAAGCAGGCATCATAAGAACCCAACATGGGTATTCTAGGTCACCTTGAGAACCAATGACACCTACTCCTCCATTTTTGATGTTGAAGCTGGAATTGACCTCAATGACTACTTTATCATGTTCATTCCTGGTATAACAATGAATTTGACTAAAACAACAGGGTGATAGACCTATTATCCACATAACTCCAAGGAGAAAGGACCCCTAGATCACCAGCCCCAGCAATAGCACAAGAGGAAGAGAGACACTTAGCTGCAAGAGTCTTTCCCCCACTTAGGTAACACACTGAGAATCTCCTAAGCTCATTACAGTTTCCATTCCAACTCCCTAAAAAGGGGGGGACTTAGAGAGTACTAGTCCCCCAAAAAGAATAGCTCAGTTAGGCAAGTTTAATTGGTGGTCAAAGCTCATCAACTCTTTTTTTCCCCCACTTTTCTCTTTATTTATATATATATTTGACATCAAATTTTGTTCCCATGGATTTACCACCACCATTTCACCAGTGCACCATCACTCAGTCACTTGTGCAATTTCTGCCCTTAGCCCCACCCCACTGACTGGAAGAAAATCTTTGCACACACCACTACTGACAAAGGACTTATCACAAAGATCTACAAAAACAAAGTAAATGATCCAGTCAAAAATAGGCAGAAGAGCACACCAACTCTTAGACAATAAAAGTACCAGTACTTGTAGGCCACCCTGGTGGCCTATGGGTTAAGTCTCAGTACTATCACCACTAGGCCTGAGTCTCACTGGTCCTGTAACAGCCTATTTATGTATATCCATCTGTTCTGCTCCCCTTTCTGTCTCTGGTGAACCTTTTCACCACCCTCCAGCTTTGTACCCTAGGCAAAAAAAAAGAAGTGTCAGCATTTAGAGGTTTCCACTACATGGCTTGTCTATCAAAACAGTCATTGACTGGTATTGGATAAAGCATAGTTAAAGCCTTATTTCTCTGTTTAATAATTTAGAGTGATTTTTCACACTGAAGAATATTTTCGCTTTTATCTCTAACTTACAAGAACCAAAGTTTAGGATATGTAACACTGGCAAACGGATTTTAATTATTATATATTTTCTTTTTTTTTTTAAAGATTTATTTATTTATTTATGCACACAAAGAGCTGGGGTACAGGCCAGAATCATGGGAGGTGAGAGGATGGACCAAAACACACTGCTGAGGGGAGTAGCGGGCACAGCAGGAGAGATCCACCGCACCACGTGGGTCACCTCCCCAACCAGAGGTAGGGATTAAACTTGTGCTTCACTGGCTGTGGTCCGCTTCACAGTACGTTGCTCAACCCATTGCACCACCAGGGAGGCCCCAAATTATTATATTTTTTTACAATTTCTTAAGAGTGTTATTTTAAATATCTATGCATTATACAAATTTTAATTCAAAAGCAGCAGAAATAGTAATAAGAAACAGATAAAGTGTATATAACTTATGATGTGCCAGGCTGTGCAACTTATATAGATGTAAGTATAGATACAGATAGTGATACCTATATCTATTTTTATACTTCAATGTGTAAATCTACACATATATGTGTATATACATATGTGCATGTTTGTGTATATGCAAGCACATGTATACGTGGACTATTTTAATGCTTAGAACAACTCTCAAAGACCAATATATTATTATATACATTTTGTAGATTGAAAGTGAGTTACAGAGTATTGACAGGCCCCAAGTTACTGAGCTATTTACTGCCAGATCCAAGTTGTCTAACTTGAGTATGCATGCACTTACTACCCTTTTCACAATGTTATTGGTAATACTGTATCCCCTTCTGTTTCCAAACTCTAATGCCATTAAAAATATAATTTTTAAAGGCAATATGCAAAGTTTGTCTAAACTATATTATACAGTTTTTAAAATATCATACAAAAGTTACTCACATATATTAGAATTCATGATGAGGTAAATATTGCTTTGGGAGGTGAACTTTATTTACACATCTGTCTTCAACACATGGCTGTAAGATTCTTTTCATTTCATCCCATTGCCTACTTGAACTACTCAAAATACTTTTTAAAAATTAAAATGACTTGAGTAAGTCAGCAAGTTTTTCATCAGAATCAAATGCTAATCTTTTATTCCTTTGCACTTGCCTTCATCAGAAAGAGATAAATCATGAACATGAGTATATATAAATTTTGCCAAATGACAAAATGGCAATGTATGTTTTGGTATCAATATACCTTTTAGACCCATCATTTCCAACTCCATTCAGTTAAACCAGCAAATTTAGATAAACAAAACAACTGTTTTCTCTGTGTTTTTCAATTGATAAAATTTTAATATGTTTGGAAAATATTTGGTTGGTTTTAGTGAAACAGGCAATTATGAACCAGGTGTTCCAATTGTATAAATAGCCTAAGATGTGGACTGCATTAATTATGAGAAATCTTTAGCTCAACTCCAAACCATGCAACTAAAAATTGAATGAAGAGTATTACATATTTCATCATCTTATAGCTAGCTTATGTTTTAATATCTCATTACATTTTTAAAGGATAAGATCAAGTAGGACTCCCTGGTAATTATAAATACAAGATGGTATTAATGATAAACTTTTATTCCCATTCATTTTTCTCATTAATTCATTCTTTTAAATTTTGTATATTGCAATGGGATATTTTTCTCTCCCCCTGTTACAGATGTTTGGATTCTGTAATCCCCTGAGGTATCAGGATCCAGCATATCCCATCTGCAGTGATAAACATATCTGGTGATTAGAATTTCATACAAAGCAAAATACTAATACATCATTAAGCCTACAAAATATTTAGTCCTCCATATGTTGTTTATGTTTCAGATTTCTCATTTTGCTATAAAATACAATTCAGAATCAACAATAGGTAAAAGTTGAAAAAAAGTAAACTGCATTTGGATTTTTAACATCTTTGTTTTATATTTTACTTGCACAAAGTATACTATTCAACTCTTGGTATCCCATACTCCCTTGACACAAAATTTGAATATTCAGAGTATATGAGGTTTGCAAAAGATATTGGTTTTAATAATATATTTGTTATAAAATTGAGTTTAATTAAAGATGGTTGGTAAAATTCATTAGAAGTTTCCTGATTGGTCTTTAATTGTCAGACATCTTACAAAAAGTAAACTCTGCATTTTCCATCCTGCCCAAATGAGTAAGGACTCTGCTTTGCTACAGAGGTTAAAAGCAACTGCAGGTCTTGCTTCAACATTTAAGAAATAAATCAATTGTTAAGCAAAGTCTATATGCATTTTATTGCACATTATAAGCCAGCAAAGCCCAAAGGTGAACTGAACCCCAAATTAGAAGTTTCAACAGAAAAGAGAGCAGAAAGCAGAGAAGGACTTTTCCCCCTCAGTAATGCAGTATTTGTTCCATACCGTGGTTACTGTGCTAAACAAGCACAAGGGACAAAACTACAACAATTGTGAAATAGGACAGCAGGATCAACTATCAAATTTGCACAGTCTGCTAATTATCATCAGGTAATGTGTTAATATTTCAACTTCAACATTAGACATTTACTTCCCAATTGCTTTCTCTGCTACTACCTTAGATGAATTCTATTTGCTCCTTTTCTTTCTTCAGCTTACTTCATCCAGGGTTACTGAAACTGGGACTTGAATAGTAAATACTAAAGGAACTACACAAGTCACTCTCCACTAGTGAAAAGATGTAAATGAAGCAATGTTTCATCCAAAAAACAAACACAAAAATCTAAGGACTGGATCCCCCAGAGTTTGGGAACGGTATATTTTAGTTTGAAATATAAACTTAAATGTGACCCTAGAGATTAAGCAATTTAATATTTTTCTCATTTAATGATCATAGGGGGGTCTCCTGAGTGCTCCTTGAGAACAAACATCTTAGAAGCATATTTTTCAAAAATCAAATTAACCAAAAATGGGAAAGACCTTTGAGGTCAGTCAGACCATCCCCTGGAGACCATAGAGGGCAGTTACCTAGAATAAATACTCCAACATTTGGTCCCCTTGAGTGTTAGAGTTCCCTAGTGTTAGACCAGCTTCTGACCTTTTATTTACAGTGTTATTTATTATTCATATTTTATGAAATATTTAAAATGCCACCTATTGTACTTGATGACTATTATGAGAAGAAAAGGTCTCTGTACCTCAGCTCGGGCTAGTTAATATCCTGGACTTGGCATTAATTATCTGGCACTTCCTTTCAAAAATTTCTGAAGCTCCGTGCTCATATTTGTCAGCAGCTGCAACCCCTTCGGCAGAAACCAAATGTGGCTCAGGAATTAATGCATTTTTTTCTTACATGTTTTTGTTAATTTGTATTTTTTTACATTGTGGTAATCCTGGTTTATGACTCAGTAATCCTGTATATGACTCAGAGGAATTTCTTACTTTTTTTTTTGGTGTTAACATTTTTTTTTTTTTTAAATGTGGTGTACTTTTTTTTTGTGGTAATGCTGGTTTACAACATTTTATAAGCTTGAAATGTAGAAATTCTTTCTTTACCACTTCCTAAAGAATCTTTTCTCATATTTACTTAAGAGGACCACAGATGATGGATACTGACAAGTAAATACAACAGTGAATGATAAAGCCTTTTCTTTTTCTTTTTTTTTTTAAGGGACTTTGCAAATTCAAAGCAAGTTCTGTTTTCTGGATGGCTTTTAGATTCTTATCTTACCAGTTCACTTATTGGGAACTTATTAATCAACAAAACCTCATGCTTGTCTCTGTCTGCCTCTGTTTGTCTGACTCTTTTTCATGGTTAGGAACTGAAGGTGAAGGGGACAAGTACATTATACCAGTTATTTCACAGTTTATCTCCTATCATCTAGTTTTCCCTGTGAAGTTCTATGTTCTCTTACTATGTGAAAGAGAAAGCTCTCCAAACATTACCTATAAATAAGTTAACCCCCAGACTATGTATAAGAAGTCTGTAAGGAAAGACACATATCATCTGAATAAACAATGAGATCAACAACAAAAAGCAAAACGAAAAACAAACCGATAAAAACCAAAGCATATTTCTCTGATGCCAGCAATCAACTTAGCCCAACTGCTTGGAAACAGAGGTGCCTAGAGTATTTTAGCAGTAGGGATGAGTTGCCCTGGACATGGTGAGGCAAGCTGACATCTCAGAATAAGAGCTTTCACAGATGTATTAATCTAGACAGCAGACTAAATATCCATCCTAAAAAGCACCTTAACCTAAGGTACTTCTATGATATTTTATATAAAACAATGGTCTATCCTTAGTTAAGTTGTGAGGGCAAGGACTATGTAGGACAGTCGTATGGCCCCTCATAGCGGGTGCTATGACCAGTGAAAGGAAAAAAATGCAAGAGCTTATCAAGGGCAGGGCAGGAGTGAAGAACTCTGAGGTAGGCCACAGAGAAGATGCAGATGAAATAATTAGCTAGCAGATGTAACCTTGTTTGGACAAGGAATAATCTTCCCTTCATAAGCAAAAAAAAAAAAAAAAAAAATCTCATGCAAGCCCATGTCATCATTAGTTGGTTTATAACAAATTTCTTTGTGCTGCTGATTGCTCTTTTTTCATATGTTAAATCTTTCTACATGACATCCCAAATTCATGCCTTATTTGATGGCTCCCATATTTTCTTCCTATCCATATTGCTCAATAACTTCACAGGATCCTGATAGCAAGTTTGACTTCTAACTTGATAGAGAATAGATATTAAGAAATTGGACTTCCTGGAATTAAATCTAAGATCTGCCACTGATTAGATTTGTGACCTTGAAAAAAGGAACACATCTGAAACTGGGAGTTCCTATGAAATATGGAAATAAAAATTAGCACAAGCGTAGATGTTTTTGATGAGCAAATGAGGCTATTGGGGAAAAGCATTTGGCAAAGAGCCCAGCATACAGTGTATCAAAGTTAGCTCCAATTATTATTAATTATAATTAGTCAGGTGATTCTAAATATGTATCTCTAACCTTGGTATTTCTGCTCAGCCCCAGCCTTCATTGCCAGCTCGTTGCTGATTATGCCTGTCACTGCATATTCAAGATGTGTTGAATGGAATTCAGTTTTTTTTTTTCCTTTCAAATAATATCATTTGTTCACAACAATATCCCATTTTCTCTATGTACCATTTTAACCAATTATATTCTCTTGCCATTACTGATCTAGCTTAAACATTCCTTTTTTCATTTCCATTCCCAATCAAGTCTTTAAATTCTTCCTCAAATATTCCAATTGTCTCCTAATTTTTCTTTCCTTTTCTAATAATGCCCTGCTCTAATTACCTAAAATTCTGTAGAAAACTCAATATTGCAAAATCACATGTCTTCATCTCTAGACCCTGCCAGATTACAGAAGTCCTGTAATTGGATCCTTTTACAAATTCAGGCCAACCTTCATCTCTAACATTTACTACTATCATACAAAAGTTGAAATTCTAATGAAATACATTTAATTTATCTTCCCTAGACATTCACACATCTCCACCTATCAGTCAACTTTTATTCTCTCTTTCTGGAATATATTCATTTTTTGCATTTCTATATAAAACTGTATGTGCTCTTCAAAGACTACCTCCAATGAAATATCATATATAAAAAGTTGATTGACTACAATGCTGTCTTTAGCAAACTTTTATAGCATTTGTTTATTTATTTTTCAAGTAATTTCATTATTACCTAAGAAATACTACACTTACATACCTTATTACATTTCCCTTAGTTTCCACTAGGTTGAACAGTCCTTGGGGAGGGTTTAAAGGCATAATTCAGAATTACATTTACATAAGCATCCTGCACAAAATGTCTGGCTGACATTTCTATGTATGGTTAAATTAATGACACCTGGTCATTTAAAAAGTGACATGAAACAAATTTTTCATAGCATCCAATAGAACAAGTGAGAGGAAGATACTTGTAAATGATTTTCTTATAAAGTCCAGGTAGTAAGCGTGCCTAAAGCTTCTTAACTTTTATGTTTAAACAAAAAATTATTTAGGTCAAAAGGAAATACACTTATATATTTAATAAAGCAAGATTATCTTTAAAATGCGTATACACATATTATGTTTAGAGATTTTAAATATTAAGACTAAATGAGAGTGGTTTGATTTTTGGAGTGGTGAAAAACATCTCAGATCACACCTTCTTATATTAAAGCAATGATAAAACTTAGGAAAAATTAATATTATAGCAAAATAAACATCTGGCAGAATAGAGAAAAATGTTTATGGAAAAATAAATCTCTAGAGAAGAGCTGGTTCTTTGAAAAAAGGGATCATTGTGGAGTTAGTAATCCATTTGTATAGCTTTCAGCTGGGAAGTCATAAACAATCTATACATAGAGGATGGCAGAAATGCCCAGAAAACACCGATTTTCTAACTTAAACCAGAAGAAGTAGTTTATGACAACCACAGAAATTGAAATGGGATTATGGGATGAAGTGTCATAAAGGAGAACTAAATTTTATGTACATGACCACATTTCTAGTTGACCCCTGAATATTGCAGGCATAGAACAGACTCAGAACTGATCAAAGCAACCTACCTATGAGGAAATTAGCTTAGCTGAGATTTGAGTATTTGCAACTTATACTAATTAAATCATTTTCTGGCAAAAGCACACCAACAAGCAAAACTCAACATTACGTAAAGAAAAATAACTGAGTTAAGAATTCCTATAAAATATAATCAATACGTCTAAGATATAATCCAAATTTACATGCTATATGAAAAAAGGAAAACGATAATAATTCTTAAGCAGAAGAAGGTATCTGAGACAAACTCTCCATATGATCTATATGGGAAATGTAACTGTTTAAAAGTTAAAGGATAATACACTTGCATAAAAGAACATTCAAAGTTTTCATCAGGGCAATAAAATACAGTAAGAAAAGGACCAAATTTGAAATGTAAATGTTACTGGATATGCTTAACAATCTAGTAAAGGTAGTTGAGGAAAAGTCAAATATAGGGCAACGTGAAGATGGGTCAATAGCAATTGTTGGATTTGAAAAACAGTGAGAAAGAAACTGGAAAAAAAAATTAAAACAATCTCAGAGACCTCTGGAAAAATATAAGAAGTTCTATATTATGTGAAATTGGAATTTCAAAAATAAAATAGGAAGCAAAGTAGAAAAATACTTTAAATTGGTAATATAAATTTCCAGATTTGAAAATCTCCCTGAATTACAAGTAGAAATGGAAAAAAAAAAAATCCTTAAGTTCATTATATTCAAGTTGCTGGAAACCAAGGACAAATAGAATCTTGAGAAAAAATCTTACTTACATGAGAACAATTTTAAATTGTTGTTAACTTCTCATCAGAAATTAGGGACATCAGAGGACAGTGAAACACAAGTTTAAAGTGCTAAAGGGAAAAATTAAGTGTTACCCTATAAGTCTATATTTTGTAAAAAATCTATTTCAAGAATAAAAGATAAAGACATTTTTAGATGAGAAAAAAATGGTAAGAAGTGAATTACCAGCAGAAGTGAATTACAAGAAAAGCTAAGAAAGTTTTTTAGGCTAAAAGAAGTTCAAAACAGATGGATACATAGATCATCAAAAGGAATAAAGAGGATCAAAAATGGTAAAATCGGGATAAATTAAGTGTATTTTCCATTAACTGTTTTCAAAGAAAATATAAGCATGTATTGTGAGCTTAAAATTATACCAACTGCATAAAAGAGGGGTTAAACAGACCCATTAAGCTGTAATGTTTTCATAATTTATGTAAAATAGTAACAAAGTGAAACACTAAAAGTTTAAGAGTTATATTATTTGTAAAGAATAACTACATATGTAAATTTCCAGTTAGACTGGCCAGAGGGGGGAAAAGAGAGAGAGATAATTTATCCTATCAGAATTGAAAGGAATGCCATCAGTACTGAATGTACAGACATTAAAATAAACAGATAATTATGAACTTCATTTCCATAAATTTGACAACAGAGATAAAATGGAAAAATTCCTTGAAAAAAGTTACAAAATAACAAATTTAAATGGAAAATATGGTATATCACTCTAGCTAGATTAAAAAATTGAATTTGTTACATATTTTTTTAAAGTTCCACAAAGAAAATTCCAGGCCCAGATGGTTGCACTTTTCAATTCTGCCCAAATTTTAAGGTAAAAATAAAATCAATTTTACACAAAATCTTACTGAAAATCGAGGAGGAACACTTCCCGCACTGTTTTATGACATCAGTATAATTCTAATACCACATTGTCAGATACATTACCACAAAAGAATATTGCAGAACTGTATCTTTCCAGAATAAAGATAAAGAAATTATTTCAAATTATTAGAAAGTAAAATCTAGTAATACATAGTGGGGTAATACCCCAAGACCTAGAGTTTACCAGAAAGTCTTTCAGAAATACACTGGTTTCAATTTTGAAAATTAATACACAATTTATTACATTAACAAAATAAAATATTAAAAATACACGATTAAAATTGCAGAAAATATAATGACAATACTCAATGCCCATTTAGGCTGATGAGTAATAACCAAAAATTATCTTTCAGCCAACAAGAAAAGGAAGGAAACTTCCTATATCCAATAAAAAGCTACTATCAAAAGATTCTAGCTAACATTTCTACAATCAGGAAGAAAGTCACTTTAACCAATTCTGTCAACATTGTTCTGGAGAGGCTAGCTATTAAAACAATGCATTCAAAAACAAAACTTGTAAAAATTGGAAGGAATGCAATAAGGAAATGAATTTTCTCTATTTGCTGATGAAATAGAATACCCTAAGGAAATGAAAAAATAATTAAAATGATGACAAAAAATCAAAATGCATATCTTAAGATCTGAGGTTAATATATAAAAAAAATCAGGTATTTTATAAGATCCTAGCAGGAGATGACTTGAAATAAATTTATAAATATATATTTCACAATAGTTTCTAAGAAGTATTTGAAAGTAAATAAACAGAACTTTTTCCTGAAACTTTCCAAAATTGCTGAGATAAAATAAAAGATCTAAATGAATGGAGAAATACATCATAATCATGGATAAGACTTAAGATTGCTTTGATGTAACTTTCCACAAATTCTTCATGTTCAAAACAGCAATGTCAATCATTATTACAAATGCCTACTCAGTAAGATTTGACATGATATGGTATAGAACTAAGATGTCTAAAATGATTTTGGAATGGAAAATGATTAACTAGAAAATGATAGTAATCAAAATGTGTGCTACTGGAGTAAATATTGAACAGATCCATGGAAAATAGCCCAGAAATCATTGCACACTCAGATATAACAGAAAAAAGTAGTAAATTAGACTTTACCAAGTTAAAAACCTCTAATATATATCAATTATATGAATATATACATGAAAAAGTTTGGTAATCAGGGTGTATAGAGACCAGATGTAACACAATAAAAGAAAACAAATTCTCATCCAAAAGTAAACAAAATGTCTTAAGAATTGAAGAATTTTGCATTATTTTTCTCCTCAAGTTTTTGTCAATCTCTAAGTCAGCAGGAAAGAGATTAAGACTCCATTGAGAAAACAAATGGAAAGGATGAAATTGTTTTATACTATAATCTGGATGAGGTTCAGAAATGTAGTATTAGGAAAGCCAAATGTAGAACAGTACTTCATCATTTAATGTTCAAAACCTGTGAAACCAAAATGGAAGTAGTCAGGATAAGTTTATCAATAGGGTGAGATTCACAAAGACTGACAGTGACATAGGTTGGTTTCTGACTGTTTTGGAAATATGCACTTCCAATGGTAGAGTTGCACAGGTGTGTTCACTTTTAAAAAATAACTGAGCTGAGTAAATATAGTCTATGAAACTTGTCAACATATATAGTACACTTCAGTGGATAAAAGTTACCTTAATAAATACTGGCATTTTGTATGTAAAAATGGAAACTCTACTGAGGTACCCAATTTGTTGTTCATTGACAGATGGGGTGAATGTCTAGCAATGGCAGATGAAATTTCCCTTTACTCTATCAGATTAATGAATAAGTCATTGTAATGATTATAGAGTATGTCTGTAGTCACATATATATCTATATATATTTCTCTTATTTTTGTCTTCATGTGTTTATATACAAGTAGAATTTGAATTCTCTTCTTCAGAACTTGGCCACTTGTAAGTAAAATGTAGTCTTGGTTCCAATAAATCTGATAAATTAGATTTTTTTAAAGATTTAATTTATGCATCCAAGAACTGGGGTGTTGGCCAGAGTTGTAGGGGGTGGTGAGATGATTCACCAGAGACAGAGTGGGCTGCAGAACAGGCATATCTACTGAAACATACTGCTGAGGGTAGCAGCAGGCAAAACAGGAGAAGTCTGCTGCGCCATGTGGGTTAGCTCTCTGGTCAGGAATTGAACTCGTGCTGCAGTGGCTGCTGATAGTTTCATAATGCTGAGACTTAGTCCCTTGCGCCACCAGAGAGGCCCCCAAATCAGAAAAAAATTTACAGCTGTTATCTGAATGGGTGTTACAGAGAGCACAAGTTTCTGGAATGGACATCAAAAACTTTCCTGCTAACTCTGCGCTAGGGAGACAAGGTCCCTCTTAATAGAGACCCAAAGAAATTCTTATTCATTTTCTCATGCTGGTATGCTATGATTAATTGGTTCTTGAATTATTGAACACCTACATATGTATGTGTACACAAATACACATGTCTGTATTCTCACTGTATTTTCTTAAAAGATACTGTATCATAGTTTTAAAAGATAAAGATAAAATTTATTTTTGAGATTATCCATATAATTTTCCAATATATGGACCGCCAAATAATGGGCCTGGATCAAAGGTCATCTTCTTCATTTCATTTTCCATCCCTGAATAACTTAGAAATTGAGATATTATGACACAACTTATTATTCATATTAATTTTTATTTTTGCTTATTTCCCAAAACAGGACAATTAAGCTAAAGTGATGCTACCTATGGTTAGGAATAACTGGTGTAGGCAGGCTCCTGGAGTATATTATTACCACATTTGTGATGTGATTTGTAATGAGAAAAAATAAATAGCAAAAGCATATGATTATTTCTGTAATTTAACTTACATTTTCTAAAACCAGTAATAACTAGTGTAATTTAGATCTCATAAAAGAAACAGAGATGCTCTACTGAATCTAAAATCAAAGCACATGAAAACCTTTTATACACAATGTAAACAGACATGTTTAATATAAGCATCTGCCAATCTAATCTGATAATTTTGCTCATGTTGTATTTTTTGCCCATTTGGCATGTTTTTATGCAGCAATTTATATACAACACTGTATCAGCATATATGGGGGTATACAACCAGCTGTGTCCTATTATATAATTTACAGGGGAAAAAAAGCTTGACAAAGGAAATTGCTTTCTAATGAAATATGGGGGGGAATTCTAAGATGAAAAACTGGTTCACCTACTTTGCAGTGAAGCTCACCAGGGTGAATCCTGTACCTAGACTTCTTATGCTACTATCAACTCCTTTTGAACAGACTGCTCATCTATTCCAAGGCAGCATGTACCTATGTGTAAGATTTCCACTTTTGAAGTCAACCCTGCAAAATAGGAAGATGCCACATGCACTGCACTCCCCCGAGAAGCTTGTTTCTGGAATTATTTTTTTTTTTTTTGCCAATCAGAAAATTATAATTAGTAGTAAACAGAGTCAACAGTGGTAGCGTGTAACAATGTACAATCAGAAACATACATGAGAGGAACAGCTGCCAGCAGTTAGCATAGTTTCTGCTCACTGTTTCTCAAAGCATTGCTTATATTATGAAGGGGGAAAAAAAGCAAGGGACTAAAAGTGTACAAAACGTATATGGGTCATAATTCACCCATCAGAGCTACCCTCCCATTTTCTACTTCCAGATCATTTTTCCATCTGGTAAGCTTTCTCAAGTAACAATCTCTTGACCAGCAATCAGCCAGGTAAAACAGTCAGGTACATATGCAGGTAAACATTGCTTCCTCAGCTCTTAGATTTTAATATTGCATAGTGTTTGAATTTTTCAGACCCCTCAGACAAATTTTCTCTTCTGTGAAATGGTCACAAAAGAATTGGACTTTAGTGGCAAACACCACATACCATATACCTATGTTGATTTAGAAACAGTAGCCCACTGAATCCTATATAATGTTATATTGCAGTTACATCAGTTAAAAAATGTTACCATGAGGCAATGACAACAGTCCGAAAAGTAATTTGTTGGATTTAGCTCTTGCTTTGTTTAATTCTCTTTACTCTTGTTCATGTCTCTTTAGTCATTTGTGTCGTATTTGGTGGCTCAGGTGAGCTTACCTAAAACATAGTTTCACCCTGCTGAAAAAGCTGTCTGTATCCAGATACCTCGTGGTTAGTGAACATCTATTGAAAAAATCCTCAGCTGGTTCTGATACATATTCTATCCATTTTGAATGTGGATTTAAGAGGTTAGAATGTACAGGTCAAACACACTCAAGTAGTTCTAGTTCCTGGATGAACTAACTCAGCAGCTTTGCTGAGTTAACTTTGAGTGAACTTTGCTCCTGCTCTCATCACAGAAACAATGCTGATTATGATGGTAAGTATTTTGCAAGTGGATACTATGGTCAATACTTTTGTGGCCATTTTGCACAAGAGAAAATCTGTTCAAGGTGTCTGAAAGTGTCAAAGGCAATGTAATACTAAAATGTGCTGTCATTCTGAACTCTGCCTCTTTCAGTGTGACTTTTGGTTAACATGAGTCTACCATTAAGTCTTCTGATTTTTAACAGAGAGGGCCAGATGCCAGAGTACAATAACCTCACTGGTCTATGTCTCTGAGTTGCCCAGCATGTCTTCACCTTGCCTCCTCATATGAAATTATCACCACTCCATTCACCATTAACCATTATTTCTGTTAAAATCATCAAATGTCCATGCTGTGTACCTTTAGATTGTGGGGCAGTGAGTGTACTTGAATAGACTTACCCAACAGGCTTTTCTAGTGCCCCTTTCCATGTTTCTGCTTACCTATATTATCTCCTGCCTTCTCGAGCTCATCCATGTTAAAATACTACAGTGACAACAACAAATAATCGGTAATATTTTTATAATAAGAAATGAACATTTTTTTTGTTTTTCTTTTTTTTTTATTATTATTAGTTATATTTGACATCATTTGTAGTCCCCAGGGGGTACCCACCACCATTTCACCCGTGCACCATCACCTCAGTCC
>JAGFMF010011858.1:9447734-9461665 GCA_019455555.1 Galemys pyrenaicus
ATAATGGTTGGATTAGCTTGCATTCCCACCAGCAGTGTACCAGGGTTCCTTTTTCTCCATATCCTCGCCAGCATTTGACATTGTTGGTTTTTTCAATGTATCACACTAATAATATTTATAATAAATGTCCATATCACAGATTTCTTGACATTTATATAATTGAGGGAAAGAACCACCTGACTAGATATTTTTGTCATCTCATAGGATATCCTTTCATAAAGACAGGATCTTTAAATAAAGTTTTGAAAAGAAATCATTTAAATGTTCACGTTTAACACAACAGTAGCTTTCCTTCCCTTTCTTAATTTTATGACTCTTTCAAATCTTAATGATTTCACTCATGTTTTCTTTTCAGTAAGAATATCTCATATAGGAGTTAGTCTAGATAACAATGGAGTGTTGTCCAGAGGTAGATCTCTCCTCTGGAATTTGAAGTCTTGTATATAAAGTAAGGTCCATGATTTTACAGTATGCCTTTACTCCCTGGCAACACTCTATTAGACTAGAAAGGAATACCTGGTCTAGGATGGCCCATTCTTATTTCCTCTGACAGTTGGAAATGGATATGGAGAGGCAGTATAAGCTCTACTGTCCTCATGAGTTAAAATCATAGTATTCATAAGTATGGATAGACTTTTGCCACCAAGTGTCACATGGGAAGAGAAGACAGGACCAAATGAACATGAGATTATATATATCTTAAGAGTTAGAGTCCCATGCTGGATTCTGGGTATTCCTGGGTCTCCATCTCTGTCCCTCTTATAATGGAAGTAATTCCAAATCTATGAGCTAGTTTTATATTTCCTAGTAACAAAATCCCATCTTTGTGTAAGCAACAATAGGTTTCTATTATTTGAATGCCAAAGAGCCTTGATTAAAACAATTCTTCTTTTGCATTATATTCACTTTTCCAACATGTTTATATGTAAAACAATACTTAGATATATATCTTGGTATGGTGAAATTTATATGCTATGTTAGCAAAACATTCAAGAGTTATTATTCCCCATCACATTTTTAGTTACAATGAGAGAAAAAAAGTCAGAAAGTGCTTAAATGCTTTTCAACTTGGCAGTTTCTAAAAAACATTTTTTTTCACCTTTTTTCTTTCCAGTAGTCACCTTGTACTTGCTAACATACCACAAGAATTACAAGCGCATTGCTTTCATAGTGTGTCTATTTTTGTCAAATGTGATGTCACATCTCTAAATTTATTTCTAAAGCACAGCCCCTGTAAAGTAATAAGATGTGTCACCAACAAGCAAGCCCCTAAATAGAAGCTATTAAGCAATTTCAGTGGTCCACGATCTAGCGATATTGAACTCTGAATTCTCGAGTGTCTCCTAGTTAACACTTCACCACAGTAACTCACAGAAAGAAAAAAGAGGAGGAAAGTAGGATTTTAATCAGTTGTATGAATATTACCTTTCACTTTCATTCGGAAGTAGAAATAACAGTCTACTAATATTTCTAAACATTAATAACATTCTATTAATATTTCTTAACAAAGCAACAAATTACCAATGATTGCTTTTTTCCAGTATATTTACAATATATCAACTGTGAAAGAAAACCATTTATACTGGAAGACAAAAAGAGATACTTAGTTAACACTCTGTTTCCTTTTTTTCCTCCACTATCTTTTAATGTGGTTTTACATACTTCCTTACTCACTGTAAATGTTACAGAAGGATATGTTTATTAATAGAAAAAAAATACTTTTTCTAGTAAAAACCTAAATATGATAATACCATTCTCACCATTATTATGAGAAGTTAGTGGCATAAGTTGTGCTTCAGTCAGGTCACAGTAGTTAAAACAGTCAATTGTTACAAGCACCTAGTTAGCCATTGAGTTAACAATTATCAGTGATAGGGTAATTAGCATGTACAGAACAGAAGTCAAGGCAAGTGGAGGCGATATAAACACATGAATGTGTGTGTGTGTGTGTGTGTGTGAGAGAGAGAGAGAGAGAGAGAAAGAGAGAGAAGGAAGGAAGGAGGGAGGGAGGAGGGAGGAAAAAGGAAGTAAACAAATCCCTTTAAGGAGTTTTAGAGAAAACTGAACAAGCCTAAGGGGGGCATGATTAAATAGAAGTAGCTTTCTCCCATCATTAAAATATAGTAAATCCTGCCATATGTGATAACATAGATGAAGATTGAGGACATCATTCCAAGAGAAATAAGCCAATCCCAGAAGGACACATAATCAGGATATGTAAGATAGTCAAATATATAGAAGCAGAGAATCGAATGGTGGTGCCAGGGGCTGAGGGAAGGGGGAAATAGGGAGTTGTTCCATAGATAATTAAATTTCAGTTATGAAAAATAATTAAGCTATAAGGATTTACTATGTGACATTGTATCCATAGATACAATGTCACATTGTGAATTTAAAAATACATTAAGTGGATTGAACTCATCTTTAGCAATCTTACCACTGTTAAAAAATGAAAGAAGGGAGAGAAGGAGGGAGAAAGGCAGGAGAGGAGACTGCATCTTTAACTTGCAAAAAATAATCAACTGCTGACTTGTAGCACCTATCTGCATGGGGACAGGTGCCTACATCATGAGCTAGCCCAGCACAGCAGCAAACTACCCATTACAGTTTTGCTGAGAGCAGAGAGAGCTGACCAGCACACATTCTCTCTGCTCAAGTGCAAGTTGGTGACCGCCAAGTCTGGTGGTGGGGCCTGTGCACTGCCCAGCACATCAGGCAGGGAACACTGCCTGGAGAGCAAACACTGTAAGATGTGTCTCCTCTCCTCAGTCGATCTCTGGCAGCTATTCAAATGCAAGTTAAATATGTTACAACCGGTTTTGCAAAACATCTCTAAGCAAGAACTCCCACTGAATCATAAAATGGAAATTCTGCTCTTAGAAAGCCTCCTGAATTAGGTTTTATATCTGACACCTCAGATAACAATAGAAAAAAAATGTCTTCATACATTCAAAATGTTTCACATACATTATTTACATTTCCCACATCTGTGAGGAGTTGGGGGAAGGGGTGGGAAGAAGAATCTAAAGCCCAGAAATTCTCAGTGATTCTCCAAAGCTATATTGATCCTAAGGATGAGAATTTCCATGACATTTCTACTGCATCACTACTCCACTATCTTCCATGCAACTTCTTATGTGCCAAGAACTATGCAGAACACTTCGCACACATCTTTTCATTTTTACAGTACTCCCCCCTCCCTGCCTCCAAGGGCCTATGCCACCTCAGTTTCTTGGTAAGAAAAATTAGACTCAGCATTAAATAATATACCCAAGAACACCCAGATACAAAGAGGTGGAACAGAACTATCTGATTCTAAAGTAACCTTTCTGCTACAGCACTGTCCTTTCATACCTAGATGTAGCCTTTTTAGAACATAATTATTATGTTTCTAGATGCATACATGTATTACATTCAAATTATTTTATATAGTTTACTCTTACATAATACGAATCAAACTCTCAGTTATTCTCTAACATCTTCTTTCAAATGTCAAACACTCTTGACTGTTTGTTGAAGCACTTAGTGACACAGTATACAAAGTAACAGCTATAGGTCTATTCCCTTGTTATGTACTGTCTGTTTCTCTCACTGGAGGGCAGTTAGAGATGGGATTATAAAGCCTACTAGAACCAGTGCCGTCTATTTGAATCATAACTATAGACAAAATACCTAAAGTAGTGTCTTCAATATATAAGTGGTAAATAATTGAGGAACTAAAAAATTATAACCCAGACCCCAAATGTCAAGAACTGTCTTTATATAGAGATTAAAATGACAATTATTTTCAGATGCAAGCATCATTGTAACTCATTACTTGAGCTCATTCATCTGATTCTAGAAATGCCACAATAAGACCCAGGAAGCAAGAAGTGGTCAGATACTGATTTTAGGTGAAGACCAAGTGAACCAGGAGAATAAATATTCAAGAAGCTACCACATATGGTGGAGAAAAATTAGGCTTGGAAGCCCCAGAAAGTAAAATCCATATCCTGGATCCATCACATATCTGTGGTACAGGTAAATTACTTCTCTTTATGTAAAAAAAATGAGAAGTAGTGTAAACTATATATAGGGGATGGCAATGAGGATTAAAGGAGATAAAACAATATGACTTTTAAATCATAATTTCCTTACTTCCTCTCAAATGCTGACAAAGATTAAAGCTTTCTATTTCAAACAATTGCAAATCTTTATACTGAATCATCTGTGCAACAAAACAGAGCAGAAAAAAGTATGCTGTGGGGGCCCCACAGACCCGGAGGTCGGCTGAGACATCAGATAGGCATGGTATCCTGGATGACATCTGAACAGAAAGGCAAAGCCGAGAGACGAAAGAGGAGGCATAAAACGCAGAGCAGAAAAGAGAGTGGACAAGGTGGCTTTAGAACTTAGAACTATGTGGGGGGGGGGGTACGGGTGGGAAGGAGTGAACTTCAGAAGCAGCTTAGTGTGATGGTTAGATAGTGAATAGAACTAAATTCAGACCAAACAGTCAGAGCTTTTCATTTCAAAGAGAGGGAGAGAAGGGGGTAGGAAGGCTTATGTTCCAGGAAAGCTCCAGAGAACTTTGGGAATTCCGCAGAGTGTAAAAGTTCAATAAAAGAAAATGAGCTTCAAGTACTCAGCACAGAGTGAATGTCTCAAGATTTGGTACTTCACTTCTTTTCCTCCTCAGCTATTGCCATTGGACAAAGGGAAAGAATCAGAAACAAAACTAGCTATTAAGTAGATAGAAAACTTTTTATCTGGGGCCTCCCTGGTGGCGCTAGGGTTAAACACCAGAGTGTGAAGCATTCACAGCCACTGCAGTATGAGTTTGATTCCTGGCCAGGGAGCTGACCAACATGGCAGACCTCTCTCCTGTCTTGCCGGCTGCTCCCTTCAGCAGTGTATTTCAATTAGTCTGCCTGTTCTATTCCCCAGTCTGTGTCTGGTGAGTCCTCTCACCACCGCCACACCTCTGGCCTGTACCCCAGTTCTTATATGTATAAATAAATAAATCTTAAAAATACTTTATATCTGAGTAAGATGTGAAACACTCTTGAGAAGCTTATAAATAGAATGTGAAAGAATCACTACTCCTTCATTTGAAAGACAAGATTCTGCTATGATTAGTACAAGACAGTATTGTACATAGGAATAAAAGTGAAGAAATTTACTATCTTTTGTGCTTTATTTCTAGGAATCTTGGATTTTATGAGATGCTAGGTTTTCAATGTATGAAGATAAACCTAAGTGGAAGTTTTGTAATATTTCAGGGGAATTCAATTTAGATAAAAGCTAATTTGGGTAATAGCCCTCAACATTATAAACCAACTCTTTTTATGTATGTTTCTAGAAAGCAAGAGTTTTATTTGACAAATATTAAGATATTTAAAACATATCCCCTAAAAAAATCATCTTACCTTTCTTCTAATTTAAGAGTATTTGGGTTTTGAGTTCAAAATCAAAGGACATATATTACCTGTATACTTTTATTAGTAGTTGGTAAATGAAACTATATTTTGCAACAACTTTTTTTCCATGTCTCTAAATTACACATTTTAATAAAAATAAAAGCAAGCACTTCTATAGATATAATGTTCAATTACTGTTTTTAGTGCTTTCCATGTAATAAAATATTGTGTCTGCTAGCAATCCTATAAAGTAAGGACTATTATACTCATTTCACAATTGAAGAAAACAAGCCAGAGAAGACTATGAACTTCCTGAAATTACTCAGCTGGTAAGTAACAGAACAAGGTTCAGTGGCAGAGAAGCCAGTTCCAGAGATTTTATACTTAACCATATAGCACATGGTCACTCATGTCTGATTGAATTTAACTAAGAAGAAAATAGAAGAGGAGACAACTCCTATCTGCTATTGACCAGAACACTATTTTCTCTGTGACCAATTTTTCTTTTTTAAATAGACATACATTCATTTCAGTATTGTAATACACAACTTAAAATCTATATACACCACTTGAAAGATGATCACCATAGTGAGTTCAGCTACCATCCATCATCCCACAAAGCCATGATTGTGGGTAACTCAGAAAACAAAATGTGAATATACTTAATATTCTCATAGTGGAGTATAAAATTTATTCTCACTGATGATTCCCCCATTATTGTAACTTTTACAAAATAGCCTCACAAACTACCAATATTTAGAATTACTTATGGTCACTTATTTTAACCTGGTAATTATTTTGACACAAAACAAAGATTTTATACAGGAATAAGTGAATTTAGACAATTGGGCAAAGAGATAGAGAATTAGGTCAGAAAGTACCACCACTGGAAATGGGATTTGACTGTACTGAGAGAATGTTGGTGAGGCAGAGAACTGAGCATTATAGAGAGGGTCCGGGTCCTACCTGGGTCGCATCTGGTTTGAAACCTTAGGTGAATTTGGACAAGTCACTAATCTCTTTTAGGTTTGTGGATTATTTGCCTGTAAAGTGGAAATAATCCCAGAAATGTCTTCATGGGATAGTTGTGGAAATCAAAAGTGACAACTGGATAAATTATATGTATGTTGTATAATTTAAATTATACATATAAAAGACATAAATAATTATACTTGATTTTATTAAGAAAGATATTTAGCAAATAAACAGAACAGTATCCTATAAACAGAACAGTATCCTATAAGGCATTCAAGACCACTAAGCAATTACTATAGCCACCCAAAGCATGAAAAGCAGATGTTAGTTCTATTCTTCAAACATAATTAAGTACAAAACTAATTACTTTTGTTAATGTGTCTGCCCAATCTATTTTAATTCATTGAAAGAATATTATAAGAATAACTAAGATATTGGGTATCCCCTGTACCACAGTGTTGAGTTTCAGCACTAAAAAGTATCTACTGCAGTATCTACTGCAGCACGAGTTCAATCCCCAGATAGGGAGCCGACCTACATGGCACAGCATACCTCTTCTGTCACCCACTGTTCCCCTCAGCAGTGTTTTTCAGTCAGACTGTCTGTTCTGTGCCCTACTCTGTCTCTGGTGAATTCTTTTACCCCCTGAAACTCTGGCCTGCTCCCCAGCTCTTGTACGCATAAATAAAATAAATCCTTAAAAAAAGTAAATAACTGGGATATTACATATCTTTATGTATCAGTGAGACTATCTATCTATATATATTAAAGGACATATAGGAAAATAGCAGCTGCCTAGTTACAATTAATCAGTTCAAACATTTATTCCAAAATCATATAGTCACACACATAACTTCCCTTCTAGATACAAAATTTTAGCATGCTAAATTAATAGTAGAAAATTTCATTTAAGTTTTTTGACTTAGTTTTAAATAGCTTATCTCAAAACATATAGTCAATGTACAAAAGCACACTTATGGTCACCTTTTTTTTTTGTGAACAGCTTAAATAAAACAATGTGTAGATACTTATGTCTATGGTGATGTATACCTTTTAAAAAAAGTATACAGTAGGTCCACTGGTAGTTGTAAATTTATAGGGAGAACACGTTTCAAAGTAATGATTTCCTTTCAAAGCAAGGCACATATAGCTTTATTTGTAGCAAATTTTAAATTTGAAAATGCTAACATTTTAAAATAAAACATTTGTAAGATGTGCTAAAATGATCAAATAAACAAAATTAAAATCCTCAAGCAACAGGAATAAGGGAATCATTGGAAAATATCAAATGTTTAAACAATAAATATAAACCATTTTTCCAACTTTTCATAGAAGCATTTCATGTTTTATAAGTTTCTACTATATCTCATCATATAGACAGTAGATACTATCAATTATTGTCCATTATTAAGAAATTTAGAAATAGTAAAGAGAAATGTGGACCTACTAGGGGAATTTTATCTTTTTTATATTATTAATTTATTTATACATATTTGATATCAATTGTAGTCCCCATGGAGTTCAAAAAATTTTTGATTTCTCTCATTCTAATACTACACTGTCCCACACATATTTCCAAACCAATAGATAGCATGAATTCACACATGCATGCACACACACACATACACTCACACTCAAAACACCACCTTGTCCCAACAGTTCCACAGTTGCAATTAAAAGCTACATTTTGTTAAGCAAATTAGAAGCTACAATAAAGTGGAGAGAGCATGTGAAATGAATAATTAACATTGTATAGACTTCAGCATCATAATTAAGATTAAATGCCACATATATTCAAACTAGATTAGCACAGCCATTGAAAGTAGAGATGTGCTCAGTGGGAGAGTATGCCTTTGCTAAATAATGTTTTATGAAGAGTATTCTAAACACATTAAGCATAAGGTTGTCATATATAAAATGATTAAAGTTTTATACAAAAGAAGCTGTAATTCGGTAAATGAAGTAATTTCATTTCCCTGCTGTTTTCACCTTTAGGAACATACTGTAAATGGAAAAGAACTCCATATGATTTCTTATTAAATAGAGTATGAATGTCCTTGTTTGAAATTAATGAACCCTTGCTACATAAACTTGGGGTAACAGATATTTTGAGGGAGTCTACTTCACCGATTCCTTTTCTATCTCAACAATTCATTTTATTTAACTTCTTATTTATTGCTTCCCCCCAATCTCACTAGCAAGATGTTTTGTGTGCATTTCTCAAAATAAACATTCATTTAATTTATTTTTAATTGAGTTTTTTCTTGTGTTTTGCCATAATTCCTGAAAACAGTTGTAGTTGGTGATGGATATTCAGTAATTTTCTTAGCATGTGTATTTCACTCATGCTTACAGTTAGGAACATTTGTACTGAAATCAGACTTGATTCTGAGTACTGCATTCACTCTTCTTCCTTGCTTCTTTCCCCCTAATAAATTTTGATGAATTTTAAAATGAAACCAAAGCAAAATGTGATTTTTACACTAGTTAATGTTATTAGTTGTAGTTCTTTTCTGACTAACCTCTCCAAAGTTTTATTGACCTAGAGTTGTTTAAAAGAAAAAAAGAAAAGTGTTCGTAAATCTAATCCTATGATGATGATGAAGGATAATACACCCACTCTTCCACACCACACCTCCAACCCCACTCCACTACCCCAGTTGACTTGTTCAACTAGGCTTTTCCCAAGACATGCAGAACAGTTTTTTTCTAGTACTTGTCACCTTGGCATGTGGAGCTAAAATCAATCAAGGTCCAGAGGGTTTCAAGAGAAACTGTTACTATTAAGCTAAGGGTGAAGAGTACCCAGGCGTTTCAGGTCTACCATTTTATAAGAGAGACCTACTTTGTGTCAGGACAAGCATTTAGCGAGTCTGGATTTCTTACGTGACTCACTTACTCATCATGTGAGACCCCTCTCTCTCCTTGGCATTCCAGGACAACATCCCACTCACCACATCAAGAATAAAAGTGCTCCCCTATCTCATTTATACTAGACTTTAAAGTCAAATTCTCCATATGCACGTAACTGTATTTTTTTTAAGATTTATTTATGTATACAAGAGTTGGGGTACAGGCCAGAGGTGTGGGCAGTGAGAGGATTCACCAGAGACAGAGTGGGGAGCAGAATAGGCAGATCCACTGAAACACACTGCTGAGGGGAGCAGCGGGTGAGGTCTGTTACGCAATGTGGGTTCCCTCCCAGGCTGGCAGGAGGGATCGAACTTGTGCTACAGTGACTGCGGTTTGCTTCATAGTGCGTTGCTGTTGCTTAACTCACTGCGCCACCAGGGAAGCCCTGTAACTGTATTTGTTCTTTCCCCCCCTACTAATTTGATACTAACTTGTTTCTTCAACCAGCCTAAGAAGAACCATGAAAAGTAGAGGAATTTTCCTCTGTCCTCCAATAATAATGAAATAAAAGAACAATGGAAGGACTAGAAGTAGTTTCAAATTATGTTTAAGTTATATATATAATTACTTTAAAATTAAATGCATATAAATTTGTTTTGATATCAGAAAATCTGTACCTTGAATCAGCAAAAGTGATCAATTACTGAACAGTAATCCAGTGAGAATACCAATGTATTAGGTCATACAGATTTATATATGTTATAGTTGAAATGTCTCATTATTTAAAATTTCATTGTTTTGGTCTCTAGAAAACTTTGTCACAAAATTAAGACAAATATATATATATATATATATATATATTATTGGCATGTATCTATTCAGTAGAAGAAAACAGGTAGGAGAAGGGAGTGTACATATTTCCTCCTTACAGTTACTTAAATAGGTTGCAGTGTAAACTATTTCAAGCACCTTTTGAAGAGAAACAATTTAAGGACATTTTTAAGCACAGCCATTTGTGGAGTGAGGTGGAATAGAATGCAAGGAAGAAACCAAAACTCCCCACATGAGGGTGGTATGATCTGATAGGCTGTTCTCACTTGAAAAAAAAAAAAAAATCGGACATTTTATTCACCTGTTCAAATGCTGGTTTTATCAAAATCATACTTACTATAAATTTGATTAAAGATAGATGGTTCATATATATCAAGGAAGGAAACAAAAATGCCTTCTTTCCTTGTTGACAAATTAATCCTTGGAAATAGAATTCAACACTTAAGAAATAAAGCCAACTGAGGAGAGAAAGAATTAATTTGAATACTGTTAAGACAACAGGCCCAGAGTGGAGTTGCTTATGCTAAGCCCCATGTTACCAAATCAAGACTTAATTACAGTTTCTACTCTCCCAGAAATGGAATCTCAAACCAGTCAACCAGGAATCCCCTAGTGAACATTAGTAAGGTAATCTGCCAGATACATCCCTACCTTCCTTGAAAAGAACATAATTTTATAGTAACTAACCCACTTTTTGCCTCGTATAATTTCCTGGTCCTGCTCCCTTCTTCTGGTAAGTCTTTCATCTTTGTGCAGATTCTTGGAGCTCTTCTTCCACAGGTTAGATTGGGTGCTGCTTGATTTAAATTGAATTTTTTTTTTTTTTTAGAACTCATAAAATATTAATGAACCCCAGTTTTCCTTTTACCAATTCTTGTATCTGACGAGGGAATCAAAGGAGACAACTTCCAAAGACTCCAGAAATAGGAAACAACCACAGGGAGGCAAGTTGGGCTCTTGCTTCCTTGGTGTCTAGAAGTCTGGTATGCCACTCCTGGATCCTAAAATTTTTTCATTAAGAGCTTTCAGGCTTTCTTAGAACATTTCTTCTTCGGTGTGTGGATCTAGTTTAGAAACTGGATTGAGTTTGGAGTCAGACTGCGTCCAACTTAAAAACCGACGTGGGTCTGGGATTGGATTAAATAGGATTTAAATTCAACTGGGCTTATTGTGAGGCCTCCAGTGGGAGGAAAATATGTTTTAATGGTTAACAAGAAAATCAAATTTAATGAAGGTAATCATGAATTGCAGTGACTGCAATGGAGAACTTTTAACTTAGATAAACTTATCTATTTTTGAGAAGTCCTTTAGAAAAAGGGGTCTCAGCTTAGCTTTACCATAAAAGGTAATGGGAAATTATTTTTCCTCGGGTTTGTGGTGACCAGGATGAGACCCACTGGGCATTTTGCTTCTCCAGAGCCTGGTGATTACTTATTTAACAATATTTCCTATATAATTTAAAATATCAAGTATGTCTGTTCAATTTAACATTTTACCAGCTGTGAGACAAGTCCTTTGAGACTTTCCAAGGGTGTTTTGGGAAATCTCAAAGTTACTTTGGGGTCAAAAAGGTTGATTTAAAAGTTAAAAACATTTCAAAGAGTGACTTAATGCAAGTGCACATATCATAATAAAATAACACATTTCTACTTAACCATAGGGTTTAAATGCAAATACATATTTGTGAACAAAATTTAGTCTCTATTGAGAAGATTGGGTATTCTTAAGTAACTGAGAAGCTGATAAAAACAACACAAAACATAGCAAATGAAAGACAACACAAAAGAGCAAATAATTTTGGGAAGACAAGAAATGTTTCTTTCTAAATGTATTTCTAAATATATTACTAATTCACCAAATTTTTCACAATTATTATGAAGAAAAGACCAATAGTCCAAGAAAACTCATGATGGAGAGAGAATCAAATCCTAATTTTGTACTGCTTTCTTTCTGATATTAAAAATTGCTTCTCAAAACTTAAATCCACTCCAATCTTAGCTTGGTCATACTTTTTTTAAAAGATAATTTATTGATGCATACGAGAACTGGGGTACAAACCAGAGATGTGTGTGCATGTGAGGGGGTGAGAGGGTTCACCAGAGACAAAGTTGGGAAAGAACAGGCAGACTGACTGAAGTACACTGCTGAGGGGAGCAGTGGGCATGACAGGAGAGGTCTGCTGTGCCATGTGGGTAACCTCCCTGACTGGGAATCAAACTCGTGCTGCAGTGGCTGAGGCTGCTTCATAATGCAGTGCTTAACCTTTTGCACTACCAGAGAGGCCCCTTGATCATACTTTCAATGAGGATCTTTCTTTGTCTGATTTGTTTGGGTCTTGGGAACCATTCCTCCGAAGTACACTCCAGACACTGAGAATTATTCTTATAATAATCATACTAATAGATTATAATTATATATACTTCTTGCCTATAAGAAATAGGCAGTAGTATCCAGAGTATAAAAATCTTTGTAATAGTCTTCCAGGTATGCTGTATTCTTTCAAAATCTTTAAATGTGTATTCTTAGCACTAACCTCTAAATAGATCTCCCCATGACTAGAAAATTAGAAAAGGAACAAAAAGAATGACTGACTTAATTTCAGAGTAACATTACATATGAGTGCCACAAAAAGATTCGGCAAAAAACTTTCAATGGCTTATAAGTGCCATACAAAGAATTAGCAAAAGCTGAGAAGTCTGGAGCAGTAGCTGAAATGGCATTAGTGCCTTTAATATTGATCACATCTATCAGTATTACTTAGCTAAGTCTCTAAACAAAAGGAAAGGTATTGCTAAACTAAGAAAACAGGCACAAAATGGAGTGGCATGCTAAGCCCCATATCACCTAACCAAGACTTAACTTAATTATAGCTTCAGTTCTCTTAGAAATCAGATCTGAAACCAGCCAATCAGAAATTGATAAGTACTAGTTAGGTAATCTTACTGATAGGCTCCCTTCCACATTCTAAAAATCACATTGATTTATACTGAAATAAACTCAGTATTTTAAGTGCCTCAATTCATCTTATGACCATGTTAAATCAAAAGCTAGAAATATATTTGCATTACAAATGAGTCAGTGAGAAATCCTAAAACATTATCTACTAAATGTATACAAGGCAAAAATTTAGACAATGTCTAGTCATGGATTTACTAAGATATCCTTCAGCTTTACCTTAAAAAAAAATAACAAAAAAAAAAAACCAACCCACACAACTCATGTGAAGAAAATTAAAAACAGTCCCAGTGGATCAGGTCTTACAAGGAAAGGAAAAACAGTTATTATCTTTGCTTATTAAGAAAATTATTTTAAAAATTATACTAGTCATCAGTTTTAACATTAAAATATTATTGCTTTATAGATTCAAGCTTTAGGATGAAAGTTACACACTATTACTGTAACTATAAATTACATTTATAGCAATATAATTGCTGTTCCTACAAGTAGGTAACACTAATAGTCTTATCAATTACAGTGCCATAAACATTGTTTATGGCAGCATAAATATTGATATTAATGTAATCAAGAATCAATAGTGGTTATTCAAAGTGTCATGCAAAATATAACTAACTAGTTAGATGAAATATTTTTCAGTCAATGTAGAATGCATATTGCCATGCAAGGACATTTGTATGTCAACTGTAATCAAATCTAAATATTGATTTGCAAAGGTAAGAAAAATAGCTATATTTACTGTACATCTTGGCCACAAAAAAAGTTTTCGTTTTACAAATCATTAGCCTTAAAAAGTGCTATTTTGTGCTGGCGAGGATATGGAGAAAAAGGAACCCTGGTACACTGCTGGTGGGAATGCAAGCTAATCCAACCATTAAGGAAGGCCGTATGGAGGTTCCTCAGTCTACTAGAAATGGA
>JAGFMF010011858.1:9462009-9488973 GCA_019455555.1 Galemys pyrenaicus
CTGAGGTGATGGTGCACGGGTGAAATGGTGGTGGGTACCCCCTGGGGACTACAAATGATGTCAAATATAACTAATAAAAAAAAAAGAAAAGAAAAAAAAGTGCTATTTTGGAAAAAAAGAGTGGAATAAATGGATCTACACAACAGTGATTGTCATTTCAGTGTGAATGAGCTTCATGGAGTAATTGAATCCCAGCATTCACATTATACCATTATACTCTGAGAAAAGTAACTCAAAAAAAGCAACAACAGTATTGTTGGAGTTAATGTGATAAGATTCTACTGATGTCTCCTGCTATAGCAGGCAGAATTCTAGGACTGACTCCAAAATCTGTCCCTTGAGTGTGCTCATCCTGTTTAATTAACTCTACTTGAATAAGGGTGGGTCTTACCTAATCAGGCAACTTATTTTTTATTTATTTATGCATACAAGAACTGGGGTGTAGGTGAAAGATGCTCCAGGAGAGAAGATTCACCAGAGACTGAGTGGGAAGCAGAACAGGCGGATCTACTGAAATATACTGCCAAGGGTTGCAGTGGGGGAAGGCAGGAAAGGTCTGCTGTGCCATGAACATTGACTCTTGTCTGGGGATGGAATTCATGCAGCAGTTGCTGGTGATAGCATGATAGCGCTGAGACTTACCCCTGTGCAACCAAGGAGGCCCCTCAGGTGAGTCTTATTTTAAAGAAAATACCAGAAAGCAGAGAGGCCAGAGTTTTTAAGCTGCAGTTGCTGCTCTCCTTGAGACCTTAAAAAGGACAGTGGTACCTTTTGAAGAAACTCACATGACACAATAGCAGTCTGCCTCAAGGAGTTGAGAGAACACCAACTGGAAGAGTCCTCACAGTTTCGACAGGTAGTAAATAAACTTTGGCATCAATCAATGAGAGTGTAAGAGGACATTGAGCCTAAGATGGAAATACAATTCCAGTCAGAACTATGGTGGCAGCCCACTTTGATCCAGTTATTTCACACCTGGACTTCTGATCTACAGAACCCTGAGATAATAAGGTGGATGTTTAACACCCCAAACATTTGGTAATTTGTTACACAACAAGAGATAAAGTAATATACCTGCCTTAAACCTCCTGTCCAAAAAATCTACTACTTTCTTTTGCTTACCTGTTCTGGCATTAAAGCATTAAAAATTTAAGAATGAGAAGATGGTTTCCCTGATTCTCCTCTTACAACTCACATGAACATCTAAGATACTATGTCTTAAGTTTGAAATATGAGTACATGCTTATATGCTCTTCATGCTGTCAGAAGAGTATCACCACCCATATGACACTTAGGCATGAACAGAAACTCCACTTATATGTATATGGTATATACACACACATTTATACAGCTATTTAGCTCTGAAAAAAGATCAAATGGAAAACAATCATAAAAGTATTGTGAAAAATTTTAAATTCAAGTCTGAAATGTAGAAGTAATATACATTTGTGTCACTATATTAGTTGGTAATAGGATCATTTAATTTTTTAAAAAACATTTTTTAAAGAAAATGTCTTCTATTTCTTCTTGCAGTAGTCTCTAAGAAAATTCCATTTCTGCAAGGTTTTTCAGTTTCTTGGTATCTGCAGTAGTCTCTTGTGATCTTCTATCTGTTGTTGCTTCTCCTTTTCATCTATGATTATATTTAATAGAGATTTATGCCTTTTATTTTTTATCTTTGTAGGTCTAGTTAGAGGTTTGTCTATTTTGTTTAATTTTCAAAGAACCAACTTTTAGTTTCATTGATCTTTTAGGCTAACTTTTTAATTTTTATTTCATTTATTTAAGCTCTAATTTTTATTATTTCTTTCCTTCTACTGGATTTTCATTTTGTCTTTCCTTTTCTAGGTCCTTAGGGTGTAAGGCCAGATAATTTATTTGAGCTACTTCTTGTCTCCTGATGTAGGCCTGAATTGACACATACTTCCCTCACTTTTATAGGCAGTTACTTTACCAAAAAAAAAAAAAAAAAGTGCATATTGAAGAAAGAAAAGTCTTTCAACAAATGCTAGAAAATTGGGAGCCACATACAAGATAATGCAACTATACTACTATCTCATACCATGAACAAAGAAAGGACTCATAATGGAATAAAGACAGATGTAAAACTGAAATCATACAACAGAAGGAAATAAGCAAAACACTCCACATTAGTCTCAATGATATATTCGTGCGCTTAAATCCTACAGCAAGGGAAACAAAAGCAAAATAAAAAAACTGGGACTATATAAAACTAAAAAATATTCTGTTTATTGAAAGAAACTATCATTAAAACAAAGACACCCTACTAAATGGGAGAAAATATTTGCATATCACATATATGATAAGGAACTAAGACCTAAGATCTATAAGGGATTCATATGGCTCAACCAAAAAAAAAAAAAAAAAAAAACAAAAACCCAATTAAAAATTTGGCAGAGAAGCCAAATATATACTTCTCCAGAGAAGACATACATATGACTAATAGGTCATAAAAGAAAACCCTCATCAGAATTTATCGGGAAAATGAATCAAAACACAATGATGACATCTCATGCCTGTGAGAAAGGCCAATATCAAAAATTCAAAAAACAGTAAGTGTTGGTGACGATGTGGAGAAAGGAATTTTTATACATTGTTAGTGAAAATTTAGACTGGCATAGTCCTTATGAAAAACACTATGAGGGTTTCTCAAAATAATACAAATAGAATAACATGTAGGGGCCTCCCTGGTGGCGCAGTGGGTTAAGCAATGCACTATGTGGCAAACCGCAACCACTGCAGCACGAGTTCAATCCCTGCTGCGCGCCAGGGAGGGGACCCACATGGCGTGGCAGACCTCTCCTGCTGTGCCCGCTGCTCCCCTCAGCATTGTACTTTCATTGATCTGCCTGTTCTGCTCCCTGCTGTCTGTGGTGAATCCTCTCATCCCCGCCCTCCACACACACACACCTCTGGCCTGTACCCCAGTGCTTGTATGCATAAATAAATAAATATTTAAAAAAAAAAGAATAACATGTAATCTAGCAGTTCTAGGTGTCTACCCAAAGATTGAAAAATGACAAAAAATTAAAAAAAAAGAACATAAAAAAGAACACTAGTTCAAAGGAGCATAAGCGCTTCCATATTTATTGCAGCAGTTTCTACAATAGTCAACCTATGGAAACAACCATAAGTGCCCAATGACAGATCACTGTCTAAATCACATACAGTGTTATAAATATATGTTCTCAATTTTTAAAAAAACATTAAAATTATAAAAAGAATTAATGATTTAAGAACAATTTAAGTTTGAAGGTGAGATATCATCAATGTATTAGCCAAGCAGAAGTAACATAAGAGGAAAAATGAGGATAATGGAGGAATGAAGGACCACTGAAAAGAATCCAATAAATCCAACTTATAAAAATATTCTAATGAGTTATCTGTATATATATTGTGACCATTGGTTGTCAGTTTGCAAGAAAATACTGAAAATATTAGGAACACAAGCCCTGTGGTGCATGTTCTTGGACCCCTGTTAGTAAATTATCTCACCTCTCTAAGCTTTATTTTCCTCAACTTTAAAATGAAATGATAAATAAGGTAACACAAGTAAAACACTGAGAACAATAACAGTCACATAGATCAACCCTAAAATAACTGGTAACAAGTAACAGGAATAGTAGGGATCCCACACAATTCAACAGCATAATTTTTTCAACTTGAATCCTTATTTTTTTCTTTTTTGCTGGGGCTTTTATATGACACATAATCCTCCAGTCAATCCCACATGTCTGTAGCTATATACAGGTGTTTATGAATCTACATGTGTATGCACGCACATAATGTCAACCTCTGGGTTGTTTCTATTCCCAGTCTCTGCTTTCACCTACCAATCTGTGCATGAACTACTTATATCACTAGATCATTTGAAACTAGTGTAATTATATTCAGCAGAGTCTCCTATAATTTCAAAGGCAACTTTGCCTTCTCTATGGCCATCTCCCTCCACCTATACACACACATGGAAGGTACACACAGTTCAGCAATTTGTGAAAAAAGTAATACTTATGAACTATCTTTCACTCCCTCTTCATGGGAATGTGTACCACATTAGCCTACATCAGAGGTATCCAACTGGCAGCCCATGGACTATGTTTGGCTTGAGGATGCTTTAGTTGGCTAGCACAGTGTTGGCTCATGCTGTGATACAGAAAATACATAATTAAAAAAAAATTAGTTGCCAAGATTTACAAATTGGGAAAGTCACATTGAAATCTTGTGTCTGGGTGTGTCTGTTTTTTTTTCCCCCATAGAAATCAGACTTTTTTTCCAAATTAGTATTTAAAAGAAGGTAATGTATCACATACAGTAAAACTAAGACAATAGACAGGGTAGTAGAGGAAAAACAGATCTTCATATCATGTCCTTCTAAGATCCCCTTTGAAGGCAAACATTGTAACCATTGTGTGTGTGCATGTGTGTATCTTTACAGTCACAATCTCTAGATTCCTCTGCAAGGAGAGGGGGAGGGAGGAAGTCTGGAATCACTTGGATGCCATTTTTCTCACACAACATTCACTGGCTGCTTGACTGCTCCCACCACTGCCCCTTCACATGTCCGGTTAACAATGCTTAAAATTATTAGGACAACAACATATTTAAAAATTGGTGTTTGAGTGTATGCTGACGTCACAGTTTCTTTCCCCAGTGTCCTAGAAGACAGTAAGTTGGAACTGCTTACATTAAAATGCTTGTTGTATATATAGTTTATAGATTAAACGGTGTCACTTTAGTTCATCCAGGGGTTAAGATTATATTTTTTTTCAAGAATACACTCAGTGAGACCTAAATGTTTCCATTGCAATTTCAGACTTATAAATGATTTTTTTGATAGAAGGCTTATTTCATTATCATTGTGGGAATATTTAAAATCAGGCCCAGAAGCTGAGAAGTTACCTCAAGTTTACAAGACTTTGTTCTAAAGACTTATCTAGAAGTAACTTGCTGAAACATTTTATTCTTCAAATCATCTGGGTCAAGTTACATTAAAATGAAGAATTTTGCCCAATCACATTAATCAGCATTTAATTATTGGAAAATAGGATGAGACCTCAGAGAATTTTCTGTTGAAACAACAGAATAGTTTCCCTAATGCTGTGGCACTTGAGGTATGCACAACTGCTGAGCACACTCCACATGACTATCTACTTTATAGAACTGCTATGAAAATTCTACTCTAAAATATGTTTAGAATTGGACCCATTTAATGTCATCTCCACAGTCCATCCTTGCTTTGTTGGCCACAGCTTTCTTTTACACATATTGGACTGAACCCCAATTATGACAAAAATGACTTCTCACCTACATTTTTAATGACTACATAATTGCTATGTTGATGATACTTGACAAACAGGATTTTAAAATGCTTAAAACAAAAGAACATTCTAATCACCAATGAAAAAGATTTAATTTTTTTTTCCAATATAGTAAGTGTTAAAAGTGCAGGGAAGCTAAACACCAGTTAATAACAATAAGGTAATTTATGCTAGTTTCATAGTTAGGGTTAAGTACTCTAGGAAAAGCACTTGTTCACCTTGGAGATTATGTTTCATTTCCAACATAATCCTCAAATTAAAAAGATATACATGTTGCCATCAGCCTTGTTTCTTATGCACAGTAGCTTCCATTGTCCTAAATTGTCCCCTTGGGTCATCTTGCCTTGGAAACATTTAATTTTTTTTTCATATTTGAAACTGCATAGCTGAAATTAGTAAACAGTGGTGCATACATAGTATGTTTAATTACAGGTTTGAAAGTTTTGAGGCAGTGGGGTCATGATTATCACAGAACAAAGCTTCACACTAACCACACTGTGGTATTTCATTACTTTGAGGTAGTTCCTCAGTTTATATGCCAACTCATACAGATATAAATATGGAAATAGAGATTTCTTAAACCAGGTCAAGTTTGGGGGGAAAAAAATAAGTTTTGTTTTTTCCTTCTTCTTGTAAGATTCCTAGTTTGAGGCCAAGCTAATGCTTCCCTTTAGAAATCTACAGGGAGGTTTAACCTTAGGATTAACTTGAATACCCAGTGGTATTCAGGCTGTCAGGAAAGGTTGTAGAAAGACTCTGTTAATAAAGCATTGAGGAAGGTTATTTGCATAAACTGTCTTCCTTAAACTAAGTATTAAAAATGGTATTGGTGCTCAAAGCCAAAACTGTAAGCAATTAAAGTCTAGATCCTCAATTTCCATTACTGCCTTCTGTAAATAAGGAAAAATCACCATTTCCAACTCTGGTTTCAATTGTCTCCTAAGAGCTCTGGATCCAGATGATTGGAATGGTATTCCCAGAATAAAAGCTGGAATTTGTAAAGAGAATCTCAACAGGGTAAGGGCTATGCATTAGTTGGCTTAGGCTGTCATAATAAAGTACCATAGATTGAAAAGTTTAAATAGCAGAAATGTATTTTCTCATAATTTTGGGACCTATTCCAAACTTGAGAATGTATTAGCAAGTTTGTTTCCTGAGGCATCTCTCCTTGACTTACAAATGACCAGCTTTTCCTTGTATCTTTACATGTGCGCACATGTACATGTGTGTGTGTGCACGTGTGTCCTATTCTCTTCTTTTTCCTCCAGGAACATTAATTATTTGGTTTTGCATAAAAACAGATACAGGAAAATTGTATCATCCTTGTATGATCTGTCAGGTATGGTGGTATTTACATCCATTATCTTCTCTCAGAGTTAATATTTCTCTGCTTATACTCTAGTTGAAAGAGAGCCTCTTGACACCCTTCCCTGCTTAAAAACCATCAATTAGATAGAGTGTGAAATTCAAAATCAATAACCCATCATTTGTGATTTTTTGGCACTAGGTGCCAGTCTTCCTCATGACAATCTGACTTGGTCTGTATCTCTACTTCAGAACTTGCCTGTAGTCCCCAGGAAGTTCCCCAAATGTTGTCAAATACAATTAAATAAATCTAATTAAAAAAAAAAAAAGAAATTGCCTGTGAATTTGTCCTCCTATATCTTTATTTGCTGTATTCCTGTATCATTTCTACCTTTAATCTGAATGTTAGGACACATGTTATTTTGGATTAGGGTCTACCATCCTGACTTAACTTCAGAAACCCTATCTCCAATACAGTCACATTCTGAAGTACTGGAGCTTAGGACATTGACCTAAGAATTTTGAGAAGAGGGCCTCCCTGGTGGCGCAAGCACTGTGAAACTATCCACAGCTACTGCAGCACAAGTTTGATGACCGCCCAGAGAGATGACTCACATAGCATAACAGAGCTCTCCTGTCTTGCTCACTGCTCCTTTAGCAGAGTATTTCAGTCAATACAAATCTGTTCTGTTCCCTGCTCTGTCTCTGATAAATCCTCTCTCACACACACCCCCTCTAGACTATACCCCAGTTTTTGTATGCATAAATAATAAATCTTAAAAAAACAAGAATTTTGAGAAGACTCAGTTCAGTCCATAGGAGACTGTAAAGGGAAATTGTAATAGTTAGAGCTAAAAGCTCAAAGATGATTGTGAATACAATTCACACATTTTCATCTTTATTTTTTTCATTATGTAATAATACACAAAATGTTTTCGTATTTCTAAAGAATCAGCTGATATGTCTTTCTTTTCAATACCCTAAATATTGAGTTTATAAAACTATTAAGACCTCCCTAACAGGTTTTCCAATGGGAAATTTTTTTGTATCTTGAGATATTTGGATGATAATATTTCTAACACATTGCCATAATACTTTCTTCTGGTTATAACACCAGATATAACTGCTAGACTGTAAAATTCTACACAAATATTTGTGACATGATACTCCAACCTCAGATATAACTGAGTGATGAAAAAGCTGCCACAATGTACACTTTGTTCAGCCGCAAAACTCCTTTTGGTTCTCAGCAAAAATATTTAGTGTTGCCCAGAACAAAGTCAGTCCTTATACCTGATATATAAAAGGAAGGCATTTGGCTCTGAGGGCACTGAATTAATTGGCAACTTGTAGAAAGAAACTAACATTCAATAAGTCCAGGACCTCCAGGATATATAGTCACGAGTGGGCAAAAAAACTAATGGATCTGAAACTCCAGAAATGTTCTGAAGAAATACTGACTATACCACAGAATTACTGAGTAAAAAGGACAGATATAAGCTATTGTTACTACTTTTTCTAAACACCCAAGTTTGTTATAGCAGGATACCTTGGTTTATATGACTATAGTTAATGATCAACTTGCTATTTGTGTTACAAAAGATAAATGAAGCTACATCATATTTAGATGATTTAATAGATAATTATATATTTTTAAATTATTAATGCAAACATAATACCAGGAAAAGTAAATAATTAATGATGTACTTATAAATAATTTCTATTAGTGAAATAGATTAAGAAAATGATTTGTCCTTACCAGTGGTCTCATAAATATTTAAGTACCCCTGACATCTTTTAGATGCACCTCAAAACCCTAACATTTAACCCTCTTTTTATAATATGTAATGCATTTTTAAATGAAAAAAAGTTTTCTTAGGTATAAATGTTATTTACTTCTGATAATTTTTAAATGGCTGAGATACAAAGAGCATTCTCATTGTGCTTAAAAAGATGGTATAATTTTTCCTTTACCTTTAAAACCTGGAACATGTTAAAATATATGTGTTCAGTGAAACATAAGTTAGTTTTATAGTTCCAACTCCCAGCATGTTCAATTTATATATTCCCTAACTTTACAAACTGTGTTAAGGAAAACAATGATTCAGGAGTAGTTTATGTATTTGCGTTTCCAGCAATATACTTCCAACAGAACTCAAAACATGCCCAGCAATGTTAAGAATATTTGGGAATACTACCTACAGTTCAATTATCCTTATAGGAAACAAGCAGGGTTTGCTACAGTGGTTAAGTCACCATCAGTGAAAGTGAAAAAGTGGCTACCATGCAGGTAGCTTCTCAGAACAGTGAGGAACTGAGAGCCTGGTATCCTTATGAAAGACTAAGGTCAGCTGTCATCCTTCCTCAAGGTTGAACTGGCAAGTGTATAGCTGTGTTGAAACACACATGCCCCCGTCTGATATATTTTCTTAATCTATACCATTAAGCATGCCTTATATTCCTTAACTTGGTGTATTATTGCTATGTTAATATGAACTTTGTGATGATCACATAGTATATGTATGAATCTATATTATAGTTCAAAATATATATATGTTACATATATAAGTGCATATATCATGTTTTGCTATATGAAAACATATATATGCAAACATTTTATATTATATATAAGTCTCAAGATATACATATATAAGCTCTTCCATACTTTGGTGTCAATTCTAATAGTAACAAACTACTTCAAAAACTATACATATAAAGATATAGTATCTTTACATAATTGTAAACCCCAATAATCTTACAGGTGAAATGGTTATTTTCTTTAAAATATCTTTGACAAATATTAAAAATAAAATATGGATGTTTTTCTCTAATTTATCATTTGTCCATCTTTATTCTAATTTATATTCCCATCTCTTTTCAACCCATTTTAAGAAGATTTAATAAATTATCTAAAGTATCCTTTTAGTTGAGAATTTTTCTTTTAAGATTATGGGGAGGGTGTTGAGGTGAGTTTGCATACTCCTATGAGTAAACTAATCTAAGATAAGTCTCCTGTTAATAAAATATGGTGTGTGTTGCTTAACCAGAGCAGGAAGCCTTTGTATTGCTGTATTACTCTCGTGTTTGTCTTTGTAATATCTTATAAGATCTTAAAGTTCATTACATCATTAGTTAGGGATCTATCTTTGAGAAGTTAGATGGAGACTAGGAATTCATTGAAGACAGAACTTTTGTTATATACATATTTTATGTCCTCTATATAGCAGAATAAGCAATCAATAGGTTTTGTTGAACAATAAAACAGAAAAGGTGCCAGTTGTGATATGAGGTGAAGAGATAAAATAGAATCAGATATAGTAAATCACAATTCACAATGAAGATAAAACTTATAAGCTCAGTAGTCATTATGAAACAAAAAATATAGGAAATGCAGGGAGACTTAGTAGGAACACTGTTAGTGTTGACCTGGTTTAAGAAATCTCTATTTCCATATTTATATGTGTATGAGTTGACATATAAACTGAGGAACTACCTCAAAGTAATGAAATACCACAGTGTGGTTAGTGTGAAGCTTTGTTCTGTGATAATCATGACCCTACTCCCTCACAATTTTCAAACCTGTAACAGAAGGATGGGAGAATTTATTTTATGTACCAGTCTGAAGAACAGCAGATCAAGTGAACAAAGAATAGTTAAGGAGATAAAATAGAGATGGCAAACTAGAACATAATAATTAAATAGATCTTATTATCTTATAAGATATTGTAAATAGATCAAACCTTATAAGATTATTTAATTTATACCTTTATGATAGAGAACATACCTTATTTTTAAAAAATGGGTATTTCACAATAATTAATCATATATAAGACCACACTGAATAGATTTCTTTCTTTTTTTTTTTTAATTTATTTATGCATACAAGAGCTGGGGTACAGGCCAGAGTCATGGGAAGTGAGAGGACTCACCAGAGACAGAGTGGGGAGCAGAACAGGCAGATCGATTGAAATACACTGCTGAGGGGAGCAGTGGGCAAGGCAGGTGAGGTCTGCTGTGCCATGTGGGTCCCTTCCCCGGCAGGGGATCTAACTTGTGCTGCTGTGCCACAGATGCTTCACAGTGTGGTGCTCAACCCGTTCTGCCACCAGGGAGGCCCAACACACTGAACAGATTTCTAAGAGTCACAAGGTAGAAATAATATGGGTAATTTTCACATCAAAATGCAGTAAATTTAGAAAGTATTAAAAAAATAAAAACTCATCAGTTGGAAATTAACACAAAATAAACCCTTAAATCAAAAGTCCTCAGTAAGATAGGATACAGACTGGGGCCCTCCCTGGTGGCACGGGAGTTAAAGTGTCTGTACTATCAAGCTATTGCCAGCTGCTGGGCTTGAGTTTGATCCTGTTCAGGGAGCTGATCCACATGGAGCATCAGACCTCTCCTGACTTGCCTGCCTTCCCTCAGCAGTGTATTTCTGTGGATCTGCCTATTCTGGTCCCCACTCAGTCTCTGGTGAATCCTCTCACACACAATCCTACCTCTGGCCTACACCCCAATTCTTGTGTACATAAAAAAAAAATCTTAAAAAAAGACATGAAGAGATGACAGAATAGTAATAAAAATATCTTTAGACTTTAAAAAAAATGTTCAAACCCACTGATAACTAGAGAAAGGCAAATTAAAACAACTCTAAGATAATATTTAACTACAACAATGGCTATTTTACCTTAAATAGATAATACATTCTATGGGGATGGCTATGCAGAGTTGGCATTCTTATACATTGCTGCTGAAAATGCACAATCTCTTAATGCCATAACATGGCAAAACCTGGTAAAATTATATATGCACTTATTTTTGATCAAACAACAATAAGAAACTCAAGTATTTGCCAAGATTATTCACTATTAGCATTGTTTACAACTGCAAAATATGAAAACCTATCAATTGAAGATGGATGGGAAAATAGTTAATAAAAGACAATACACCTACAATATAAGAGTATGATACAACTAAAGAAACAATGAGGAGGATGTTAGGGACACTTATGAAATAATTTATAGGGTATATTTAAAGAAAAAAATATCTATAGTAACTTTTATGTTTGGTATAAATGAAACAAGTAATTATATGTGTGCCTACTACTTTGTGTAAAAAAGAAACAAAAAATTTAATTTCAAATTAATTACAAAATTTTAGGAAAACTAAAAAAAACAAGGAGTGGAATGGGGATGTATTATATATATATGTATTATACATATGTATACATGAGGTAGAACTCATTATAAGGGGTTAATATACAGTTTTATGTAGTTATAATATTTATAACTATGATGATCCTTTGTCTCAAATAATAAAGAACTATTAAAAATCAACTAGAATTCAAGGAAGACCCAAATTTGAATATAAAGAGTAGCAAATGATCCAATCTGTTTTACAAATGAAAATCAACCACACTTCAAGATTTTACGGTAGTACAAACTAACTGAAAAACAATACGCTTGTAAATATCATGCACTATGTAAAATGTAAGCAAAACTCTCCAGTCAATCCATAGAATGTGTTTTGAAAATTTAAAGTCACATATCTATTTAGTGAGTCTAAAGACATAAAGAGCTATGCACAAATACTGTATTCTAGTTAAGGAATTTGTTTTCCACAGGGGTCTGGGTTCACAATGATGAAATTACTTCAGCAATTCTGGAATTACTTCATATGAATTGAACAAATAAAAGAGGTGGTTAAAGCAATTCATATTCTTACTACTGGAGAAATGAGTTAACAAAAAAGATTATACAACATTACTTCTGTGATAGCTTCACAAAAAAGCACATTATCCTATTTTAATCATGAAGAAACATTATACAATTCTAAATTGAGAAGGAATTTAGCCAATAAATGGCTAATACACATGAAGTAATATAGCTCAAAAGACTGAGGATTTCTCCTAGATTGGAAGGTAGCAGTAAAATATGAAAACTAAGTGCAACAAAGGATTTGGGATTCAAAATAAAATAGAAACCATGAAAAAGACACTAAGTGGGCCAATTGGTAAAAAATTGGTAAAGTTTGGAGATCAGTAAACAGAATGATGTGAAATTAATTTCTTGATTTTGATAATATAACTGTACAGTAATTATATAAAACATCAAGATATAGTGTGTTGGTGTAAAAGGTATCTGGAACATATTTGTATCATTTTAAAAGATTTTTCTCAAACTGAAATTTTGAAATGAGAAGTTAAAAAAAATAAAGTGATTGGTAAAGAATGAAAGTTATTCATAAAATTGAAACTGTTGTGCAGTGGCAAAAAATTACCAAGTATAAAAATGCAGTCAGTTAAATATTTTTGCTATTACTGGTTTAGGGGATTAGAAGATGCATAAAATTTACCTGCTCTCTTCTGACTACAATCTGAAGCCAACTCCAATCAAATTTTTAAATTACAAAAATAAAAATCCCCAAAGTTCTATTCCTGTCCCTTAAGACATACTCTTCCAGTTGAGTTCTTGAAGGTGAAGCCAAATCCCTAGTATGAGGTTTGATATTGCTCCTTAAAGAAGCACACAATTGCATGTTTCTAAATGTATATATTTCAGGTCTGAAAGAGTTAAATTGGCTCTCAAAAGTCCTCAGCATGTTTGTGTGACTATAGGTATATACACATGATTTTCTGAAAATTCTCTTCCATCAATTTTTGTCTAGGTTTCAACGGTTCAATTAGCATTTAATCAATTTATCAAAGTCCATTGATCTTTTCATTTTTCTTCAGTCCATGGAACTTCTGAAACTTATGCTACAATGTCAGCATAAAGCTGAAAATGCCAGGATTCTAAACTAAGTCTTCTCTATGCCACATAGAGCACATTGCAGAAGCACCATTTGAGACAATGAACATAAAAATACTTTATAAAGAAGGAACTAACTTATTGTTGTTGAAGCATGGATTCACTAGTCTACTTGATAGTTTAGTAAAGTTACTCTAAAAATATATTTTTTTACAATTTTCTTCCATTCAACCATTATTATAAAAAGAGAGAAACAAGATCTTTGTTTTCATAGTATTTATACGATGGAAATTAATGATCCAAATAACAATAATTCATGTACTTTTGTCATTTCCATAACAGAAGAAGAAAAAAAATTGCTCTTTTAAACATCCAAAGCAACATAAAGAAATTCTAAGCTCTATTTGCTCACATGAACTTGGTTTTTCCCTTACATTTATAGTAGTACAGCACTACCATTGCAGGCATTTCAGGGATACACGATGGCCTTCAGACTATTCCTTTTCTATTAGTCAGAAAGAGGCTGAGCTATTCTAACGCTATTTAATCACGTTTCTTCCCAGCTCTAGGGATGATTTTCATGTCAACAGGTCTAGAGCCTGCTCACTAGATACTGAGGTGGAAATAAAGTACTGAATCTTGAATGGCAGGACACAGGCTGTGCGAAGACCTTGATAAGGGAATGAACTTTCATTCTCTGCTTAACCAGTTGTGTTCTACCCTCCCTCCTCTCCCCCACACACTTATCCTCCCTTATGTCTACTCAGTACATCACAGCCACTCAGTACAACCTTTGGGTCTCAAAGAGGATTCTTTGGTTGTTGACAAGGAAATAGGAGGCTTGTATTCTTCAGGAGAAACAGCACTCAGAATACAGCACAATTCTTCACTGATACTGTGTTATTATATTTCTTCAATTGCTTTCTCTGAAGAAAATATGAGCATTTGTACATGTTGTTTGCTCAGCTCCTTGTGCTTATGAAGAACATACAGTTGCACATTCATTAAGTAACCACAGGCATCTAATTGTGTGGTAGGTGTGGGGTATACCATGGTTAACAATAAGGAAATATTTCTAACACAAATTAATTTATGATCTTGTGCATGAGAGCAGAAAAAAAGAACATTAATACTCAAGTATAATATGGGGGGTGGAGGTAATACTCTTAAGGAAATAAATATCTTGCTGCAACAAAGACACGTTAGGTGGCCAGGGCAGCAGAAAGTGGACTTGACTGAAGATTCTACCACATGGATGAACTTCAAAAAAATGCTAAGTGAAAGAAGCCAAACACAAAGTACACATCTTATATGTTAATTTCCTTAATATCCAAAACAGTTAACTCATAGAGACAGAAAGCAGTCACAGGGGAATGACAACTTAGGGTTTATGTTTTGATAAAAGTGGTGGTTCCACGCTGTGAACATCCTAAATACCAATGAATTGTTCACTTTAAACTGATTAATTTCATGTGTTTGGATTTTTTTACTTTAAAGAAAATATATAGAAATGTGATTTTTTAATACTTTGAGATTAAGCTAATTTTCAAAGGCACACACATGAAAACAGTCTTAAAATTATATTAAGCAAGTTTTTTTTTTCATAATACTAGTTTCCAAAAGGTATTAAATGACCTACACAGAATCAGTACATCAACTATCTCACAATTTATTCACTAAACACATATTTATTAAAATTTACGAGATGCTGGTCCCTACTAGCTCAGATTATGCATCGATAACAATTCTGACTGGATCACAAAGCGTATGAAGAAAAGCAAGTAAATATGCACATACGAATACCTACTTTTCAACCTTTCTGTGAGGATACCAACACTACCCTGTTGATTTATGTAGATCAAATGAAAACACACTTATCATGGAATCTGTTCTATCAGCTAATGGACTAGTATATGCTCCATAAATGTTTCCTAGGCTGCTCTCTCCTTATTTCCTCTTAATAAACAATGAACAAAAATCTGATGTTAAATTGATAAATGTCCAGGGCATTACCAGTGGTGGTAATTTTTTCTGGTATATGACTTTTCTCATTCTTTTTGTGGTTCAAGTCATTTTCTTCCCTCTAAAAATAAGGAGACTTCTTAGAGGTAATTCATTCAGCTGTATTCTACAAATTGGAGAAATTAAAAGGTTTTGGCACATGTAAATTGTCATTCTTTACATAGCTAGTTAACCCATACTCAGTGAGGACCCCTGGGCACCAGCTCATGGTCTAGTGCTATTCACAGTAGTCTACATTTTGTAGAATTTATGTAAATGTCTTGTTACTGAAGTAGGGTAAATTCTGATTGCCAAAGGGTCAATTGTGAGAAATCAAAGTCTGGAGTTCTAATTCTTATTATGTGCTACTAATAATCTAACCTCTTCAGTAAGTTTATTGTAAGAGTCTTGAATTTTCCAAATACTTACTCTTTTTTTTTTGGAAAAAAAAGAAGAAATTACAACTTTATATCCAATATGCAAAACTTACAATTTCAGATGACATATTGTGTTCATTTCAAATGAAATTAAATTATAAAAGAAGACAAAAGTCCCAAACTTCTTTTTTGAAAAAAAAATGGGAATTTATAAAAAAATAGGAGAATATTTTATATATGTTCATATTTTAAGAATATTCATATATTAAGAAGTCACTGCTAATGGAATTGGGTATAATAAGTCATTCTGACTTTCTTTTTTTTTTACATATTGAAGTTCATCTTTGGAGATACAGCTCCAGGGTGAAGTGAATACAGTGTGAATCAGTCTATAGTTCATGTCTCATTTTGAATTTTTAACAAAACCATAAGAAATTGTAAGTAATCATCACACATCTGACCTTTAGGCATCACACATTCACTCCTTCCCTGTAATAATTATTTATTAAAAACAGATGACTTCTCCCACCCTTCCAGATGTGCCATTCTTCTTATTAGCATCCTAGGGCTATTAATTAAAATAAGTACACATTTCTAAATGATCTCCACTTGCTTTTTTTCTAAGGGTGGCAGATTCAGATGTTGGAAATACTTTCTACTAAATTAGAGAGGCACCAAATATGAAAGGCATTCCTGTATTCATCATTCAACAGGGTATTCTTGAATATCAACCAGGAATGCTGGGCTATGTAGGATTGTGAGACTCTAGCATTAGAGACCTGTCCAATGTACCACTCAGCTTGTTGCAGGAGGAAAAACACAAGTCAACAAGTCAATGAGAGCTCCCTTGACAGCAAAACAATAGTCTAGAGGTGGTGGGAATTCAAGCTGGAAATACTGAAATTTGAACAAGTTGGAAGTTGAACAGATGGGATGGAAGAAACAAGTGGAGTCCACCATACAGAAAGATATTGCAGACAGCCACATTTTGGGAACCCCCAGAGGCATGTGATTGACAGAACATAGATTACCGGTTACAGGGAATACATGTCTAAATATGGGTCTGTGGGGATACAGGTAAGGACCTTGAAACTGTCCTTAAAAATAACTGAACCTAAACTACATTTTATGACAAGGCATTTGGTGAATATTCAGATTTGGGGGAGGGACCTGAGAGAGGAAGGGGAGGAGTAAGTAAATGGTCTGCCTTTTCCCACCCTCCCCAGACTTAGGCTCAACTCTTAGTTCTTTTGTATTTGAGATAGAAATGTAGTCCTGGGCCATGACAATCCCCATTATCCTATAGGGAAGAGGGAAATCAATAATGACCTACCAGACTGGAAAACTTGGTATCACCTGAAATAAAAGTAACATTTTTCCAGCATTTCTATGAGTCAAATATTGTACTATTTAAATCTTGCCTCAGTGAATTCTCAAAATAACTCAGTGAAGTGGTTATAATCATTACAATCATTTTGAAGATGAGGAAACAAAAGTTCTAAAAGATTCAGTATTTTGCTCTAGGTCATATAATGATTAAGGAACGAATCTAATTTATACCAGATCTGCCTGAATCTTAACCATTATAATACACTAAATTTAGCAGTACAATATAAAAATGTTTGCAGTTTTCTTAGGAGTGAGAAGTCTTTCCTGAGTTGCAAGTTTTCATTGAAGATGCTGCTTGAGTGGAAGAATGAAAAATAGACATTTTTCATGCCCTCCCTTTCTGGGGATTAGAATTTATTAGTGGGGACAGACAAATCTATAAACAATTTCAAACACTATGGCTAATGTCTGGAGGAGAGACAGAGAGATCACATAAGAATCAGGAGCAGAGTGTTTCCTATGGAGCTTGAGTGGGATGAGGGATGGTCAAGGGAAGCTTGGCATAAAACATGGTTGTGGGTTAAGTGTTATGGCGGCAAGACAGTTAAATAAAAGGGAGAGATACATCCCAGACAAAGGATAATGGCAGGTGGGGAAGGGTAAAAAGAGGTTTAGTGAAATGGAAGATTAAATAAAGTACTTATACAGAGTTTGAAACAATTGAGAAAACAGCGCTCACCCTCTAAGATGCCTGCTGAGGTAGCCCTAGTCATAGAGTATGTGGATTGTAGGCAAACATAGGACCCCAAGGTGGCCATGGAAATCTGAGTATATAAGTTGGAAATGTCCTCTCTCAACCACCCATGTGGTTCCTCCCCTCCCTGCTCCTGTAGGAAGTCATCCTAATCTCCTAAGGAAGTCCCACTCCCTTTCTATAGGAAGTCCCCTCTCTCCCATGCTATAGGAAGGCTCTTCCCTCTGTCCTTTCTGGACTCTACCTCTTTTCTCCCCACCAGCAGTTCTCTCTACTCCCTCCTTTCACTAGCACACACTAGTTAGGAATTGTTCACATTTTAATAAGAATACATTTAATTTCTGAGTTCCTTTTTTAGGAAAAAAATTAGAGTATGAATTTAGCATATATTTCACTCCTATCTTCCCTCTTCTACACAAACACCAAAAGAGATAGTGGGTGAGAGAGTGAGAGAGCAAGAGCAAATTTTCTTGTCTGTGCCATGGTATAAATTTTTAAATGCAAGTTGAGATCAAAAGAAAAGGAAAAAAAAACAACAACAACAACAACAGAAAACAAAGTAAAGATTCCCTATTCCTCAGGTTGTGATGTGCTAGGGTGGTCCCAAAACTTCAATAATAGTAGCTAATGTGGGTGATAAGTTTCAAAGGGTTGTTTATCACTCTTGCAAAAATGATGCCTATTTTAATATATTTCATAATCACAATTAAAATTTGTACCTTCAACTTATGGATCAGTAGTACTATTTTAAATTGAATATTTAACACACTATAATAATATTTTCATGTTTGAATCCTACAGGAACCAGCTGCCATTTCTCTAGAGAAGTGCTGAGATACCTATGATGTGAAAGAACATAGGTTCTGTAGCTTTGCAAAGAAGTCCCATCTCTATTGCTTATTAGTTTTGCCATATTGAGAAGGTCCCTTGATCTCTGCAATCTTCATCCTCAATTTGTGAAATTAGGATAATTCATTTCGGGAGAGTTTTCTCTAAGTTTATCCCCCCCCACCCTCAATAGTCTGTGTGTCTGCCTTCTGCCCTCTCTTCTTTCCAAAATTCTATTGAGTGCTAACTCTGCTTGCCAGAAAGCAAGTGTGCTATAAAGTTTAAATGAGATACACTATATAATAGATGATGCTCAAATATGATATTTAAGTGAGATAGTTTGTTTGCAGTGCTTAGCACATAAGACCTTAATAAAGGTCGATTATTTGATCATTATTGCCCATGTGATTTATGAAGTAATTTTCCAAGTAAACATTTTCATAGCTTCTGAGAAGTGCAGAATGTTGACTTGATGTGGTGTCTGTATATCACATAAGTTTGACACTTTTTTCATGAATTGCTAATTAACTATAGCTTCTAGAATCAAAAAATAAATTGGCACAAACCTCTTACTTTTCACCTGTAGAAGGCACCATATTAGGCAATTTAAGACAAATTCTTAGTTGATTTCTAAACAATGTAGATAAAAATCTTTGTTAAATTACAGAAGGTGGAGCTGATAAATTTTAAATAATTTTTTAATGTAACAGCTCACTCTAAAATTTTAATGTATATAGCAAAGACAATATAAAACATAGCATACATCAGTCTGAAATGATAAAAATGTCATTATGACCTTCATGGATTTTTGTCTAGCCTAAGTAATCCCAGTAAACCCTACAGATTGAAGAATGCATCTTCAATCATTTCACTGCTTTTGCCCTTGATTGTTTTTTTTTTTTTTTTTTTAGTTTCTCACTAATATATCTTTTCTATCTTTCTCAAAAGAATGACATGAAAATGGAAAGGCTTTAAATAAAAGTTAGTGACTTGTCAAGGGGACTGGCTTAGTTCCTGATACTATAGATTTTACTTGTTTTAATTATATTGAATATGTCTAGTGTGTGCTTTGCTGTTTTAAAGGAGTCAGCATATCTATTTTGAAAGATTTACAGTTTTGGTTTAAGAAACCCCTTGTGGTAATTTTTGTCATGCAAATTTCTGTTGGAAAGAACAGACTTGCCAGGTACTAAAATTAAAGTGGTCCTATTTCTGGCCAATATAACTGAGATTAATGTGGGAACAAAGACAAAACTGTAGAATGAGAACAGAAAGGAAGAAGTAATCAAAGAGTTTTACTACCTCAGTTTCTGCCTGTGTGCCTAGGATAAGGCTGTTCTAACCTCATGCCCCTTTAGAAATGTATGGCTTTCTCTGAACCAGCAATCAGAATGAAGTTTACTTAACACTATATTTAAAAAGTGAGAGAACACTGAAAAAGGAGAAACTTCAACCAGGAAACTACTAATGTCTGCACTATCATAGAAATGGGGCTTCACTGATTTCCTGGAATAGATCCTGTTACAGAAATTGAGTTATTTGGATTCTAAATACTAAGCCAGGCAGTACAGTTGTGAAGAGGACCAGAGCTCCAGAGAAGGATAACGTGGCAAACGAGGGTACAGAAGGCTAAATGCCGATGAAGAGATGAGTAGGGAAACCACAAAGCAAATCTCTCCTACTTCACATTTGATAGGAGCCAAATCCCATAGTTTCAGAAAGAATGCCCCTTTCTTTCTTGCAGCCACCCAGCCATGTTTGTTTTCCCTAAATGGATGCAAATGATCTACATTTCCAACTCAGCACAAGTCGTCATCTACAGAGAGAGATATCTGACTATGTTTCCCTTGATTTATACTTTGGATAATGGTAACATAGTCCATCAACATTATCTTTTCCATAAAAGGAGTTTTCTTATTTAAAAAAAAAAAAGGAAGAGATAAATTCAGGCAGTTATAGTGAAAGAATTTGTAACATGAAGTAATGGCCACCACATGTCAGGTAAGGCAGACTTCTGTAGTTTTGCCTGCTGTTCTTTCTGATATGGTCATATGACATCTGCTACTCCATGTCCATCCATATTTCCAGATCTCTAAGTTATTTGACTGTGATTTGGAGACTGGTGGTGGTAGGAGGGGGCATGAAAATACCTCCATGACCACTGGAACAGTAATAGTTCTTCTTTCAGAGCAGTCCTTTTACAGAGTCTTGACAAACTGCTTGGCATAAAAGGTTAATTAAAAAAAAAAATCTTACTATTACTGTTGCAGCTGCTACTGCTACTACTACTACTACCACTACCACTACCACCACTATCACCAATCATGGAATCTCAGGAAGTTAAATATTTTTATAGAAGAAAAAATGCATTTTAATTGCCAACATTTGGAGTGAATATAATAAGAAGTCAATTATAAGTTCTAGCATTTTTTTAGTGTTGATTGTATATTCTGTAAATTTACAAAATGCAACAGTAGATAGACCAATTAATTATATCTACATAAATAAATATATACATATACTTGTACATATACTGGTCTATTTCCTGTAGAACTTATGCTCTTAATTTAGGAAAACCACTCAAGTAATTCCTTATTGGTATACATCGTCTCATGTTTGAGAATACCCAACACCATAATATACCTCATAGGAAATACTTTAGAGTGGACAGTTAAGAATTTAGGCAAAAGCTCTGTGGATATATATTTTTTCATTTGAGGCAGGAACCAGGACTTGAATGAAAGAAGAGCAAGGATATACTACTTTCTATTTGATGACAAATAGTTGTTGTGAAGTGTTGGCAAGCAGGGGTAGGTGAGAGACAGTCATCTAGGAACTCCATGTGGCAATGGACTCCATGACAGGAATGTCTAATACCCAATCCAAAAGTTGACCTTCCTGTGTCAGTCTCCCCTTGTACCTTCAAATGTTGAATAAACTTTGCAAATCAGGGCAAATTAGGGCCAGTTTGGTAGTGGTGTAGCTGATGAACATATTTGTGGGTTTTGAGGGGTGTAGAGAACTAGATCAACTAGGGATGGTTGAATAGCTTCCAAAACCTAACCATCCCAGGGACCTCTGAACACTAAAGAAGAAGCCAAATTCCTAGAAGGCATGTATCATGATGATTCCTATGATCCTATATATAGAGAGGAAAATCACAGTTACTTTATCAGGCTGGAAAGCTTGACATAAAAATAACATTTTTTTTCCTGGCATTTCCACGATTTAGACATTGTGTTATTCAGACCTTATCTCACTTAATTCTTAAACTAACTCAATGAATCAATCATTCTGAAGAGGAGGAAACAAAACTTCCAAAATATTCAGTATTATTTTGCTCTAGGTCATATAATTATTAAGAAGCAAATTTAATTCATACCCAGATCTTCCCAAATCATAACTATCATAACATGCTAACTTTAGCAGTACCGTCTATAAAACGTTACCACTAAGGAGTGAAAATAAAGCAATTAGCAAACCTTTCTCAAGATAATTCCAAAACGTGGTCATAAATAAATTCTCAATGCATTTGATTTATAACTTCCATTCCAAGTTAGACAATAAAGGTCAGATATAAACTCTCTTCAGAAGATGAGAGATGGCTTCAGAAACCATGATCAGCACTCAGCACACAAGGCTGGGTTGGTCCGTTTCCCTTCAAGATATCCCCAAATAGCTACCTGCCCAAAATGGTTGCCAGCTGATGTATGCATCCACGTATCTAGAGCTAGTGAGGTTATTCAGTGACCCTGAATTATTTTAAAAACAATTTCAATGACACATTTCTAAAGCAAGGTTTTCCTAAAAAAAAAAAAACCAAGTAACTGCTACTATCTCATTTAGTATTTTATAGCACCACATAGGAGATGTTTAAACGTTACAAAGATGCTGAAAGTTTTCTGAGCTTGTCCCAAGTAATATGATGGTAAGTAATAAAGTCTCTTCATATAATGAACAAGCAATATGTTTAAAGGCTATTCTAAACTGCCAAAGTCACCAGTGAGACCATAATATCCAGTAATTATACTCCTAGGTATCTACCTGAGAACTAAAAAATAATAATTCAAAAGGAATTCCCATGTATTCCCTTGGATCCCATGATGATTTCTGTACAATTGGTAATAAACCATTATGGGCACTTAATAACCTAAGTATCCAAAACAGATGAGTGGATCAAAAATATATGGCATAAATATATGTATAAAATATATATGTATAAATATTTATATACACACATATGCATGCAATGGAGTATTACTTAGCAATCAAAAACAATGACATTTGTGGTCACATGTAATGGAGTTGGGAGGGATAATGCTGAGTAAAGTCAGAAGGAGAAAGACAAATACTGGGTTGTGTCACTACTATGTGGAACATGGAGAAGCCAAAACAAAGGTCAGATAAAGAGAAGCTTAAAAAATGACTACAGAACTGAAGCACCCAGGGGGAAAAGAGGTGGGGAAGTGGTAGGAAAAAAGGGGAAAGGAAGCACACAAACTATGGTGGTGATAACTCATGGAGGAAGTGGGATACTAATGTTACCTCACTTAAAAGTATACATAAATGATACAATAAAGAAAAAGGTATGGGAATGAGAAAGTGGAAACAAGAGGAAGGAGCAGAGATAATATGTGAAATAATTCTAAAACAAAGTTATCTTTTTTAATATTTTAAAGAAAGGTATATTGAAATTTTTGCTTTTTTAATGTGGACAGTGACCTCTCTGGGCTTTTTATTTCCCATGACCTTTTCATACTGATCAGTTTTATTTTCCCCTAACTAAACAGCTTTAAAGTTAGAGATCTTGGTCTGATATCCTTTTTACTACATCCAGAGTGGCTAGATGAGCTGTTAAAAATACTATTTATTAGAGAAAAAGACTAATTTTACAAGTCAATGATAAGAATAATTAATTTTCACCACAGATTTAATTATATAATTTCCAATTATGGGAAAAGCAAAGAGATGGGAAGGAAAAAAATGACATAATGCACCCAACAATTATTTTCCTCACTGACTGTAGATTCTCAGTTCCTTTGAGACTATGTGAATCAGAACTTTTTTGGATTCACAACTATTCTGGAATATTCTGGAATCATTTTTATTTACATCATTTAAAATGAATGTGAAAACAGGGGGTTCAAAATTCTCCTAGTACCTGACACTTAAGGTGGGTGTTGTTAGACTGTACATCTTCTGGTGACAATAATACTTGTTTGTCCAAATCAGCATGTCCTTATGTGTAAAGATGATCTGTAATGAGCCACTGTTGAAGAATTAAATGGCAAACTATGTGATGATCTGTAAAATGCACAAATCTTCTGGTAGTTTATGGCTGCAGCGTGCATATTATAGTGGTTTATGAAATGCAACACCAAAGGGATTCTATCCTTTCACCTTCAAGATGATACTCGCAAGGAATAGAGATGAATGAGTTTATAAAGTTTTAGGTGAATCATATATAAAAACCTATGTCCTGCAGAATTCAATTCTTTAAAAATTTTACTTGTGACTATAATTTATAAAATGTATAATATGCTCTTAAAGGCAATTTCAAATTAAATGCATAGGACATATTCTCATAATTTTGTTACATAAAGTATACCCAAATTATTGGCAATTTTTAGATTTCCAAATCAATAAGCTTTTGCCTCAGTCTTTTAAGTTCAGTGACTGGTCCCTAAGCTTGTGGAATCCATCTCTGAACAAATGGAGTCCGGACCTAGGAGACTTATTTATGAGTCTGTTTTCCTCTGTTGGCAAGTCAAATGATATTACTGTAAAATTGAAAATACTGTTTAACTTAATAACCTAGATCTGACTGTGGAGGTCAAGTGCTGACCCCGACCTATTGCAGGTGACAAAGCATTTTAGTCAAAGGACCAACATAGATTGATGATAGCTATCATCAGGTCAAACAATATTAATCCACCATCAAATTAGAGAAGAAACAAAAATGATGACTGTTATTTTAAAAAATCAATCACAGTCCAAATGAAGGCATCCATCTTGAAATACATGTCTCCTGCTCCTCAAAAAGTTGATATATTTTCAAAGTCTTTACATGGAAGTGACAGGATCACAGACAGATGGACGGAACTCAGAGATATTCATCAGTATTTCAAAGGGTATAAAACACAGAAGAAAATGCATTTGTGAAGATATGGCCTTTGAAACTGTTGTAGTTGTAGTAGATAATTATCCTTTAATTGTCAATTGGAGGTATCTAAGCATTTAACTGCAGTTGAACAGGTTTCTGACCACATTCAGCCACTGCCATTAGATATGCTGCCAGGTCACCTCTAAAATCAGGCCACCTTTAGGGATGATGATTTCATGAAAACAATCATGAATGTATGAGGTACTTTAGGAATTGCTTTTTCAAAATTTTTATCATTGAAAATTTCAAACAGACTTAAAAAGGGAACAACTGGGAAAATCCTTACTCTCAACATATTTTTTTTTGTTGTTGTTGTTAAAGATTTATTTAAGCATACAAGAGCTCCAGGTATCAGCCAGAAGTTGGGGTGGTGACAAAGATTTTTCAGAGATACAGTGGCGAGCATAACAGATGGACTGACTGAAATAACTGCAGCAGATGAGACAGGAGAGGTCTGCTGCACCATATGGGTCACCTTCCTGGCTGGGAATCGAACTTGTGCTTCAGTGGCTTCAGATAGATTCAAAGTGCTGTACCTTAACCCCTTGTGCCACCAGGGAGGCCACCTCAACATATTTCTAAAAATAATAATTAGAAGAAATCCTATGTATATTACCATTCTTCAACCACCAACAATTTTCTCTTACTACACTAGCTCCTTCAGCACTTTCTCCCATACTTTGAACACACACAAGCATGCACACACATATACAGTCATATATTCTTCCATTCATGCACACAAATACACAAACCCATGCACACTGAACATATACACTCACACCCATGCAGATATACATACTCACATTCATGCACACATACACCTTTTTTGCTTGCTCCCTGCTAAAGTACACATAAAATATCACATACCTTATTTCACCTATGATTTTTTATATATTGCTAAAAGATATGAAAATTATATATTCAACTCTAATAACACAAATTTACATCTATCATTGAATAAACATTAAATTTTGAATTGTTCCGTAATATCTCAATACATCTTTTCTCTAATAGTTTTATTGAATTAATATATTAGTTTCCAAATGATAGACACTATTGTTTTCATGATTAATTACCTAAAATCCAAAATTACTTCAGTGAATAGTGTTTTCTAAAGAGAAATATATAATTTCCTAATAAACCTTATCCTCATAAAATCCTGATGAGAGAGAGCTAACAAAAACTTGTATATGATAAAACAACATAAATATTGATCCAACGAGTTCAAATAAGTATTGAAAATAAGTGAAAATCTCATAAGGTACAAAAAGTTATTATATAAACAGACACTTCTTTAGAGCTGAATACATAAAACAGGAAACAAATATTAAAGATGAAAAAGTGAAATTGAGCTGAAAGTTTCAAATTCCCTGGTTATTTTGAACAAGTTTGAATCTATATTGTTTCACAATCTTACACGAAGCACAATAAATGCTACTACATGCAAATTTGGGAGGATCAAGTGAAAATATGCTAGAAATTACCCAGCACACAATACAGCAGTTATACTGTTGACTCAATATGTTTTGTCTAAATTTGGTCTTAGTTTAGTCAAAATTGTTTGACTCACCCACCTCAAGGGACTTCATTTTTCATTTTATCAACTTTTCATAATCTTTCATCCACTAGGTTTCCTCAATTTCCATCCTCCTCATTCAGAGGCAAACATCATATCTCTTGCTCACATATCCCCATCTTTACCTAGTACTTCTCCAGCTCTTGCATGATAAAATTATAACCTCATACAATTTAGAACATACCTAATGAAAAGCTAACATTATTACTAGTTGGTTTCATATTAGATTCATACCCTGGAATTTTAAGGTATATCATTAATTGCTTCCAGGCAAGCATCATGCAAACAGTTTATCTACTCTCTTTCTCTCTATTACAACTATTTTTGACCTTCACAACCACTATCATCTCCACTTGCATAGATCGCTACTACCACCACCACCTGTACTTGCAACTGAACCCTCTTCTTCCTTGCCTGTTGTCATTAAGAAAATAGTGTTCCGAGGATAAACAGGTGGGACTACATCAAGATAAAAAGCTTCTGTACAGCAAAGGAAACGTTAAACAGAACAAAAAGAAACCCCACTGAATGGGAAAAAAT
>JAGFMF010011858.1:9489780-9533968 GCA_019455555.1 Galemys pyrenaicus
ATGTAAAGAGCACAAGGGACTGAGGTGGCGGTGCACGGGTGAAATGGTGGTGGGAACCCACTGGGGAAAACAAACGATGTCAAATGCAATTAAATATAACAAAAAAAAAAATAAAAAATAAAAAAAGTACAATAAAAAGGCCGTTCATAATGAAGAATACTAAATATCAAATATCTAAAGGCAAAATAAAACCATATAAATAAAAAAAAAAAAGAAAATAGTGTTCTATACAGCTATTAGAATGACTAATATCTGAACACTGACAGCACCGAATGCTGGCAATGACGCAGAGTAGCAACAGTTCTCAATTATTCCCGGTGGTAATACAAAAATGGTACAGCCACACTTTGTAAGACAGTTCAGTGGTTTCTTACAGAACTAAACATGCTCAGCATTAGACATGCTCCTTGGTATTTACCCAAATGTTTTGAAACTTTATGTCCACACACAAGTTTGTACATGGGTGTTCATAGCAGATTTATTTCAAACTATCAAAAAACTTGGAAGAAACCAAGATTCCCTTCAGTTAATGAAAAGATAAATAAATCATCACCAGATACATTAACTGCTAAAAAAAAAAGTTGTTATCAATCCATGAGAAGGCCTGGGAGAAACAAATGAATAGCAGTAGGTGATGGAAACCAATCAGGCAACATTCTATATCATTCCAATTATGTCCTATTTTGAAAGAGGCAAACTATGGAGACAGTAAAAAGGATATTGAGAAAGAACTTAGTATTTAATAGGTAGAACACAGTATTTTTAGGGCAGAGAAAGAACTAGAAATACTATAATAGTGGATACATGTAATTCAGCCACACAGGATATAGAAAATCAAGATTGAACCATGATGTAACAATTCACTTTGGGTGATGCTGATGAATCAGTGTGTTTGTTAGTTTTAACAAATGAACCACTCTGGTGAGGGATGATGGGGGAGGTTATGCATAGATGGAAGAAAGAGGTGCATAAAGAATCTTTTTTTGCTGTGAATCCAAAAGTACTCTAAATATATTATTAATAAAAAATAAAGATAGTAATACTATGGGCTAACTTCAGACTCTCCACTCATGCACAGATACCATCTGATCAAGTTTATTCAAGGACAGCACTCCAGCAATTCATCTTTCCCTGCTATTGATTTTTCTTGTATCCATGAATTACTTCCGAACAATGGAATTTTCAAGGATGTCCAATCCCTGATCCCAGAAACCTGTAGGTATGTTAACACAGCAAAAGGGAATTAAACTTGTAGATGTGACCTTAGAAAAAGGAGATTGTCTTAGGCTATCTGGCAGAGTTCAATGTTAACACATGGGTCCTTAAAAAAGGAAGAGAAAGATTGAAGTCAACAAATGAGATGGCAGCACAAAAAGCTAGTCCAACGTAGGCAATTTGAAGATGGACAATTCTGTTTCATATCCTTTAACTCTGTTTCAATTCTTCACATTTCACTACATTGATTTTATTCAAACAATTATAGCATTGGACAGAGATGATCATTCATTTCTGGAAACATATTCAATTGACTTCTAGAATACCAAAATCACTTGATTTTTCTTCCTTCCTCATGTTTTGTTTCTTTTGCCTTATTATTTATCTTACCTACATTTTCTTAACATTGGAGAACCCTAGGACTAAGTCATTGGAACTTTCTAATTCATTTTTATGGTAATAACATCCATTTTAAAATCAGCAAATATGCCAGCAACTCCAAGTGTTCCAGCTGTAGTCCAGAACATTCCCTCTCATATTGCAGCACTGCCAGTCATAGTTATGAATCTATCAATACCAAACATGTACTACTGAACTTACACCAACACCCATCATCCTGCTTCAGCTGATGGATGAAACTCACACATCCTTTCAGCTCATGCCGACCCTCCTTGGACTTTCTCACCTCCTACATCCAATCCACTAGAAGCTAACGGCCTCAAAATTCAAAATATATTCAAAATTTGACAACTTCTCCCTGCTCCATTGTGAGGGCCACTATGCTCTAAAACATCACATCCTGCTGTCTAGACTCTCCACAGACTTACTGTCTGTCCCACCATGTCTCTCCTCATCTACCCACCTACAATTCAGTACTTTAAAACTGAAATCATTTTCTTCTTTAATTCAATCTTGCTGGAAACTCCCCCTTTCACTCAGAAAAGAGTCAAATAATCTTCAGAGGTATCTGAGATCTGACACTAGCACAGATACACCCTCATGCTACTCGGGTAACACTGGCCACTTTATTTTTCTTTGGCATGCCAAACACACTCTCCCTTTAGTGCCTTTGCTCTCACTGTTACTCTCCCAGAAAGGCTCTTCATCAGGTATTTGCTTGGAAACCTGCCTCAGCCCTCATGTTATTTGGTCAATGAAAATGATCCTCACTTGTTTCATATTCAACTTGCCCACAATCTTCCCCTTCCTCTGGCACTCCCATCCTCTCTCTGTGTTCGGTATTTTTTTTTATTCTATAGTATTTATCATCTCCTAAGGGACTTTATAATTGACTTATTACAGTGTTTGTTATTATACCCCCCATTACCATAATATATACTCAAGTAGAGCAGATAGCTTGATCTGTGTTTCAATTTTTAACCTTTCCCATCCCCAGAACAGAACCTGGCACACAGTAATGACTCAATAAATACAACTGAAAACATTTTTAAGTACTTGACTACTTGCCTTTTTAAATTAGTAATTGATTGAGTAGTCATATTTTCTAAATGAGAATTAATATTTACTGAACTAGGCATATAGTATGTTAAGGTTTAACAATATCTGCATTTATTTTAATAGTTGATAGTGTTCTTTAATTGCTGGAAGAAATTCTCAATTTCTATATGACAGTTAAAGAAATACTATAGGTTTATAAGTCAATAACTCATTACCTTCAGTAGTAACAGAGGACATGAATTAAAATGAAAGTACTACCATAGTTCTACCTTAAGTAGTTTCCATAGTTGTTTTATTATAGGATTTTTTAAGAAAAAAAAATCACATCTTACAGCTCTTACAGAGAAACTAAGAAATTATCAGAGAGGTATAGAACGATAACTTAATGCATTCTTCAGGGTGACTTTTGCAGTTAATAATCTTTAATTTAAACATTATTTTATTTAACACAATGAACTTAAGTTGAAACTGTTTTGAGTGGCAAATTTATTACAATTCATCAACTTTAAATTAATAGCATCTCATACAAGGAGACTTAAGGATATATTGGGACGCCAAGCAATAAAAAATTATGACCTCATCACCCCCAATTTTATATATAATTCAAAATAGAAACCTATTCAATTTGAATTAAGTATGAGGAATTCAAGATATTTATTTTCTTCATGTTGACTGATGTTTTTAAATTACTTAAAAAAAAAGAGATGATTTCACATTCTAGCTCACTCCTGGGATTCGTCTTCTGTCTTCCCTTATCTATATCATCTACTACTCAGACCATGACAGTTTTACACATTTCTGAACAGATTATTGACTTTCTTGGGAGAACACACAGATTCCTCTATTCTAATTTCTTCTGCGCACATCCAACCTTTCTCTCCCCCTACTTAGACTGAATTTAAACTTAGACCAACATGCTGACTATATCAGCTCCTCAAATATGTTCACTCTGCTTCCTGGGGAAAAGCAAAGCTCTATATGGGAAAATCAATCTTCCCCCAAACCAAAGTTGCCAGGCATGCTACTAACCTTGAGCAGATTTACTTTGAGTAGTTAGCCTCTTTCCTCTTTTGCAACCAGTGTCTTCCTTCTGGGGGAGCTGGGGAAAACACCTTTATTACCCTCACCTCACAGATACTTTATAACACCTGGATATTCTAGTCAATTAGCTACCTGTGGAAAGCAGGGCATGTCAAGTGTATCTTGTTAGGCTATGTGTTCATGCTATGATGAAGAACATTTTTTTTTTCACCTCAGGGGGAGTAAAATAGAAGGCTAATGAGAAAAAAGAGAAAGAGAGAGATGAAAGCATTGTTTTCATGGTTCCACTCTCCTGTCAGTAAGTAATGGAGGAAGGAACCTCAAAAGCTGTGATTCTTTCCTGACCCCATGGTTAGAATGGAAACTACTGAAACATTTAGATTCACTGCAACCTGATGTTCTAGAGGATTTTAGGAAAAGGTATAATACACATTCTTATTTAAAGCATTTTTAAAGGCATGAAATATAATCTCTGAATTAACTTCAAAGAAACTGAATCCTGATACAGATAAGAGGCGCTTAGCTTCAGCAGTCAAGTGGCCCTTTGAAGACCTTCAATTGTATTTCATGTGCTGTACCCACCTCTTACCTACTTGGGGAAATACAAAAAGGAACAAAGATGAATGTCTTTTTTCCCCCTTGCATTAGATATAAGAAGTAAGAGAAGGACGAAGATATTCATGAGGATAATAAACCACTGCTTGTGGCTGGCAAAACTTAAAATATAAAAGGGCATTTTGCTATTTTACCTCCATTACTCTGATCATAGCCTATCTCTTATTTTCTCTACCTTTAAACAGGGATCCAGAATCACTCTCAAGATTTTTAATAATCGCTTTGTTGATTTTATCTTATTAGAGAACAAATATACTTTCCCAAGCCCTGCGATACGTAAGCTAAAGTATTTATTATTTTCTTTCCATATATTTTCACATCCTGTAACTAAAATTACAAAGGCTTATGCAAACAAGTTGGAAAAGAGTTGTTTTGTAGTTTTAAGGCCACACATAATCCCCTGATTCAGCTACTTTATAGGATGAAGTTATTTTATGAGAATATTTCCTTCAGTGCAGCTGGAATCGAAGCATTTTCCTCATGTCCAGAATAACTGAATCAAATGGGAAAAGAATATATGTGTATTTGTCTTTTAATTAAAAACATAATCAGAAATGCAACTGCAGACTCTCACCTATGAATTAAAATGCTAATTCTTTCAAGAGAAAAATTTATTTGATGTCCCCCTTTGAAATATAAGAAATATACAACAAAGAAAAGAGGAGAAAGATGCCATAGGAAGTCAAACACACATTTGCAAAGCTAATTGAGCAAATTCACCACCATTTGACATTTTGCTAAAAGAAAAGCAGTCTTGCAGCTGGATAAAAGAACAATGCAAACAAAGACAGAAAAATACACAGTCTAAATTGATCTGTTGAACCCCAAAGCACTAAGATAGCCTCGTATAAAGTGTGAAATTGAACTGTGAATAACAGAAAATTTTTTGCCATAACACTTCCCAAGATCAGTGGGAACAGTTGGTGATCTTCCCTCTTTTTTTGGTTTCCTTTGTAAGAAATCAACCTACATGAATGAGTCTTAAATCCCCAAACCCTCATCAGGGTTAACAAATGAAACACACAAATGAGGATTAAGAAGATTTCCCATCAGGAACATAGTAAAGGCGATTTAGGAATAGGGAGTTATGGAAGAGTCTAAGAGTGAACATGGAAGTAATTACCTTCCCAGTCCATAATAACATAGGACACTAATTTGCTAGCCTTGGCTTATTTCTGATTCTAAATATTCTGCCAAAATTTAACTTTTTAAGGGAAAATCATATTCACATTTTGTGTTTTCTAATCATAACTTAGCCCTTACATCATCTTTTCCATCCCTCTTTCCACTCAACCCATTACTGAAATGAAAATGTGCTGATTTACATCCAGGTTCATATTGGCATGGAACACATATTGTTTTAGGAATGCCAGATCCACATGGAAAAGAAAGAACTTGTTATAATCTCTTCATGGGAAGCCAACTAACTGCCAAGTTATAGGGCCAATCATACCTCCCCTTTTCAAACATCCCTTTGGACCTCATCAAATTCCAACAAAATATTGAATCCATAACTGATAGGAACCTGGCTTCAGGTGATGCTGTTAACCTCCTAAGGTACTTATAAAGCCTTTTCAATTTAACCTGTATGTCCTGCAGCATCTTTCCTGTACCACTGGAAAAATAATGACTCTTTCGTTTAAAAATGTGGCCTTGGGCATGGGCAGATGCCTGGTGTGCTTATAAAGTTACCTGACTGTTTGATATTGGCTTCTCCTTTAATTGCGATGGTGTTGTGGTGAGAAAGGCCACAGCAGGATTCTTTCCTCTCGCTGGCCTGATGAGTACTTTGGGCTCTGTCTTAATAAAGTCCTATAGGAATTTTTTCACCACTGTTCAGAGGAAATGGGGATATCTTGTTAAATTAGTTTCACTCCACAGTGAGGATGTGTGGGGGGAAAGGCGGAGCCAGAGATGCTAGCTTGGGAAGAACCTTTTCTGGATTCAGCTGTGTCTTATACTCAGCCCTGTGTGTTTTCTCTCTTTAGTTCTTTCTGGGAAATTTTCCCACAGTCTCAGGACAGGGGAAAAGCAATGAAGGACTGTTTCCTGTGGCTCTTGCTCCTTGTGCCTGAGTGCAGCATCACCTCTCTACACATGCCATGCCAGTGCACATTAAATTCAGAGAAGGAGGCTGACTAGCCCAGGACACAGGAGGGAGGCTGCACAAAGAAAACAATATCAAACATGCACAAGGAAACCCTTAAAAGAAGTAAATTAACTAAAGAGTCAACTGTGTAGATAGGAGTCATTTTCACACAACCATCACAATTCTGTGACCAAGTCTTGATTAATATTAAAATAACAATTATACATATGTCAGATTCTGGAACAAGGGATTCTTTTTATTTCTGAAATCTCCTTGGTTTTCTTCCCTAACATCTCATCTGCCTTTTTCTTCCTCCAGAGTATATTGCTTAGAGTCAAAATAAGTTCTGTAGAGAACCCCATTCTTAGGCAGCAAATCCCAACAGCCAGGAAACAGTGATTTCATGATTTATTAGCATTCAAACAAACTCTGTATAGATTCTTTCATTCCCAGTTTTATCCTTAATATTCCAGACCAACCCCAATCATGTACGTGTCTTGGTTTCTGCCTGAATACAGATCCATATATGAGTCTCCTAGACCCTACAGGCTCACTCTAAAGGTACTTTTTATTTTTACATGGTCAGCTCTGCATTTCACCCAGAAAAACTGATAAATTATTAAGCAAATATAGCATTAAAAGGGAAATGGTTGAAACTCAAAGATACACAAAAGAGAATTTTTAAAATTCTTTCCATATTATGAAATGAAAACACTAATCAGTGTTATTTTGATTCAGGAAAAAGATATATTAATCACCAACTGTGTGCCAAATATTCCTAAATGATGAATTAAATGTTCATTAACTATTTCCATTAAAATGAGAACACTGCACATTGAAAAATTAATTGACTTTTCCAAGGTCACTTAGCTAATAGAGCAGCAGAGTCAAGACTGAAACCAAATCTCCTTATTCCCCATCCAATTTCCTTTCAACTCTACCACACTCTTTACATCTCAATGTCTAATTTCAAAAGTCCAGGTTTTAAAAAGTCCAAGGATAAAACACTGAGACTTTGAATGTGGCAGAATGTCTCAGCTGTATTATCAGATTCTCTGGGGGAATTATAAATCTCCCCAAGTGCTTAACCAATTACTTTTCCTCCTCATTTTCAACAGGCTTAGTCTTTGGAGAAAACATTTGTACTGAATTACTTGGATCATTTAAATGGAAACGCAACTTCTTTTTCCCATTCAATCCAGGCTACGTTTCAAATAATTTTCCTTTTAGATGATGGATAATTATTTTATTCTTTCCAGAAAGATACCTTATCAAGTAGTTTATCATCCCCCCATCACACACACACACACACACACATACATCCTTATTCCTTATTATTTCTTCAGTTTTGTTTTCTAAATTCTTTTGTGTCTTAGATTTAAACAGAATATGCCACACATAATATTTTTTAAAAATCCAGTTAAGAATAATCATTTCTGCAGATCTTTAGACTTGACCTAGAGTGTATCTATTCACTCATGAAGAGAATGATTGTCTACTGGGGTTAGTTTATAGCGGTTCCTTTTCTAAAATGTGAATTTAATTTCTGAAGATCACCACTAATCTATAGATTCCATTCCAAAATTACTGGATTGAGAAATAACTAGATAGATAGATAGATAGATAGATAGATAGATAGATAGATAGATAGATAGATAGATAGATAGGGCTTAGAAATTAGTTAGATGATAAGTGGAGAGATAAAAATCTCTGATTTTTAGTGTATAATCTGCTGCCAACATTTTTAATTTTAGAATGTTAGCAATTTGTAAGCATTTGTCATGTTTATCTTCATTACAAATGTAAATTTCAACAAAAATATGTATGCTTACAATTTATCTTCATTTCCAAATGAAACAAATTATCTGAAATTATTCTATAAGAAACAATGACTTAGATTTTATTATCATTCTTTAATCCATCCTACATTCAGTATGTAAACTCATTTCTAATACTTTCCAATTTTATAAATGTAACCTTATGAAATCCCTATGAATATAAAGGATTTTCTAGAAGAATTCCTATCACAGTACTGCTTACAATAGCAAACTATTGAAAAGCAGATGATTAGTAGTAGAGGATGAAAATATTTTATTATGGTAACTTTTAATGCAAATTAAAGCAATTATTTTAATTATGTGATAGAAGACTCAAAGATGTTCTTGGTTTAATTTTGAATGCAATAAAGAAACTTTTTAAAACAACATAAATATTGTGATGTCACTTTTGTGAAAGAGCCTATGGAAAGATCAAAGACAAGGGATGCATTAATATGGAGTATTACTTTTAAGATTACATCTGATACTATTTTGATTATTCTTAAAATTCTACAAATAGAGCTGATATACAAGAGATGATTGCAGGTGATATGAAGTTTGAGTGTGTAGAGTTTATTCCTCAATAGGATTTCCTCTTCCTCTTCTTTATCTTTTCTTTCATATTTTAAAACTCTACAAATTTATGTTTTGTTCCATAATATCACTGTTTTTTATTAAACTAACAAGTGCTATTTAAGTAAAAAGTTTATCATACATATTATATCTTAATGACACTGACTTCAGACTATATTCAAAGAGGGGTGAGAAAGAGTAAGGTGGAAAGGGCATAATATAAAATGGTACATGCTAACAGAATATCTGTACTTCTCTGCATAAAGGCTTCCTCCTCAGCAATGAAGAAATTAGATTAAATCATCTCAAAGTGAAATAGAAAGACAAATACAATGGCAAGCCCATCTCTGTTACCTAGATTACAATTTCATTATAATGGCTTCCAAATTATCGGAGCATTTGCTAATATTAGAATGGCCTCCTTTCTGAGTTCAAACATCAGACCTTGGATTTAAGTGTCTGTATTTTGAAAACCTTAAGTGGTTTTGCTATAATGGGGCAGTGAGTCAGTGTTTGGGGACCATTGGTCAAGTTAGGTACTCGAATCATATTTCTAACTTAGAATTAGATAAGTAGGTCAATGAAGAAAGTGTTTGATCAACTTATTGATTCTGCATTAATGTTTCTTATTCCTAGTTTGCAAGAAAGGCAGACACATCCTGCCAAGCCTGTGATGTTATTTTGACTATCAGTATAGATTACTTGCTATCAAATTTTGCACATATTAATATTAATACTCATTTCTCAATAAACATTTCTACTAAAGGTCATGAGTTATAAAGCTCTGTTAATTTGATAAAACATTTATTATTATTTTTGTTGAAAATTTCAGCTTTTAATGATACAAGTATACATAGTAGAAATCAATGATTTCATCAGTTGAATAGGGCTATTGTTCCTGTGTTCAGTTTTTTTTATGTGAACTATGTGTATTTGAGCATTTCAAACAGTTTCTGTTTAAGTTTCTAATTCAAAATTTAGTAGATATTCTTGAAGGATCCATAGTAAAAAATAGAAAATATACATCAAAATTATTAGGAGGCAAATAATTAGACATGTTGAGATAATAGGCTATCTAGTCTGGGAATTAAAATCTAGGCCATTAAAAAGGCAAATGCCTTCAGTCCTATTTTTTTTTGAATCAATTTCATTAAAGTAAAATTTCTGATTTAATTTCTGCAATGCCCACATACACCCCAAATTTGAAATGACAGTCCTGATAGGTAACTTGGGAGTAGGAATTGGTTAGACAAACTTCAGCCCATTCTGAACTGTGGGCTGAGAACTCAGCTCAGATATGATTGATGTAGAGTAAACATATGTTCTGGTTTGTTCTTTCATCTTAAGGAAGCACACAGGCTATGACATGGGAGCAGAGGGAAAGGATCTATATTTTACATTGAAACCTGTGATTGGGTAGGTGAGTAGATGGAATCTTAGGGTAGAATTATCAAGCCCATTTGGCCACATTCTCCAATTTATTAATCTTCCAGTGTTATCAACAATGATGCTTATCATTGATCTTCAACTTCCTAAGTTAGATCTAAAGAAGAAACAGAGGGTACTATTTACGCACCCTATAAAATTCCACTTAGGGGTTATGGAGGATCTCTCTTTGTATATGGATAACCTCTACTCCAGGAGGGAAAACAAGTTTTTGTATGCTTTCCCCTTCCCTTTTATTCTACTCATGGCTACACCCAAGAACAGGCCCAAATACCAGGGTCTCTTTGCAAAAGGTGACTTAAACATTTCAGAGGTAGTTTAATTAGTGATATAAACGGTTTTCTTACTATTGTTCTTTTTTTTTTTTTTCCTATATTTTCTGGCAATCCACTGTCACTCTCTCCCATCACCTAGTAATGGGTATGTGGTTGCGGCAAAGGTCCATAGATACATTCCAGGCTGCCCCACCAGAGCCATTTCTAGCAATTCATCTTGTTGTTGTAGCTAATGAAGAAATTCCCTTTGGGATTTTGATTTTATTACTACCTTAATTTTAATCTCATTTTTATTTTTATTTCAAGTATAAATTGTGAACCTGGAAACTCTTAGCAGTCATGTTCTCTACCTCTTGAAGAATCTTTTGCTGAATTACAAGATAATGATTAAACAGGGCTGAAAGTCCTGTTTTACTCTTGACCTTTTGGCAAAAGAGTTGCAAAATACAGTAAACACTTTGATTTGCTCAGGTCGAGTTCAGTTGAGTTTTGTTTGTTACAAACAAAAGAGTCTTGAGTAAAGCAGAAAACATACAAACCTAAAATAACTTCTTACAACAGAAATCATATAGTTTTTATTATCCTAAAAACTGAGATAACAGTAATAGGTTATAATTACCCCGAACAGGTCAAATGTTGATGTATTATTTTTAAATATATGTTCTGCATTTCATAAAACTCAAATATATGCATGTGTATACATATGCATGCATGACAAATAAGTGACTAATACACTTCAAAGTATATAGTGTATTTCCTTTAACTCATTTTTGTTCACTAAACAATTTGTCATGTAAATTATTTGAATGCATTGCAATTTTCTGCAACAGAATCTATGATACATCAAAACAAGCTCTTAATACTTCCCTTTTACATTTTCTTCTTTATTCCTTCATTCCATCCTTTCCCCCCTTTTTTTCTTTTAAAGATTTATCTATTTATGCATACAAGATCTGGGTTGCAGGCCAGATGTGTGGGGGCGGGGTTGTGTGTGAGAGGATTTACTAGAGACAGAGTGGGGAGCAGAACAGGAAGATCTACTTAAATACACTACTGCGGTGAGTAGTAAGTGAGAGAGGAGCTGCTATGACATGTGGGTCACCTCTCTAGCCAGGGATCAAACTCATGTTGCAATAGCCACAGATAGCTTCACAGGCTGCAACTTAACCCCTTGCACCACCAATGAGGCCCTTTTTCTTTCTTTACAATAAATATTTTAGATCTTACAAAGCTCCAGAAATTGTCCTATGCACAAAGGATATAGCAGTGAAAAAGATATGTAGAGTTCTCCTTACATGGAAATTTTATTTTAGTGGTGAGATTGATATTTAAAAAAGTAAGCAAAGTAAATTTGGATAACTAATATCAGATGTGTAATAAAAGTAATAGGAGGGGAGGAAACAAACACGATGTGTGATAAAAGTAATAGGAGGGGAGGAAACAGAAATAGGATGCTTAGGGAAAGTCCTCTGACAAACTGAGAAATGAGCTTAAACTTGTTGATATGAGCCAGGCATCTCATACTGGAATCAAAGTTGTTTAGATCAAAACAACAGCTAGAATATGAACTTGACAGTGAAGATGAGGTTGGTGTATCTGGGGAACTGATGACAGGAGGGATGTCTTAACTATAATGTGTTGAGGAAGATATGGACAATTAAGGTGAGAAACATAAACTGAGAACACAACACAAGTGACCTTGGAATCCATGTAAAGGAATTTTGACTTCATTCTAAATGAATGGAACACATCATGATGTTTTAAAAGTGAAGAAGGATGGGATCTATTATCTTTAAGAAGTTGAATTCATTAAGAGACATGAGTGGCTTGTAATAATACAATGCAGGTGGCAGCTGAGATAAAAAAAAGTGGATATAGATCTGTATACATTTTTCAAGGTAGAATCCACAGGACTTGCATTTGAGCATTGAGAATTGAACATCCTGAGCAGAGGCCTCATCCATGTTATTGAATCAGACACTTTAAATTATTCCTGACTCCCTTCCATGCTCTTGGTCATGTTCCCATAGATAATACATACATTCTAATCACACTGATTGTTGGAAATTCTGAGAAGGTAAGTTGTTTACTCTTTTCCTATTGACTGCTGCTTAGTTTCTGGAAAATGACATGTGTGGGATGACTTGTGAGGTTAAACTGCTCTGAAGAGAGACAGTTCTGTAGGAGGGTGGAGAGCTGGCAAAGTGGGCTCAGCAGCTGGTTCTAACATTTTGAATCCCTGGACTTAGAAGCTCAGATCTCAGCAGGACTCATTCAACCATTCATCCTTCCAAGGTAGATAAAGTGAGTGTTGCACAATTTAGAATGTGTGTGTCTTTCAGATAATGCCTTAAAAAGAGAATTCTGTGTGAACATTAAAGAATCCATCGTACTATAGAGGACTAGGGGCCACCACTGTGTCCTTGGCCTAAATTTCCTCCTTCCATAAAGTAATAGGGTGAACTCATTCAATCACCAATATTTTACAGCCGCTAAGTCCATGCAGTGTGTCTGGGTCTTTGGAATCCTTCAGAATGAAATCAGCTTTATTAACAAAAAAAAAAAAAAACCCTGTTTTGACTTACTATGAGTCCCTCCAGAGTTGACTCTAGTCCCCTGTGCCTTTTAATGATGTCCCCTCACAGAGACTCCAGCCCTCTCAAACTGCAACAAACACATTTTGTAGGTGAAAGGTAGCTTGATCTCTGCTATAGGAGGTCTGTAGGCATGCTCTGATACCCGGGGAAGTTCCACCACTGAGGGTTCCCTGCCCTCAAGATAACCCAGTTGAAGGTACTGAAAGATGTGCAAAAGGACACCATGAGTGAACGAAGGGCAGGAAACCCAGACAGTCACTAGACTGCTGTACCTTTCATTTTTTTTCTTTTGCGGATTACCAACCTCTGCAATGAGGCTGGTAGGTCTCAGCTGGAGATAAAACACTGAAGTCTCAGTCATACATTTGGTCATAATATCTAATGCATGTTTTTTCTTTTTCTTTTTTGGGACTTTGTAGAAATAAACCCTTCAATGGTATGTTACAATTTCTTATTGTTAAAATCATAGAAGTTTCATTTATTCAGTAGTGATTGATGTATCTGTATCCCACATTCCCATTCATTTCTTGTTAATTAATGAGCTGGTCTCTTCCAGAAATTTGTCATGGATTTCATTATTAGACAGTGAAACTAAAGAAGTCAGAAGTCATTTTTTGTTCTCACTTTTGAGTTACAAATGAGGGAGCTCATGTGTGAGGCCAAAAGATTTGGAGGAATAATGACCCTGAGAGACGAAAGGCAGTCTGCCCTCTAGAGTCTAGGTAAACTTGTCAGATGTGGTGAATAGATGTCCAGGTGAGCTGAAGTGATGGTCAAGAAGAGGTGAAAGTAGGAGTTTTTGGAACAGGGTAAGGCAGAAGTGGGGGTATGTCCATAAATATCTCAAAATGTCATTGAAGGAGCCACACAGGAATGGACTTGTGCTAAAGGCACAATTCATTCATGCTTTCAGACTTAACCAAGTGCCACTGTGTCAAAAAGACTTTTAAAAGAGAACACAAATATGGAACTGGCTCTGAAGAAGTTTGAACCCAGAAGGGAAATATAAAAAACAGAACACAGAGTCCAAGCATCTGGGAGGTCTGAGATGATAAGTGAAGACAGAATGGTAGTTTTCTGACACTTTTTTTTTAACCATAAAATTACTTACAGGAGACTTATGTTTATTTAAAAACTAAATTGAATCTCCTTTGAATAGATGTCCAGGAATAGCAGATTTCATTTCCCCAGGAAGACAAAGGAATAGAAACATGTAAACTTCATATAATGATATGCTGTGGGTATAAGACATATCACTATAAAGATTGTGCATTCATAAAAAGCCATGGAGAATTTAGAAAATATTATTTATTTTACTGTAATTTATGTGAAATTGCATGGCTCCCACGTGAATGCAAACCACCACATTGATAACACTGATGAAAGTTGCTTCTTTCATATGGTCTTCAATAGACCCACATGGGACATGAATATTTTAAGTGAAAGTAGAAGATTTGGCATGATTTGGTTTAAATGACTCTTAAACTAAGACCAAATGTGTATCATTTACCCCTGAACGGAAAGAAAGCAGTAAAAGAAAGTATGCAAAGAAAAGATAGATGGAGGGATTCACCAAGCTTGGGCTTGGAGAGGGAGGTACGTGTATTGGATTGCAAAGAGGGGACATCAAGTAAGATTTTAAAGTATTTAATGTTGTGCTAATAGAATTACTGGGCTAAAGTGAATTTCATAATTATCAATTCTCTAAAAATAAAAAATATGTTTTCATCTATTTGTCCATCTGTCTGTTGTCTATCTTCTATCAATCTAATCAGTCTCTTGAACAAAAATATTAGGAAGTTGATCTCTGTAATAGAATACAAAATTGTAATATGCTAATTTTGCATATTATAGCTTGAAATGATTCACTAAAGTTACAAGTTTTATCAGTTTGCTATATAAGAGAAAACAAATTGAACAGGAAGCCAACTTTTCCACTTCTCTAACTGGAAGCTGTTTTACAGGCGGCAAGGCACACTGGAACCTCTTGATGTGAGCTGTCCTGTTACTATTTTTCCAGCTCTCTCTACCTCATATCCTCAGAGCTAAGTCACTGATGACTTCATCTGAAAGAAGAGTTTTCCAGCCCTTTCAGAGGCAGGAATTATATCAATAGTCTCACAACTCTTTTAAGAAAAATGCAACTACCATGTACTCTAGACCTGGGATCACTGAAAGCAGATTATAGATACTTCAGTAACTCTTTTTCTCTTGTGTCATCCTTACACATCTCCTTTTTCTCACATATTATCCCCTGTATCCCAGGTACTGGATTATATTAGACTCCAGAATTACTAGAAGCTAGATGACATTATTGTTACTGGATTAATCTTATCCATTTTCCTTGATTCTTGTAACTCCTTTGCTTCTACTTAATTAGCCTGCTTCTAAGTAGCTTTGCCAAAAATGTTTACTTCTAGGATGGATAGAGTCCCTACTTTCCCACAAAACCCATAGTAGGTCCATTCCCTGTGATCTAGAATTTTTCTATGGGTAGAACTGGTTAAGTCAATATATATGTTTATTATACTTTTGTTCTACTAAGGCATAACTGTGTATAAGTTTCATGTGTACAACAGTGATTCAATATTTACATGATTGAAAAATGATCACCACGTTTAAAATCCATCACTAAACATAGTTATGAAGACATTTTTTTCTTGTGATGAGCATTTTTAAGATCTTAAAAATTTTTAAGATCTTAAAAAATCTCTTAACAACTTTCAAATATGAATGTAGCATCATTAACTATAGTCACCGTGCTATGCATTCTATTCCCATGAATTATTCATTTTATTACTGGAAGTTAGTATCTTCAAACTATATTCATCCATTTTACAATCCCCCCTACCAATGCAAATGTGTTCCTGTTCTCTTTATCTATGAGCCTGTTTTGTTAGGTATTTAAAAGATTTTGCAAATCTCTCTTTCTTTGTATGACTTATGTCACTAAACATAATGTCCTCAAGGTCCATCCTTGTTTTCACAAATACCAAGATTTCAATCTACTTTTATGGCTGAGTAATATTCCATTGTACATATATATCATAACTTTATATCTATTCATCCATCAATGATTGGTTAGGTTGTTTCCTAATAAATTAGGTGTTTCCATACCTTGGCTATTGTAAATAATCTATAGTAAATATGGGGGTAAGTATAGCTTCAGAGTTTCTATTACTGCTATTCAGTTCATTTTCTTCAGTTAAGTTCCCAGAAGTGAAATCTCTAGATCATATTTTAGTTTTTGAAGAATTGCATATTGTTTTCCATAGTGGCTACACCATTGTATTTTCTCATCAACAGAATGCAAGAGTTCTCCATTTGCTACCTCTTTATCAACATTTGTTATTCTTGGTGTTTTTGATAAGTCATTATGTAATAGGTGTGAAGAGATATCTCATTATGTTTTTCTTATTTTTTTTTATTTATGCCTATACAAACTGGGGTGTAGGCCAAATATGTGGGAGGGGGTGGGTTGGGGGAGATGAGAGGATTCACCAGAGACAAGAGTAGAGAGTAAAACACACATATCTATTGAAATACACTGCTGAGGGGAGCAGTAGGCAAGACAGGAGAGGTCTGCTGTACTATGGGGGTTAGCACCCTGGCAGGGGATTGATCTCATGATGCAGTGGCTGGTGATAGTTTGATAGTGCTGATTCCCAACCCTTGCTCCACCAAGGAGGCCCTCATCATGCTTGTCATTTGCATGTTCCTGGTGATTAATTATGTTAAGCATCTTTTCACTTACCTGTTGGTTATTTGTATATTTTCTTTGGAAAATGTCTATTCAGATCTTCTTTTCATTTGAAAAATCAGATTATTTTGCTTTAGTATTGAGTAATATAAATTCCTTACATGTTTTGGGTACCAGTTTATTAGTAAATGTATGTTCCCCATTTTATAGGTCACCTTTTTGGTTTTCGTTGATCATTTCCTTTGCCATGCAGAAACTTTTATTTTCATATAATCCTGCTTTTAATTTTTTTTTTTTTTTTGTTTTGTTGACTTTGTTCTTCAACTCTGATTAAAAATCAATTGCCAAGACTGATGTTAAGGAGTACACTGTTTGCTTTAGGGAGTTTTATTATTTACTATCTTATATTCAATATTTCAATCCATATTTAGTTGGTTTTTGTGTCTGGTATAAAAGAATGGTTCAATTTCTTTCTTTTGCATGTGGCTGTCCAGTTTTCCCAGCAACATTTATTGAAGAGACTGCCTTTTGTCTGTCATATATTATTGGTTTCTTTGTTGTAAACCACTGACTGTAACAATGCTCATAGGTTTACTTCTGGTTTCTCTATTCAGTTCCATTAATCTGTGTCAGTTTTTATGCCAGTGTCATTCTGTTTTGATTATAATAGCTTTGTAATATATCTTTAAATTATGGAGTTTGATACCTGCAAACTTATTCTTTTTACTCCAAGACTGCTTCAGCTATTTGTTTGCTTGTGTGTATGTTTGTGGTTCCACACACATTTGAGGTTGTCTATTTCTGTGAAAATGCCACTGGAATTTCATTTTACTTTTTGCTTTCTAATTTGAATGCCTACCTTTTACAGTTGCAAGGGAAATAATCACTAGAAATATTAATGATTTTTCCCACTCACAAGATTTAATCTTTAGATATCATAATTGTGTATATTTTAACTGTTTTTTGACAGCATGTATTTTCTAAGCTTGTCTTTATAGTTCTTTCAGACTGATCTATTCTCTATCCTGCTGTGAGAGACCACATTGGTTCACATATACACAGTTATATGTGGCATGAAAATTTATGGGATTTATAGAGACAAAAATCAGATGCAACAATGCATAGGACTTAGGCATCCCTAAAACATGTATCTGGCTGAGGAAAAGCAGAACATCTTTGTCCCCAACATGGGGAGAAAATGATAAGCGACTACAGAAAGAGACTGCAGAATGGCTCATTCACTTCCATCCATATTTTCTAAAAGACAATATTGAGTTAGTTGAGACATCTAAAATTGAGTTCAAATTTGCTCCATCGGCGTATTTTAACACACTCTATGATTTCATGAAGTTTTACACTATCCGTCCATTTAGGGAGATGAGACTAAATATGAAATATTGGAGTGTAGCTAAAAAAAAAAACTTGGGGAAATTGGTACTTGTAGATAATGAAAGATAAAATATGAAGACGCAAATGGGCAAGAAGCTCAAGAAGTGATTTAAAGTCTCGGCTCCTAAACCAAATTCCCCAGAATGTTGACTTCAATTTACTTATAGTTGGATCAATTAATTGCAGTCATTACCTGTTTCCTTATTTTTATAGTAGGAGTAATGTGAATGCCATAATTTGGGTACGATTTGAAAGTGAAATTTATAGTACATAAAATGTGCATTATATATGTTAATGTCATTACCTATTAAATAAACTAATTTTAAGGAACAACAACTTAATGAGAGAATTTACAAATGAAATGTTACTTAATGAATATGATAATTTTTAGTACTCAAAAGATATGTAGTAAAACCACCAACAAAAAAAGAGGCAAGGGTAAAAAAGAGACAATAAATGAAAAATGTAAAAGGGAGAGAAAAAGACAAAGAAAGGATGTCTAGATGATAGATGAATATACATGAACAAGTTGAAAGACGTTAGGCAAATGCATCAGGTTTACCATCAGTTGAACAGCAGAATATTCAGAAATAGGCATCTTGAAATGCAAAGAATCATGATTTTTATGGATAGACTCACACTGGCTTAGAAGTTCTGCCATAATCAGGGTATTATTTGTATTTAGCAACAGTTTCAGTCAGGTTGCTTCAAGAAAAAAAAAAAAAAATGTTTCTTAAAATAAGAATGGACATATCCTAAAATTTGTCAGGGCCCTACAGACCAGACTATTTTGTTTATACCTGTGATCTGCTGCTGGCCACCATTGATCACACTCCCTCCTATGCCATTTACTGATCTTTCACATGCAACTTTAGCTTGCCTAGTCCATCCAACTCAAGTTCCATCTGGTAAATTCTTTAGATAATTTGTTAGAGAGAGTGCTTATTTGGTATTGCTGGGACAAATGAAATTTCCCCCTACCCAGGTCTCCCTGGTGCACATGGGGTTGAGCACTGCACTGTGCAGCAGCTTCTGAGGCCACTGCAGTGCAAGTTTAAATCCCTGCCAGGGAGGGGACCCAAATGGTGCAGAAGACCTTTCTTGCCTCCCCTGCTGCTGCCCTCAGTAGTGTATTTTGGTCAGTCTGCTTGTTCTACTCTCTGCTCAGTCTCTGATGAATCCTCTCACTCCCTGCCTCTAGTCTGTACCCTAGCTCTTATATGCATAAATAAATAAAATCTTTTAAAGAAAAAAAAATACCCCTACCCTTCTGGTTTTTTCTTGGTCTGATATGGAAAAATAATAATAATAAAAAAATAACATCTGAGAAATTAACATATTTAATTTTGCATGTCTGAAGAACCTACAGAGATGAAAATTCTAAAGTCAATGGGTCAAAACAAGCATATTTAGCTGAGTTAAAGAATGCTATAGGGACCTAGGACTTCAAAGAGGAAGGCAAGGACTTACTAGATAAAGAGAGGGTGACTCATAAGAAAAACTAGATGTTGTGTAATTACATGTTAGCACTGCCATATATTAATAGACAGGTTTTCCCGACAGAAAGTTTGTTTCTAATTATAATTCCAATTCTGGGTAAAACCCCAATTTCCATTCTTTTAGATAGTTAAGAAGGTAATGCACATCGTTCCTGAACCTGGAACTGATCAACTCTTTTTCTAAGTAATGCCCTGGGGATAGTCACATAGTGTAGAACAGTCATTTAGATAGTAAAATATGTGTTGTAGAAATATTTCCATAGAAGCCAGTGTTGTAGGGCAGAATTGTATCCCTTAAGTTAGATAGAAATGGGTGTATGAAACGAGCAGCAAATTACACATGTGGAGACTGTATTAAATAAAATGCAATGATGGGTTATTAAAAAATAGAGATTAAAGGTTTATTACAGAATTTAGATGAACATTAACTGTTGGCATTTATTCCCTAGGTGCCATACAATCTAATGTAACAAAAAACCACTTGCTTTTCCTTTGGAAAAGTACTTGCAAAGGTATATATAGAAAGGTACATAAATCATACCAGATGAGCTAATAGCTACTAATTTATAACAGAGTGGAGGAGCTGCAAAAAGTGATGTTAGAAGAGTCATACTCATCTCTAAAAAATGATAGCAGGAATCCTAGGAGACTTAGATATACTTTTTCTTATTTTCTTATTATATTTGTGGATATCAAGTTCAGATAAAATAAGTAATATGCTTTTCTCATTAATAATTTGACAATAAGTGTTACTCTATTTGTTTGTCCCCTTCTGGGGAAATCTCTAGAAACAAAAACACTCCAATTGAAGTGGGTAGAAAGAAGAGCTGTCTTTACTGACATATTCCATACAGCTCATTTATCCTTATACTCATCTCCAATAACTTATCACAACTGATCTACCTTCCTACTCCATCTATTGTAGAATTCTCAAAGTCATGCTTACTGACCTATTTTTGTTAGTCCACTTGCTGGTAACTGAAGGCCCAAATCTTTTAGTTTTGAAGAAGATGCTACCTATTCTCTGACTACAAATTCAAGGCTATTTGATGAACTGATTTGGACTTAGAGATAACCACCCTCAATCTAAGAGCACTGCAATCAAATAAAAGAAACAGGTAAGATACTTGTATCAGTTTTGAGTTATCCAACTTATATTGCATTTGATATGCAGCTTGAAGTAAGCCACCTAAAATTTAAAACAATTTTAGGTAAAAATAATCTAATTTCAATCTTGTAAAAAGTAAGGAATCTTCCTACTTAAGAAGTTCTTCAGTCAGTAACTGCAGTTCGTTTGCTAGGAGACTTTGAAATATACCAGAAAACAGGCTGGCTGGCAGGTTGGTTTGTGCTGCAAGATATTCTGACAACCTGTCAAAGTTCCACTTTTCTCACATTCTACCAACTTCTCTTTTCTAAAGAAAGCATGAAATGTCAAAATGACAGGTGCCGTATCGCAGTAGCATCCAGCTTCTGGGCCTATTACCTTAGGAAGGAAAGAGTTGAAAAGTTGTGCAAGTGACATATGCTGAAGAGTGATATAATTTGCTAGGTAAAGGAGTGGCTTGATGGTGCTTGTGTTAACCCTTTGGAACTGACTCGTTTGAGCTACCACCTCTGGGAAGATTTTCTAGGGTTAGCTAGGAAAAAAAAAATATAAAATATATCTAGGCTTCGAGCATTAACTTCCACAGACGATTGTATACCATCAAATGATTGCTGTCAGTTATTTCATTGAATGTAATCAACACTGATTGTTACAAGGAGAATGTAAATCTATTCATTATTATTTTAAATTAATAAATGAATAGAGCAATATAGGCAAGAAGGATTAAAATATGGGAAAATATTAAACATATATATGCACAAAACTTATTCATTAATGTGCATGTGTGTGTACACAACTATGGGGGTGATTAAATATTACTTCATAAATTTATTTTCATTAGGAAAAATTCAGTCTAAATCACAAGCAAAATTGAGCTATGAAGTATTTTAAAAATTCTGAACTTTTAAAGTTCAGGTCCTGTCTTATGAATTGATCTGAGTAACTTAAAACCCTCCACTATTTCTTTATAATGTGTAAAGCAGTTCTATAAAAGATAATTTTCTTTGAAGAAATAAAAATTGTGTGTTAATTGTTGCCATTTTACGTGGTAAACAGAAGATGATGAAAATAGGTAAGTGTTTTTGATCATACTGTTTGTCCTGGAAAGGGATGTCCAAGGAACCTAATTAAAATTAAAATTTATTGAAAAGAAGACAAAAACTGGAATTCCCAAAAAAATATGTGTGAAGGTTTTACAAAGTTCATGATGAGATTGGGAAAGTCTCATTCTTTGGAGAGGGTTGTGAGAGACAGAGGTTCTTGAAGAAAACAGAATCTAGTGGTAGGAGTCTGGAGTTGAAATTTTATCTGTAAAGTAACATGTAGCAGTTGGGAAGCTCAATTGTACTGCGTGGTACCTGCTGGTCTGTACCTGTTATTCAAGTCAAGTGGTCCACAATTTATCTACCTGTAAACAGAGGTATTTGAAACTGCCTTGTAGTAATGTTACATGGAATTAAATGTGATTATGTGTGTAAACTTGCAGCTATTCCATGGCTGTATTTTTTGAAAACTAATTTTAAAGGATTCTCTTAGCTCTGTCTTTAGAGATTATGCAGGGTATCATATTAAATTAAAATAATAAAATCAACAAGGAGAAATCTTCGTCTGAGGGGAATTAGGACTCTCTTATTACAAGAAAAGGGTGCATTACTTAACTAATATGTTTATTGTGTACCTTGAGAATCTTTACACTATAGTTGTTATATATATATCACAATGGAAATAGTTAATCGTGTGTGATATTGATGTGATCTAAAATACTAACAATTTGTGATCTGATCATCTATCATTTGCCAAAAATGTATTAAGAGTTAAATCCTTCATGCATTATGTAACTAACCAACTAACCCTTACTTATAATTTATTTTAAGATTTAATTTATTTATGCATACAAGACTTGGGGTATAGGCCAGAGGTGCGGGAGTAGTGGTGGTGAGAGTATTCACCAGAGATAGAGTGGAGAGCAGAACACTGAAATACACTGCTGAGGGGAGAAGTGCGCAGGACTGGAGAGGTCTTCTGTGCTATGGGGATCACCTCCCTAGCTGGGGGTCGAACTTGTGCTGCAGTGGCTGAGGATAGCTTCATAGTGCTGGGCCTTAATCCCTTGCACCACCAGGGAGGCCCCTCTTACTTATAATTCAAATGGAAGTAATCTACCACCAGGTTGTTAGCTTATCTTCTACCAATGGAAATCATGTAAATTAGATTAAAAGGTGAAGGGAGGGCAGAACTGATATTGCTACTCCAGCAACCATAAACAGATGAATAAATTACATGTAAAAATATATAGGGACCTCTTAACAAGTCCTAGTTAATCACCTATTTATAGGCTGCAAGCTACAGTAATCATTCTTTTGACCACTGCAACTTCTTGACTCTTAAAAATAAGTGATATTTATAGATAATGTAAGCTATTGGTAGTTTCTCTGATCATAAATCCTCAGTCTACTAATGACATTATCAGTCTCCTAATTTCTTATATTTTATCCTATTTATGCCTCCAGGAATACCTAGAACAGTTTATGGATTTGTTCCGATGAATATCAATAAATTTGTCACCAGAAGTAATTCTATATGAAAAGACCATCACAGAGGTTGATGCAGGATAGTTAACATTTAGTGGTTAGCATTGAAGGAAGGGTCCATAATATTGTAAGACAGAAAATAGGATACTGATAATGTAAGGCATTTGATGTTAAACATCTGTTTAATTTATAATCTATAGAAAATTTTAATGAAGCAGATCAAGTGGCTTCTACAGTACAATTTTATGGCGGCTGTGGGGCATTCAGAGCTGGAGAGTAACATGGCTGGTACTGATTGTACTGGAGAGCATAGAGGGAAAATATCTAGATCAGTATTTTCAATTTTCAGCTCAAAATACTGTCAGAAACCATCGAAGTTCTATGATTGCCCTAAAAAAGCCTTCCCTTGTATAGCTATATGGCTGATCTAGCTGAAAAGTAGAGCCAAATTTTGATTCCACAGGTGGGAGAAACAGAATTCTTAAACTCATCAAGTCTTATATAATAAAAGCTAGACCACTGTAGGAAAAGGTGGAATTTTGATGGTTGGAATGTAGATATTTGGGTAGATGCAAATCAATATGAATACATTAACTCTTTAAATTTCAATTTATTTCACTCACTGGTGAACAAAGCTATCCTATCAAACAATACAGTTTGGTGACTACTTAAGATGACCTAACTTGCAGCAGTGAATTTTCAAGAGATGCAAATTATTTTTACTACCCAATGCCAACATCCAACTTTGTTTCCAGATCCTTGAATAGCAACAGATTACAGAATAATTTAAGGAAAGGTTTACAAAATACTACACAGAAAGGTCTAGTGTATACATATGATGGATTCCAATATTCTGAAACATATGAGATTATCTATGTTGATATCTTTCTATCTACATCCATCCATCATCCATCTGTCCATCCATTCATCCATCCATCTATCTAGATAGATTTGAAAGATGCCAGGTTAGGGAATAAGGAATATAACACTGAATTTGTCTAAGTCCACTAATAATTGTACATATATCACATATATCATATATGCACAATTTGAGGTGTTTAAAAAAAAACATGAATAACTGTCCATAGTTCTCAAAGATTTCCTACTTCGTAGACCAAGTCATGGATTTGGTGTTAACCTATAGTACAATGTAAATAAAAGAATCTATAGGTTTAGGAGACAAAGGATGTTTGTGTAATCTGTGTACTTTTTCATTATGTTTCCCAGAATGAATGGCCCCAAGAAATCTCTTTTCACCAACACAATGTTAATTACACCAAAGATGTTTAGAATTCAGTTGTAAGAGTCAATAATTGTCATCTATTATTTTCAGTAATAACCATGCTATAGTTATTCTTTCTTGTTCTGTGAGACTCGGTTTCCCTAAATTCAAAGTGGGAATAATAATAGCCACTTTGCTCAACATTTGGTATAACTACCACAAAATAACTGCTAATGATTTACTAGGTTTTACATAATTTACAAACCACTCTATGTAAGGTATTCTGCCAATAGGTATGAGCATTTTATTGTTTAATCCTCTCAGTGATTAAAAGAAACATAATAAGAAACATTCTTTTTCAGATTAAATAATTGATGTTTAGCTAGGCAATGGCTAGCCTAGTACTTGACTGGTAGTTTGACCCAGACTTAACTTTTTTTTTTTAAGATTTATTTATTCATGCATACAAGCATTGGGGTACAGGCCAGAGGTGCAGGGGGGGTGAGAGAATCTACCAGACAGAGTGGGGAACAGCACAGGCAGATAGACTGAAACACACTGCTGAGGAGAGCAGCGGGCACAGGCAGGAGAGGTCTGCCGCGCCACGTGGATCACCTCCCCAGCCGGCGGCAGGGATCGAACTCGTGCTGCAGTGGCTATGGGTTGCTTCATAGTGTGTTGCTTAACCCACTGTGCCACCAGGGAGAGCCCAGACTTACGTTTTTTTTAACCACTGTGTGCTACTGTGAACAGTGACTACTTCATAAATGTAAATTATTATTGTCACCATTGTCAACATCATCACAGTCACCAGCATCACTATTTTGAAATGATCACTTATCTTTATGGTTCTACTTCTATATAAAGTGCTTTAGATCATGGGTGAATGTAGAAGGGTTTTAAATAACAAACAGATGATTATCAATATTCAACCGAAGCTCAAATGGACCTCAGTTTCTTAATTTTGAAAGAAAGATGTAACATTACATACTTCCTGAAATCTGTTTAGTTCCATTATGCATGTGTAGTAAGATCAGTTTTTGAAGTCTGTCAGCTGATGATGCATGGGGATACGCTCATAACTTTAGTTAACAGAATCACTGGTGGTGACAATATCAAAGCCCCTCATGAAACATTAGTTATATTATCACTAAGTTACTGCAAAGAATCTCATCTTGGGGCTCCCAGAGCTTCATCAGTAGTAGAGGATATGTTATGTTTGCTTCTATTTGATTAAAAATAAATTCTTCCTAGAGGGTTCCCTTCTATCCTTGTCAAATATAAATCACCAATGATTAATTTTTGTTTCATTAATTCATTGAAATTGTTTGTCTATACATAGAAAGAATATGGATGACTAAAAAATTCAGAAGTGTAATATCTCTGTGTTTTTTCCATAATGATACCAATCACAAGCAGATAAGAAGTTACTTAGATCTATTGGGGAATTGTGGCACCATCTGAAAACTTGATAGTGAGAATCTGTTCAAAACTTTACTTGTTTCATTCAAAACATTGTAAAACAGTAATTTACAAAATAAAATGTGCATTTAACACTCACAATTTATTTTATCATATGGACTTTTGAGATTTAAAATGAGGTCTAACATTTTAACTAATACATCATAAATCGCAACTCTTTCAACATTATTATTATGCTAAGATGTATTAAAAACCATTTTTTTATTAATTATAGTAAAACATAGATAAGGGGAGGAAAAGAGCCTATTCTTGTTCAACAGTTTAAAAAATAAAATAAAACAAAACAACAATGAGGCCTCAAATACAGATTTTGTAACATGCCAGATTGATCAGCTGAGAAGAGGGTGATTCAGCCAAGAAGTTCATTGTTTGATAGACACAATGCCAATTAACTAATTTGACACAATGTAATTAACAGGTTTGACTTATTTTTTTTTAATGAATTGACTGCCTTGGTTTCCTGTTTCAGTGTCATGTAGATATAGCTGTAGATAACAGTAACAATATTGAGCTAGGAGGTTAAGTGATTTAATTTTGGAGACATTACTGTTGCAGAGGCCACATTTAATAAATCAATGTGTTTAAGATGGTTGGAGATCTATGGATTAAAGATTGCTTTGCTGGTGGAGTGCCTAGTAATCATTATACAATGTAAACCCATGCACAACATTAAGAACTTGTCTTTCTTGGATGTCAATAATTCTATATATCTCCAGGTAACCCCAAACTTTCCCTCAATCGAGCACTAGCTGGCTTTTCATCAACAGGTAACAGCCACTTCTCCACAGTAATAGATCAAACCCCATGCTTCTCTGCTAGGCTTTAATTAAGGCTACTTGGCAAGTTTAGTTTAGAATAGCAATATAATAGTTATAGTCAACAGTGCACAAGTCATTCATTATTTGAGCCTAAGATAATATTGTGCTTTGGGTTTTTCCCTTACGCAAACTGAGTCACTTGTATGAAAACAGAAAAAAATTCAAATGTAATTCCTGTGTGGAGAAATGCAATGTCAAAGCAGACCTCCTGACCCTATAGGCAATTGTTCAGCATTGTCCATTAATTTAAATAATAGGCTATACATAGTGCTTACCTCAGTGCATGATATGAAATCTCTGTAGGAATAGCAACAGAGGGCTATTCTTTATATATATAACATATGTAATAAAACTTAATTTGTATAGTAATTATGAAAACTTTCATAATAAAAACTTAATACTAATATACTTATAATAATAAATTATGAATGCTGCTTATAAAAAGAGATAATAAACACTTTTATAATAAAAAAATAATGTTTCTCCAAAGGCAAATTTCCAACACTTTAATCCGTTGCATCAATCAATAAATATTAGTAGTCAGTAACTTGTCATGGTGGGTTCCAGTGGAGAAAGATGTAAACATGTGATTTGAATGAAACACAAGGAATAACTCTAATAGTCACTATGCTGATCGAATTATGGATGTGAACTTAGAAAACATCTCAAGACTTTATGGAAAATACTAATGTTTATCAGTTTGTCTGAGGTTACAACATCATCAGGAGCAAAGTTGAATCCAGATTATATACTTTCCTCAATGTTTTTTCCAGGATCATTTTCCAGTATGCTCTGGAATTAATATAAAATGTGGTGTATTTTGTGCCCTGAGTGAATTTTGAATTTCTGTCTAAATATCAGATTTTAGTGTCAAATATTGGGAAAAAAACTTTTTTTAAAAAAAGATTTTTATTTATTTATACCTACAAGAGCTGGGGAACAGGCCAGAGATGTGGGGGGTAAGAGGATTCACCAGAGACAGAGTGGGGAGCAGAACAGGCAGATCGACTGAAAAACACTGCTGAGGGGAGCAGTGGGCAAGGCAGGTGAGGTCTGCTGAGCCATGTGGATCCCCTTACTAGCCAGGAATCAAACTCATGCTGCTGTGCCGCGGATGCTTCACAGTGCAGCGCTCAACCCGCTGTGCCACCAGAGACGCTCTATATTGGGAAAAATATTAAGTAATTCTATTAAAAATCGTCTTTCCTATTCTCTCCCATTCCAGGCAATTCTATCTTCCCATCTTGGATCCATCATTTCAGTTAATTATGGCTTGCCACTCCTTATATCTCATGGAAGCTCCATTAGGCCTGGGCCTAGATATTCTGTTGTTAACCTAGTAATCAGCCAGCTAGTAACAAACCTTGAGTTGGTGAAATCAAAACCCCACTGCACTGACTCCCAGTAAGCACTTTCTCTTTACCTGGATATATTCATGACACCCTTTAGCATTTCTCTGAGATTATATGAACACTGATGTCTGCCGATCCCAGCTGCACCCAAACATGATGTTAGCTGACAGGGTTTCTTTTCCTCTGAACCAATAGTGCTCTTGTGCCTCATAGAGTTTTAACAACACCATCCATCCAGGCATTAATTTCAATCCTACGATTGTGTATGTGTGTGTTTTTGTATGCATCCACAATCTTGGAGGGCTTCTGAGATTACACCTGGAGGACTTTTCTACCTAGCATGACTTTCAATATGATAACAGGAATTTTTCATTCATTCAATGAGATGAGAATATTCGCAGATGGGTGTATGGTGGTTTAAACAACTCATAGCTCGTCTAATTTAGTGTATCGGATTTGATACATACCCCCCTCTATCCATTATTTCATTTGATTCAGAAGCTCTCTAAATCCATTCTACTTCACTAATAATTATTCTGGCCAAATCTCACAAGGCAATGCCCCTTCCTGAGAGCAATTTTTGAAGACGAACTCCAGTTTTTCCAGCTCTCCTACACAATAAGCACAGAGATCTTGTGTTTGTAAAATGGCATACAAATTACCTAGGTGCCACTTCCTTTGAATTCATGGTGGGCAGAGTATTTATGACTGTTTCCATTTTTCTGGTGCTGTAGGGGGGAGCTCAGAGAAGGCAGGTGTCTTCACCAAGCTGACACAACTACAAAAGAAAGCAGAATAGGAAACCACAATACAGATTTCCTCTGCCTGTGTTACATTTTCTCAAAGACAGGCACTATGTCTGAGAAAATGAGACACCAGGTCCACATGGCTTATATTTATGACTTGTGCATGTTCTTCAGTTTGGAAAGGAAACACAATGTTGTATGCCTATAAAAGCAGATATGTTTGAGAGGAATATGAGACATATAAATACATAGGGTACAGTGAATATCACTTCTCTTGGTTTACACAGCTGGATCCCTGACTACAAGTGAATTGTTGGGAGTGGGCACTTTAGTGTGGCCACGTGAGCAGCTCAGGGCACTGAACTTGATCACACGCACAGAAAGAAGTTCTGAGCGGCCTCCCACTACCGTTCTACCCCTGTTCTCCAATGATCCATTAAGAAGTAGACAGATTTTGGGGGCCTCCCTGGTGGCGCAGTGGGTTAAGCGATGCACTTAGAAGTGAACAGCAGCCACTGCAGCACAAGTTCGATCCCCAGCCAGGGAGGGGACCCACATGGTGAAGCGGACCTCTCCTGCCTCACCCACTGCTCCCCTCAGCAGTGTGTTAAAAAAAAAAATAGAAGAAGAAGTAGACAGACTTTGAATATAACTGGTTGCTGATAATGACAGGTGATTTGGGGGCTGATGCTGCTCACAAAATAAATAATACAGCAACCAAAGTACATGAATGTTAATATATAAACCTCAAAACAAAATCCAAGTGATTTTGGAACAGTGGATTAAACAGTGGTAGTTTTGTTTTTTGTTTCCCCATTGTAGAACTTTAGAATTTAATGTGTTAAAGGTATGATGGGGTCTTTGTAAAGTATACTATATAGTATTTTGTTGTATTTTTTCTTTAAAGATTTATTTATGTATGCATTTAAGAGCTACCCACAGGTAAGAGGTACAGGGGCTGAGAGGATTCATGGGAGACAGAGCTGGGGGAAGAACAGGCAGATCTACTGAAATACACTATTGAGGGGAGAAGCGGGAGAGGCAAGAGAGGTCTGTGGTGCCACATTGGTCCCCTTCCTCGCCAGGGATTGAACTCGTGCTGCAATGGCTGCAGAAGTGACACCGTGTAGCACTCAATCCCTTGAGCCACCAGGGAGGATCAATGTATTTTTTCAAAGAAAAAAAATATTCTGATCCTTGCTAAAATGATAAAGAGAACTTCAATAGTTTTGCAATAGGGGAACTGCAATATGAGAGAGAGATTGGACTGCACTTCAAATGCAGGAAAGGACAACTAGGAACTTATAACCAATGAGCAGAGTGAGGAAGTCTTTGAGGGGAAAAGTGTTAAGGAAAGACACAGATCACATAGGTGTACTCGCTAAACTGACTTACCGGGATTCTTGTTATACTGGATTGTGTAGATTGAGAATAGGAGCTAGAGGGAAAGCAAGGTCAAGGTGCTCCTAGTTGAGAAGGCTCAGGGATGCCTAGCTAAAGATTCTTCAGGAGAGTCTTTGTCACTTTATTTGATGGAGGGCCCTTTTGGTGGGTCACTTCATAGAATAGTGGCTGCAAAATCCATTTTGGTAGCCTCAGTCCACAGCCAATGTTTTGGTTATCGTCCTTTTATTGTACTATCAGATACAACCCACAAACTACTCTACACCCATTATACATGCCAAGCACAGGAATGTGATTTAATGTGTAGACACAAAGTTAGGATATTTGTGTCAGAAGATACTTGTTATCAGAATATTGCATTTATATAGTAGGAGAAGATAAAGAAGGAGATAACCCTCACCTTGTTTAATTTGAGTTTTGTTCTCAATCTTTATTTTCACTCATTCACAGAAAACTTTGGGTAAGTCATTTAACCTCTAGATCTTCAATCCCTTATAGGTGTAATAAAAAGGATTTAACCAAATGATCTTTGATGGCCTTTCCATCATAAAAAAATAATACCTATTAGGTTCTCTATACTTCTGTGTATCCAATTAATGTTTTAAAAAGAACAAATTAAAATGATTGGTTTTCATTGCCATGGGCTGGAAGGACGATTTTAGACAGGAAAGGAAGGCAGGTCTAATTCTTTTATGTCTTCTGACAAAAGATGTATTTATTTTGCCTTTAGATAAATCTATACCAAAAGAAAACTGGATGCTCTAAAAATAGAATTTTGTTTCAGAATTAAAACTGAGGCATAAGCGTGAACCATAAAAATCCAAAATGAGCTGTAAATAGGGAATATTCATATTTTCATTGAAAAACAATCTATTTACATCAGATATGTAATCCAGTAGGGTATTTTTCTATAGTCAAGGATGCTGACATGCAAAGTCCTATATAAATAAAGGTGTAGACATTCAGCTAAAAGAATTAAGTTTGCTGTTCAAACTTATCTGGAGAAGAGTGACTGGTGAATGGATTTCTTGCTAGAATGTCCACTTTACCTTTAGATTTAGGAAAGCACATTTAGAGATAGAAATCCCCTACTTTGTTCTTTTTGATTAGTTAGATGAAAGTGGGGAAAATCATTCAGATATTTCAGAGCGCTATAAGATGTAAATATGAATAGAAACAAATTAGAACTCAGAAAAAAACTTGAAGAACAGTTGAATTCACACAGACCCAGGTTTTTATTTTAAAAGTTACAATTTTATACAAAGTCCAGAGTCACATTCAGAGGAGACCTAACAAGCTATCCTCTCTAACCCCTTTTAATTTATAAATATGAACATGAAGACTCAAAAAGATGAAGCCCACAGTTGCTGAGTGGCAGATTTGGGTCCAGAATCCAGGTTTCCTGCTTCTGGGTGCAAAGTTTGTTTTTGTTTCTGTTTTTATTTTTAAGATTTATTTATTTATGCATACAAGAGTTGGGGTACAGGCCAGAGTCCAGAGCGGGGAGCAGAACAGGCAGACAGACTGAAACACACTGCTGAGGGGAGCAGCAGGTAAGGCAGGAGAGGTCTGCCGCGCCATGTGGGTCCCCTCCCCAGCGGGCAGCAGCAATGGAACTCATGCTGCAGTGGCTGCAGTTTGCTTTATAGTGCGTTGCTTAACCCACTGCGCCACCAGGGAGGCCCTGGGTGCAAAGTTTTTTGTTTTGTCTTTTTTTCTGTCTGTTGTCTGTCTCTCTCTCTCTCTGTCTTTTAAAACTATTAGCAACCAAACATGAATTAGACCAGCAATTCAGGATGCCTAACACAGGGAATCAGCATGCATTTGTCCCATGGAATTTGTTACCTCCAATTGTCTTCCTGTTATGGGATTTGTTGTTGTGTTTTCTGACTCTGCACATGATTTGCAATTCAGGGCCACAGCAATATGCTTCCCCAGTGTACTGAGCAGTGGTCAGTGAATTTAATCCGTCTCACACTGTGATCTGTGAGCTAAATTGTTACAGCTCCACCTAGTGGAATGATTCTCATAGAGGGGACTCGCGAAGGAGATGCGGCCAGCTGAGGAGAAATCTGCAGGCAAGAGGGCAGGATGCATCCCAAAGAGATTAACGCTCTAAAAAGTTGGACCGATAACTGACAATAAACTAAAAATTGTTACCGGGAAATCAAAGTATAATTATTAGAGAGGGAAAAAAATCAGCTTTCTCATTACTTCAAGGACCTCTAGAGATTTTTATAGCTTCTGGAGGATGCTGTTAGGTATGAAGAGAGACGAGTCAGAGGGTAGAATTAATAGAAGTGATAACTAATTCTTGGAATTTTCCTAAAAATGTACACAGGCAAATGTACTCAGCTTTTGGAGTCTGATTGACACCTCCAGACTCTTTGAGGATCAAGTAGAAAAGCAAGACCTGGCCGTTGTTAGATAAAACACAGCCTGTCTGTGCAGGTTTGTAACAGGACTAAGTTTGTTGTTTCCAAAGAGGAGCCTTGCCAGTTTATATGCACCATCTGCCCTTCTCTGTCTTTCTAAAGAGGCATGGCTAGAAGCCAAAGGGTTGAGTTCATATACTATGATTCTCTGAAAGTAGAGACAACACTGTCTCTGAGAAATGAGATAGATCTCTAGAACTTAAGTGCTCTGTGTACAAATATGTGTGTGTGTTGGGGGGTAACAGACAAAAATTTAACAGCCTTTCAAGATAATTGTTCTCATCAGTCTCTTCCCTTTCTCCCCTTTGCCCTTTTTTTTTTTTTTTTTTAACAACAACAACAAAAAAAAAACATATTGGGTTTTCATTACAAAAGAGCCAAGTAACTCCTTCTGCATTTTTTTCCTCTTTGTGCAAACATCCCTGGGACATTTTACTCCACATTAAGTACAACTGCTTTCTGAGAAGACTGGTAAAACAACTGCTGCTGATTTTCTTTTATTCAAATCAAGTTTATTTTTTTTTTCTTTTTATCCACTTCTATATAGTGTATTCAGAGAGCTTTTGCATCGATAGCAATTTTAAGAATGTCCTTGACATTAAAGATTTCTATATTTGAGACACAGCCTCTTCTGAAAAACGAGTAATGCTCTAAGGCTGAGCTAGCATAAACACTGCAGAATCACAGGTAAATGACACCTGGCATGTAGCATACATTCAATAAGCATGTCTTGAATTGAATTTGAAAGGCAAACCTATTGGTCTAAAAGGTTTGATTTGAAATGGTTCCTGAGGCAGCTGATTGAGCACCTGAAGTGAGCACCCTAGAAAACCAGGGCCTCTAGTTTCATGTTAAAGTTTTGGGGGGGTGTGATCCAGATTTTTCAGGGTCCCCTGAGGTCAGAAGAGGCTGGGAAAATTTATATTTCAGTATGGTAGACAGATAGTGGTCCTTCAAAGATGCCTACATCCTAATTCATAAAACTTGTGTGTTTTATGTTGTATTACATAGCAAGGGTTAACATTAAAGAGAAGGAATTAACATTAAAGATGCACTTTTTCCTAGCTACCTGATATTAAAACTAGTATAGTTATTGACTTATGTGATATACCCAAGGAAATAGGTGGTAGAAAAATCAGTGAGAGAACTTCAGTGAGATTTGAAAATCATTTACTGTTGGCTTTATAATAGAATAGTAAAATGAAGCCAGGGATGCAAGGACCTCTAGAAGTTTAAAAAAAAACAAATATATTTCCAACAACTCTGGAAAGGTATTCAGTCCTTCCATGAACCTAGTGATTGTAGTGACATCCGTCTCAGATTTTTTTTTTAAAGGATATATTTATGTATACAAGAACTGGGGTACAGGCCAGAGGTTCAGGGGATGAAAACATTTACCATAGACAGAGTGGGGAGCAGGACAGACAGACTGACTGAAATACATTGCTGAGGGGAACAGTGAGTGAGGTAGAGTTCTGCTGTGCCAAGTGGGTCACCTTCCTGGCCCTCCAGGGATTGAACTCTTGCTGTAGTGACTGTGGATTATTTCATAAAGTTGTGACTTAACCTCTTGTGCTACAGGGAGGTCCTGTCTCAGATATCTGATCTTAAAAACTATAAATTAATAAATCACCATTGTTTTAGGCCATTAGGTTTATGGTAAATTGTTATAGCAGCAACAGGAAATTCACATAGTCAACATCTCTATTTCTAGAAGGAAGAATTCAAGAAGTCCACAATATTGATGTGCATTTGCACAAAACCCCTAGAGGAATTTTGGCAGTACTTGAGGTGGAACTAAAGTAGGGTGTGAAGGTTTAAAGTAGGTTTTGCTGTCATAGGAGCATCTTTGGAAATCACTAAGGACAGGCATTTTAAGGGATGCACTAAGAGATCCCTTTCCATTTGTGGTCTGATCCAAGAGGTAAAATAATTGGAGCACATATTTTGAACAAACCAAAGAGGTTTACTCTGTAAATAGTTGGAGTACTTACAGCAGCAGAGTAATAAAGTTCATGGAATATGTAAATTGCAGGGGATATAGAGAGGCAAATAGAACAAAGGTTAGACAATGGGTCAATGCATAGGTTTGTATATTTACAGAAGAGGTTGTTCAATTCCTATATGAAAAGACATTGAAAGAAAAATACTGGAATTTATTCTAAACTAAATATTTTATGGGGAAAATAAATTGACCTGGTAGAGTGAATTAAAACCTCTACTCTGGAACTGTACTCAACTTATTTACTCATAAATTCACTCATGTATCATCTCGATATTTAAGCAGTTTATTCTGTAAAGAGGAAGTAACAAGAAGATCTGTGTTGTCCTAGAATTATTTTGAGAATTACACCAAGTGAGACAATGAGAACAGCATCTAGAAGATAATAGGCTATTATTGTTGTTGCTATTAGATCTAGCTAATAAATATCACAAATACACTAGAAGTAGCAATTAATAGACTCATGGTTAAAATTCTATTTATATTTTCATAGTTTCTTTATATCTCTACGGCTCCCCAAATTAGAGCAAAGTTTCTCAGATACCAGCAAGTATTGGCAACTCTGGAGTGGAGTTTGTTAAAACACAGATTGTTAAAATTCACTCCCAGTTGGGGTAGGGCTAAGTTATTGAATGGCTAACAAGTACCCAGATGCTTCTTCTGGTTCAGGCATCACACTGTGAGAAAAGCTGGTCTAAAAATAATACTTTAATTTTAACTAACAGTTTCTTTAAGTTATGGTTCCCCCAAAATCACCCTTGAAGTTTATTTTACACTTCATTGGAAAGCCATATAGGAAGGAAGACTAAAGTTCATGTGACCACTTTCATTCAATGGAATGTGTGATGTGTTTTACTTCTAAGGATGAAGATGATGTGTTTTACTTCTAAGGATGATGTTTTCCAGCAAAATGAAGAAATACACTAAAAAATAAATAAATAAAAAGAGTCCATGAGTGACGCTCCAGCATCTATCTTCTCTGTCAAGGAAACTACGAAGACCCTGAGTTTCAGATGGTGTATCTACCAGATGAAGAAATATTATCCACCTGTGTTCATGATCAGGGGCCCCTCTAGGGCCCAAATAAAAATGTAGGAAACAAGCTTTCTTACCAAGGAAGCACCATCACTAAATCCTTCCTTTCCCCATCTCAATCTTTCTACCTAGCAGGAGTTCACATAAACTTTTTTTTTTCTTTTTTGCAGGTACAATATTTTATTTTAAAATGTGGCACAATGAGTGGCTATATCTATATTACTTTTTATAATTCTACACAGAGACAACACTCATGCTTATTTCTGATACATTTGCTTTTCTCTGTGACTTCTAGTATTCATTTTTCTTCTTTCCTCCCTTGGGAACTATTCAGTCAGGGTTTAACAGAGGAGAACAGAGAAGTTTTTGGAGAGGATAGACACAGGAGGTTGGCTGACCTTGAAGAGAAACTGAGTAAGAATTTGCCTAGTTTCATTAACAACTAGAATCTAAGAAATTGAATCCTTGAAATAAAGTTCTTTTCTATTATAACCAGCATGAAGATTTTCTAATCTCAACACCCAAGTAAACTCTATCAGAATTCCATAGATGTCCACATACCTACCCACAATATAAAGCACACAAATTTGTAATATGTTTTCTGGGCCTGATTTGCAACAAAAGACAAAAGAAAACCAAACACGATAAATGCAATTATTTCAGTTTTTATCTAAATATGTAGAGAAATGATAATTTGAAAATATGTTGTACACATGTGTGTGCCATGGTAACACCAAAGCAAGCAAAGAACAATTGGAATGTATATTTCTTAGAAACAAAAAAATAAGCATCCTGCAGGCTGAAAACACAGAATTCTATGACCTTTTATTTTCATGCTATGCTTTAATAAATAGAAAGGTAGAAATTCTAGCATAGAATATTCACAATCCTTAATATATCATCTTTCTTTCTCTCCATACAACAAGCTACTTTTTAGACACTTCTTAAAAATAATAATAAAATAAAACCCTTTTCTTTAAAGTTATTTCCCCAAAGAAACCTCTCCTTCAGCTGCTGGAATGGTGTAGAGTCATAACTAATCAAAATCCCTTTGTGTAATGTTTTGATTCATGTATTGTACAATTTCACTCTCCCTTTTCCATAAAGTCATGTCTACTTTCTACTGTAGATGGTAATTTGCTTGAGGGCAGAGGCTGCACTTTCCTTTTGTTCACCAGAAGTATTTGAAGGAGTCTGCAATACTGTGAGCACTCAATAGTATTTTGTTGATGATAGTGATGTTTCTGAAAATTTTTTTAAAAAGCAGACAAACCTGGCCTGCCGTGGCCTTCCCTTGCTTAATCTAAAGTACCTTTCCTTCCTTTGATAAACAATACTGCACCTAGGCAGCACATATGAAGGAAAGTGAGTCAGAAGAGCAATTCATTTTTCCAGTGCCCTTATGTGACTCTTTCAATGCCTTAGGAATCTGCTTGAGGATTTATTTTAAGCATACCAGCCATACAGTTTCTAAACTCCATAAGCACACGATGTGATTCCACTCTCTCCTCCTCAATCCTCACATTCTTAATGCTTCAACTGTGCCCTTGCGACTTCTCTGTTAGTTAAGAGATGTACAACATAGGGCTAAAAAAAATCAATCTTAATTAAGGCGAACTCTGGAATTATGATCGAAGGAAGGTACATTAGCCCAGTGCTTCCAGACCCCCATACACTGTGGTTATTGATGTTTGGACAGATGGGGAAAGTGAAACAGAAGTCAATACTTCGATCTACGGTGCTCTCTAAGGATCTGAATTTTTAACACATCCATAATGAGTGCTGGTGGTGTTTAATAAATACACAATAGTCTCTAAGAGTGGCTCTGTGTGTAAAAGACACCAACAATATCACTGAAGCTTCAGGTTATTATGTACAAGCAGGCTTGGTCTGTTAGAATTGAGAGCTAAGTTTTGTTTGTTTTTTTTTTTAAGAATTTATTGTCTGGGGATACTTTTCACCAAGGTGGTCAGTGCTACTCACACAGCCTTAGGTTTTTCTCTCAAATAAAATCTTTTACCTTAATATCTTAAGAATTCAATTGTGTCTTCACATATATGCCACAGGCAGGTGCTGTCCCATACAACATGCCCTCTTCTTTATCTAAGGCCATTGTCAAGCCCACACTATCACCTCAGAAGTAATGCATTCCTGACCATTCTTCATTAGTCCAGCAGAGTCATTTGACCTAAGAGAGCCAATCAACTTGTCTCTCTTATTAGGATTAAAGAAACCTAGTTGTTCTTGATAACTTACTTAAATGGAAAAGACATGTAACCAAGAGGTCATGATGAGATGCTGATGGCCCAGTCTGAAGATAAAGCTGATAGAGTGACAAAGGAAACAAGTCAAATAATTTCTAGTGGTGAGAAACTGAATGAGACATGGCAGTGACTACAGTCCATGAAGTCTGGCTTTATTTTATAACCCTCAGTTTTATAAAACATTCCCATATCCTTTCATAAAATTTTATTTTTTGCTTAAACTAATTTAAATATGTATTTGCTTCTTGAACTCAAATATTCCTGAGCCCATTGCTTCTTTTGTCAAAAATTTGCTGAATTTTCAGCAATACTCTAAATACTGTGGTGCTAATTGGGACTTGAAAAAGGAAAAATGTATTTTCTTCCTCAAGCAGATTGTGTAGTATGTAAGACTTGCATAAAATAATAAATTGTAAGATAATGTTGATAGGTTGAAAATTTGAAGAATAGATTTGGAGAGGGAGATAGTATTGGGAACAGAAGTCTTTTAGGACTTGTAATCTTCTATAAAGACTAAGCATATCCCTTATAGAGGGGACAAAGGGTTTGAAAACAAAGATCTCAGAAAGTAATTCAGTCAACAGAAAAGTCTAAGAGAGTAAGAAGGACTGAGTATTATCTGATCTTAAAATGTTTTTATTTATGATATACTTTAATAGGTAATTTATGGACATGGACAAAATTGTGCTCACTGCTAACAAAAATGTCCCATGAGAGTATCTAAAGTACTAACTTTAATCCAGCAATGGAAGCTAATGAATAAGAATGACCTCAGAAGTCTCCAAAAACCTAATTATTGATTTGTATACCCTTATGCATGTTTTTAAACTCCTACTGTTTGCACCATCAGCTGTGCATTGAATACATGTGGTTTGGCAGGATTATTTCTTCCACTTAGCTTATGGTCAGCCTAAGAATGCCCATTTATGTTTGTTATTCATTAAACCTCAATAGGTCTCTGGAAAAGGAACAATTCTCCAGGTAGGGAGTGATCTACTTTGGCTTGAAGAGATTGAATTCATCTTTCCATGAAAAAACACTTTCCCAGTTTCCTAATATGGCACTGGTAATTTGCTGAAATTTCAGAAGTCTCTTAAGAGGGAGTAAATTTATAAACTCAAGGATCAAGAGATATATAGATATATTAATAATGTGTATTATTCTTATAAATTATAATAATGATTAACTTGCTATTGAGTCTTTACTAGGTAATAACTACTGAATTAAGTGCTTTTTAAAGTACTTTTTCTAATATAATCTTTTAAAGAATCTTCTTAGGTATATATAATTATTGACCTCAAACACAGATGAGAAACCTAAGAGTTAAAGATGCTTAGGAGCTAGATAGTTTATATAACCAATAAGTATTAGGAGCTCTACATCTACTAAAGATGTGATTATAAATAAATTTTTAAAAATTAATTTTTTATTTCACTGGCAAAAACAGAATAAAAACATAAACTCCAAGTATCATGTAGTAGCTACAATTCACTAAAAGCTCTCCTTTGTGCATTATTTCTATTAACTCATTTAATGCTCAGAAATATATTATGAAGTTGATACTGTTGTTACTTCCAAGGAGATTAAAAACAGAACCTAAAGAATCTGTCAATGATAATTAGCACTTGTAGTAGGTAAAATAAAGACCCTCTCAAGTCATTCCCCAGAGCATGTCAACAAGTTTGTTTAAGTTCAAAAGGGTAATGAAGGTTGCTAATCAGATGAATTTAAAAGAGCTAGATTATCCAGGATTGCTTAGGCAGTTCCAGTGTATTTGATGAGTCTTAAAAGGAATAAGGGTAACTGTCTACTTTTGTTTATCTTTACAAAGAAGCAGCTGTTGGTTTTACTGAACTTATACTTTTTTTAAAGTTTCATTTTGTTTATTTCCACCACAGTTTTTATTATTTCCTTCTTTCCTGGACTTTGGTTTTTTTTGTTTTTTTTAAAGATTTATTTATTTATGCATACAAGCACTGGGGTACAGGCCAGAGGTGTGGGGGTGGTGAGAGAATCCACCAGACAGAGCAGGATGCAGAACAGGCAGATTGACAGAAACACACCGCCGAGGGGAGCAGCGGGCGAGGCAGGAGAGGTCTGCTACGCCATGTGGGTCACCTCCCTGGCTGGCAGCAGGGATCAAACTCGTGCTGCAGTGGCTGCAATTTGCTTCATAGTGCATTGCTTAACCCACTGCGCCACCAGGTCGGGCCCTGGACTTTGGTTTTGTTTGTTATTCCTCTTCTAGTTTCTAATTTAGATTGTTAACTTGTTTTGGTTTAAAAAAGATTTATTTATGCATACAAGAGCTAGGGTGTAAGCCAGCAATGTAGGGTGTGAGAGGATTCACCATAGACAGAGTGAGGAGCAAAATAGGCAGATCTGTCTAAATACACTGTTGAAAGGAGCAGCGGGTGAGACAGGAGAGGTCTGCTGCACCATGTAAGTCACCTCCCTGGCTGGGGACTGAACTCCCGCTGCAGTGGTTGCAGATAGTGTCATAGCCTACATTTTAACCACTTGTGCTACCACACAGGTCCTAGACTGTTAATTTGTGACTACATATATAGAACCAGAAGGGATGATGCCAAATGAAGATGAAGTAAATTAGAAAGAGGAAAATAGATATAGGATGATTTCACTCATACGTGGACTATACATAAACAAAACAAAGAATAAGACAAAACAAAATATATCCTTGAAATCTGACCATGCTAGTGAGGCTACTAGAAGGCGAGAACAGGAAGGTGGGAATAAGGGGTAGTAGGGTTCAAACAGGCTATTGTGGAGAATTATTGCTGCTTTGGTGGTGGGTGTGGTGTGGTAATATACATTTGAGGAGCTATAAAAATATATCCCTAAAGTATATACAGAGTTGCAAACCAATGTTACCTTCAGTAATAAACTAAAAATAAAAAAATATATAAAATAAATTTAAATTATGAGCCATATAAAGAGGAAGGAATTTAATAACACAACTAGAAAAAATGTCAGTGTGTAAGGTCTTAATCTTTCATCGTTGGCTTTGAAGATGGAGAAAATGGGCTGTGTCAAGAAAAGTGGCAGTGTCAAGAAGCAGGAGAAGGCAAACGAATGGATTCTCCTAGATCAATGAGAAAGGAAAACATCCTGCCAAAACCTTGAGCATAAAAATTAAGCTCCATATCAGACTCTGTTGTATAGAAATCCAAGATAATGTATGTATGTTTTAGTTTAAGCCACTAAATTTGTGATAATTTGTCAGAATTGCCATAGAAAACCAATACAACACTTTCCAAACATTTCATAATTTCATCCTCACATCAGCCTCACAATTGTTGTCATAACTATTTCTATTTTACAAATAGGAGAGCCGAGACTGTTGATTTCTTAATTAACTTTTCTAGAGGTATTTACCTCATAAACAGGAATCTGCTCTCCCTGGTACTGAAATTTCTTTTGCACACAAACTGTATTTCATATGATCTAATAATTCTAGCAGTTTTCTAAGAGACCTTCTGTTTGATCTATAATTGGTTATTTCAAAACAATAAATAGTTCTCTAAATTCCTTAACTTTACTCAAAACCATCTCTCATAACAAACTCTAGAACTGTAGCTGTTCTTTAGAGATATGCTAAGAGTAAGAGGGATTTAAAGATAAATGCATATTATATTTTATCTTTTCCCCAAATATCAAAATTTCAGAATAAAGTGCTACTGAACAGTTAGTTACTTGAACAGATGTGGCACCCATCATATAAGTGTTTCATTTTGTATTGCAAAATAATGTTTCAGGTATGAAAAAAGCAAGGAAAGCAACTACTAACTTTTTCACTATTCATCATACAATTTCTTTTCAAGATAGTGGGGTATCTTTAGAATATATTCATCTCCTCAAAGTATATTAGACTTATGATCCTCGTGCAACTGACAAAAAAAAATCATCTTTATTACAGATGTATTATTTGATTGGGTATGGACAACAATTACTCTCTTTAGAAAGGCTTTATATATTTATAATCCCCAATTGAACCATCCCCTCACATACAATCCACCCATTCATCAATTTAATGGAGACATAAGCCACTTCATTTTAACTTAGAAAGTAAAACATCTAAAGTGTTTAAGAGATAAACTGTCGGAATAAACAATTGAAACAATGTAATGATTGGTAATTAGAAAAAATAAGTTTGTCAATGTGAAGATAGTAATTATTACATGTAGAAATCAATAAAATATCCAAAATAACTTAGAATTAGAGAAATAGCATGTCTTTGAGCATGAAATCACAGTAATAATGCATGTAAGACCAGAATGGAAATAGTCAGTTTACAGGAGAGAAATGAGTGTTCTATGTCTGGAACAAGAATAAAATTAATTATAAAATTCATCTGGCTCTGGTTTGGGGCAGGTTGGTGTAAGTATAGTACATTCTATTTCTTCCACTGTGTATAACCATGAAAACTGGAAAAAACGCATGGAACAGTTATTTGAGATCTCTGAAAAGAAAAATGTGACAGATAAATTTGGAGTAGAAAGCCAGTTTCAAAATGCTACTGATCTAGTAGTGAGGATATAATTTTTTCCCTTTTAGTATTCCTTTGTCTAAACTAAATTCACTAGAACTGGATACTGGGGAACAGAAAGAAGAAGCTCCAGGAAGAACACACTCATTCTGGCTAGAGGGAAAATGAAAATATAATTCTCATGGGAAATACAGAAATTCCACTATTTTTCATTTCTTTTCTCATTTCCATTTTAACTCAAGATCTAAGTAGTCCCTTAGAGGCAACAGTGTCCATCACTAATAGAAATCTGCAGAAGTCAAACTTCTAGTTACTAGAATTGGGCTCAAGTGGGTGAGGCCAATTGTTAATCTCTCTGGCCTCCCATTTTTTAGCCAGTTGTGGGCATAGCTGCAGAAATGTATGAAAGAATGGAATAACTAACCCCAGATTTCCAAAATGACGCCAGAAAAGGAGAATCAGGCAACTGTAAAGTAACAGAAAGATTATGGAGAGAAAGCTGCTTAGAAAAGCATCCCTATAAAGTATTTTAAATAAAATCCTGAGCTTACACCCAAGGAGCAAATGCAAAGATTTGTGTTATTCAGCAGAGGAAAGCCTTTGAAAGCCAAATTAACACAGGCCACACCTCAAATCCCCAAGTAGCACTGAGTGACACACATAGGACATTTTGAATGTTACATCAAATATCTTGAAAAAGGAACTGATGTCTGAACCATAATTCACAGAAAACAGAATGAATCTTGTGAACTAAACCTAACTAGGATTTAAACAAGATACAAATCTAAAATGATAATATGTCATAATATTCAGGATGCATTTCAACACTACACATTAGATAAATAACAAAAACCCTAAACTCACATTTGAAACTAAAAGAGATGCCAAGACTGAAATGACACACATTCCAAAACTTCAACCCACTAATGTGAAAATGACTATAAGCAATTGGGACCACAATGAATTTAATAGAAAAAAAAAAAAAAACACCTTTTCAGTAAGGAAAGAAAAATTATGAGTTAAAAACTGCATGGATGTTAAAGACTGAAAAATTCAATAATAGATTGGGATAATGGGTTTGACAACAGAAAGGTAACAGAGGAGCCAGTTGATAGAAATTATTCAATCTGAAAAATAGAAAGAGGAAACACAGAAAAAAATTGTAGATGATCTCAGTGAGCTCAGTGACTAACAGAATAATAGTAAAAGGTCAAAAATTTGTGTAAGTGGTCTCTAAGAAGAAGAGGACTACAATGCTTAACAGATTTTTAGCAAAGAGTAGCAATAACACAAAAACCCTTCAGATTTATGACATTCAGCAAATGGAATAGGAATGAAGACTATAAAACAGGTATTGGAATAAAGAAATATACTCCCAGATATATAATAATAAAATGTTAAAAGGTAAATACATCAAAAGAAAGAAAGAGAGAGAGAGAATGAGAGAGAGAGAGAGAGAGGGAGAGAGGGAGGGAGGGAGGGAGGGAGGGAAGGAGGAAGGAAGGAAGGAAGGAAGGAAGGAAGGAAGGAAGGAAGGAAGGAAGGAAGGAAGGAAGGAAGGAAGGAAG
>JAGFMF010011858.1:9541686-9704617 GCA_019455555.1 Galemys pyrenaicus
TGCACTGGTGAGATGGTGATGGGGAATACATGGGGATTACAATTAATGGCAAGTATATGTAAATTTTAAAATATTTTAATAAAAAAATGAAAAAAAATGAGTATTTGGGTAATGAAGGAGATAATGATTGAGGTTTAAAATTAACTATATACAATAAGGACACTGTTGATTTAATAATAACACTATAGATGAGAAGATCAAGTGAAGCATAACATGCACCCGGATAGAGAAACCTATCAGATGAACAGAACAGCTGAACTATAAACTAAAACAGTTGACAGTTCAGCCCACACAACTGGGCTCATAGAGGACAGAGTAAAAATATGAGTTGGAAGAGATATTGATGAAAGAAGAGAAGTGATCATAAATCATTAGATCAACCTTATCAAATCAATTCTCTTGGATGAGAGGAGTAAATAACAGTATCAGACTAAGAGATGAAATAAGTATTAAAACTAGCATGTTTGCTGTGGTGTCTAATGAGTTTCTGAGGACTTCACTGGCAGTCTTTTCATCAGATGACCTGTGAATGGAAAACTGACATTTCTAATGATATGTCAGATATGTGGGCTTAGTGGTCACTCAGGTTCATAAAATAGGCTTGCCAGCTCTTGGTAAATATTAGTTAACTTATATTTAACTCTCTGGCTTAATCTGAAATCTGAAAGGAATGGTAATGCAGAATAGTTAATGCACTTCCCTAAGCACCTGTGTGATAAACCCACTGGGGAAAACAGGATACCATATGTCTCTTTGGAAAATTTATAATGCAGGTAATTACTCACATTACATTGTCACGTATGAGTTATTTCTCAATAACAAGTCTCCCATAAAAAAAAAAAAAGTATTAGATTAGGAATAAAGAACTAGGTAGAACGAGAAGTACGAAAAAAATAAACTTGAAGTTCTATTTCAACGTTAACATAACAGAACGAGGAGCAATGAACAGTTTTTAACACAAGACATCAAGAAAGATTACAAGTAATAAAGTACACATTTTAATTGCAAGTGAAACCACTCATTTTATTTTAGGAACAAAGGTAAAAAATTTTTAATCATATTCCTACACCCTCCTTCTCTTTTTCTACTGCAATTTCACAGTTTGGTTTTTTGAATGTCATGATATTTAAAGTTAATTTTCTAAATTTCCATGAACACAAATGAAATAAAGCAGATTATTCCAATTTTTTTTCATCACCATTTCAATTTGGAAATCCTGTGTATTGGGTGAAAGACATTGTAGACAAAGATCATTAGTGGGGCTCTGGGGGGCTTTTTTTTCTGGTTTTGAATTCTTGGCAGATTGCTGTAGCTCGGACAGTAAAAGTAGCAGATGGGATTAATTAACTGGGTGACAACTCTTCAGACCTACCTAAATTAATATTTTTTGCCAAACAATGTATTGTGATTATCATGAAAGCAAGTGACGTTTATAGAAATAGATTTTGGTCCCAATGATTTTCAAAATCTATCCAGAGATATGTTTTTCCTTTATAAGAGCTGGCTTAGCCTGTTATTTGCATGTTAATCTTCCTAATCATTTTCTTGAGGGAAGCAATCATATTCGAAGAAGTACATCTTGTTTGTAATGCTCAAGTTTGTCCTGACCTCAGACACTCCTTCCTCTGCAGGAGTAAAAGAGGCAGGAGATTAATTTATTCACCAACACTCTTCTCAAACCCAAACCTCCAAGGAGCAATTAATTATCTTTTGCATGAAAACTGCAAATCAACACATCAATATAACACCTCTGCCAGTGCCATTTAAACTGTAGGATCGTGGGGTGAAAGGTCATTTTGTTAAAAAAAAATTATCATATCTTCTCAAATACAGCATACCACAGACTAACAGAAAAAAATCGCAATTTCATAGCTCATAGTATATGTTTTATATATATATAATATTTTCAAAATATCTTTTATTTCACTAACTGACCTATGTAACAGGTGGCTGACCAAAGACTTACAGGTGGTGCCCCCAGAAGGGGGGCTACTGATGTGGATAGACAGACCCAGGGGAAAGGCTAAAGGTATTGCATTTTGAGGTGGACTAACAGATAAGCAACTGATAAAAGACTGCAGAAGCGGCCTGGGATTATTCAGTGTTCGAGATTCAGCATTTAAGGATTCAGCATTTGGGATTTGGTGGAACCTGGCCTATAGTCTGGATGCCACATGCTCCAGATCCCCAGTGGCAGAAAGATATCATCTTGGGCACTTGACCTATTATTCGGGAGAAGAACTCTGCATTCTCAGTGGTGGGAAGTTGCCATCTTAGCTACTTTTCGTAACTCTTTGTTTTTCCATGATTTGTTAGATAAATCCCATTGTTTTCCATGATTTGTTAGATAAATCCCATTGTTTTTCTCTGACCTTGTGGAATCTTACAATTGTGTGCGCAGATATAGAACTCAGACAGTGACTGGTAAACTATTTGGGAAGTATTCTTGGCAGGTTTTAATGCCCCTTGCAGACTGTATCATCTATAGTCTATGGCATATAATGTCTATATTTACAAAAATGTCTATATTTTATCATATATAGAGCTTTATTCAGAACCTTTTCTCAGGAGCACAAGTTCAAACAATGTCTTACATAGAACTGCCAAAACAACCAAAGCACTCTTATTAATAAGAACTTTAAATTCTGGGACATTTTGATAGGGAGGAAATGGTAGGGAGAGTTTCCTGGTTGGGGGAGTTCCCTTCCGAATTGTGTTTCATGCTCTACGATTTGCCTTTGTCAACTCTGTTTACAAGGAGTGTCCCTAACACACACAAAAAATCATGAACATGTTAATAAATTTATTCTATTAATTCTGTCCTCAAACTCACTCTACCTTAGCACTCTACCTTAGCAGTTATGAAGTCTTGTAGGAAAAATTTATTTTAAATTCAATAAATAGCCTTTTTTCAGACTTGTAAAAAGAAATAACAGTGAAGTAACTGATTAGGTTTGCCTTTTTGTTCTGATATCCAGGTCATAGCACTACATTTGTTGCTAAATTTTTAATAACATTTAGGAAACTTTGTATTTTCTGTATTCTACTTTTTTCCTTTGATATTGAAGTTTCATTGTAATTTATTTTTTAAATATTTATGCGTAGACAAACTGGGGTACAAGACAGAGGTACAGAGGGGTGAGAGTGTTAGGGGGAAAGGTGGTCCTAAATGGATTATGGGTGTGTGGACTCCAACCCCCACTCCAGACCATCAGTGTTCCAGAACCATAAATCCGATAAGATGATTATGGAAGAGTGGATTACTGGGACCTGAGGGTGGAGTTAAGCAGCCAGGCTGGCTGTAAAAACCGAGGTGAGCCGGGGAGACTCTCTCTGACTGAGGAGCCAGACCTCTGCCTTCGGAGCCATTCATTCAACTCGGAGCTAGCTCTCAACGTGCCATTGCTTAGATCTGGTAGAGTATTTGTGGATTTGTATCCTTTTCTTTTTCCTTTGGTGTTATTACTATTTTATTCCCCTTTCTTTCATAAAATAAAACGTGCTAGTAACTTTTGCCACGTGTACCTGGAGTTGGGACTTTTAAGTCTTTTGAGCGCGCGGGTGGAGAACCCAGTGTGGGGAACCCATTTTATATTAGGGTTGCCCTGTAACAAGAGGATTCACCAGAGACAGAGTGGGGAACAGAATAGGAGGATTGACTGAAATATACTGCTGAGGGGAGCAGCAGGTGAGACAGGAAAGTTCTGTCACACCATGTGGGTCACCCCCTTGGCTGGAATCTAACTCGTGCTGCAGTGACTGGGGATAGCTTCATAGCACTGCAACTTAGCCCCTTGCACCACTAAGGAAGCCCAGTATTATTGTAATTTAAGGAACTATTTGATATTTTTTAACCATATATACAGATACAGACATACATAGTAACACATGCACATTATATAAATTTCAATTTATTAGTTTATAGTCTATCATTTTAACCTCAGACAATCTGATATAGAACAGATTTGCATACAACAAGCCAAGAACAATTAATCATAATTCTGGGTCTCAAAACAACCCAGTATAAGAAAATAGTTCTTAATATTTACAAATTGTAATTTAAGAAGTAAACCAACTTTCCTCCCTCCTATACTTTCCTCCATCCTTTTCTCCCTCCCTTCCCCTTCCTGCCTTCTTCCCTTCCTCCCTCCCTCCCATCCTTCATTTCACTCTTCATCCTCCCTGCTCTCCCTTACCCCCTTCTATTTTTCTCTTCTTTTTACAAATGGCCTCCCTGGCTACATTATTTGTTCATGTGACATACCCTCCCCTCAAATGTAAATTTGCGTTTATAGTTTTAATTTTATTATAAACATACAAATTCAGAATATATAGCCATGTGACTAACTGGAAAAAGAAGGGGGCAAGGGATATGATAAGGAAGATTTCATTACCTTTAATCTGCAACAAAATGTCTAGATGAACTTCCCTTAAATGTTTTATACAAGAGATTGTTTATTAAAGGTTGTGTTTCAGAATAAGCTATTTTGTACTATTTACTTCAGAAATCTCTATTAACTTATTCAAGCCCCTGGGGTACTATTTAGCAAATGCCTGCTTTAGTCAACCAGCTAAGTAATGCAAAGGAAATTCAGATATAACATAAAAAGTGTTACAGAATATACACTTATTTTATTCAAAATTCCTATTTTTCTCCTTCCTAATAGTCTATCAAGTTTTCTTTGCTTTAAAATATTTATTTTCTTCCTGCTTCTATTATTTTTGAGGAGCTCTATTAATAAGGGCTAAGTTTGTGAAAGTGTAGTAAGAAAGTATATTTTAACAGAAATATCCAAATCAGTTATTTTCTCTCAAATTTTTGGGCATTGGGTTTTATTTGGAGCAGGTAGTTTGTACCATCCTTCTTTTCAAGTATTACCTATAGCAATCCATGTTAAAAATACAGTGAATCTTTGAATAATTACAATAAGTACTCTAGCTTAAAACCATTTTATTTTTCTAAAGGTAAAGTATTCTAATACATGCCTTTTTAATCAGAGAAAATAGCCCAATTTAATCCATTTCCCAGTCTTACTATCCATTCTCACAAGTTCCAACTTATTAAGACTTTAGACGTTAAATATGTTGCTCAATCAATATTGTTTCTTATAAAAACACAATTGCAGTTATTTTTCCTACAATGCTTCCAAAAGTCATTTTCAAATAACTCAGAAGATTATCAGAAAACATGTTTTCTGTATACTTTTTATCGGTAAGCAAAATGATAAAACTAGCTGCATAGCAGAAAAATGACAGATACTTGCATTTGCTAAATCTAATAATTCAATAAAAAAGTAAAAAAATAAACATTTTACATTGGGCTGGTTATTCTTTTGGTGTTTTTTCTCCTATATTAAACCTGGATGGGTTTTCCAAAAGTTTATATAACTTTAAACAATCAAAAAACATACAGCTTAATTTATAAGGTGACATATTTTTGAAAACAGAAAGGTAATAAAAATGCATCATCATGTATTTTACCAAAGTTGATTTGTTGATGGATAAAATCTCTAATTTGCATAGCCTAGAGATTCAGATCCTTAAGTCTTGAGATACATGGCAGATACTAGGAACCTAACCTATCCCTCCCTCCCTCCCAAGAGGCTTTTATCTTTGTATGCAGTAAACTGATTTCATTTAACTTGCACTGGGTATTCACTCTCACTTGCCCTGGACACAGCTATGAAAGCTTCCCTCTCCAGGAATAAGGTGACCTGCTAAGCACCTCAGTCAATGACTGACTGAGAAGCAAGCAAATGACTAACATGTAGGGCAAATTAGGTGCAAGAAGGTATGCACTTAGAGATTCTGGGAAAAAATAATTTCTCAGCATTGCATGAAGTCTACCTGGAGTAGCACACTCTTCCTTTTGGATGTAAACAAAGAAAAGAGAGTCAACAGAACTGTTCACTAAGGTCAGCACCAAGAAAGGTAAAGTTACAATGAGCTGCATGCCTAGTATCAGGGTTCTTTGTAGACTTGTGTCACTAGATTCTGCCTCACCTGAGGCTGTCTCACTTCTACTGTTCAGCTAGTCCCTTTAGTGTTTTAGCCTGTCAGAGATAGATTTGCTGCCCCTTGAAATGAAAAGTTTTATAGAAACCATCCCTCATATAGCAGTTTGTGGGATGACATCAAATTGCATAATATTGATAAAATAATGAGTCACAAAGGTAGTGAATAGCTTCCAGGCTCAGAAAAGAATAGGAAAAGCCTCAGAGGAATAACAAAGGCTCCAGAGATAAGGGCAACAAATTTCAAAGGGAACTAATCAAACACCCCAGGACTAGGGGCAATAGGACACTCCCAGACAAAGAGATAAAGAAAAAGGACTTGCATCTTGCTGAGATACAAGGGGTAGTTCTGGGCACAGAGACACTAAGACAGAGTGAATGAGACTGCCAAGAAATAACCAATTACAAAGAGACTGATGTGGCTTTGGAATAATTAGGGAAAGAAGGTATATATCCCCTGAGGCATGATTCCATTGCAGCTTCCTTGTCCCTCCCTGGCCTGGTTCCAAGGGCCTGGTGAGTTCCCATTTTGTTTCTGTTCCTTCCCCCCTTAATAAACTTTTCCTTGTATCTATTTTCTCTAAATAATTTTGCCTCTTTTTGCTTGCTTTCTTGAAAGTCAGCAAAGTTCCACCTTCCACCAAAGTCAGCTTCATTAGACATCAACACATAGTGGTCTCTTGACTGGGACTCAGTTCTGCCATCACAGTCTGGGATCAAATCCTGGCTGGGAGACTAGACCTGAAATTATGGTATCAGTGTTCATAAATATTTGTTTTACTTTTCTTGGCTTAGGGGTTCAGGGTGAGGCAAAGGAAGAAAAGACTAATACACTTAAAGATCTACTGTTGATTTATTTGAATGGGAAATGACCAGGATTATAGCTCTGTTCATACCTACTTCCCCAAACCAGAGAAAGAAAAGTGTCAGCCTGACTGGAACTTTTAAAGGAGAAGCAAATTTTGGATGTAAAAGATAATTTGAGGAGAAAAGGAATGTTCAAGTGTTAAAGAAGTATTCCAGTTGTAAGTGCTGAACATCCTTAATGGCTCTTGCTTAGAAACAATGGGTTATCCATTTCACTGGCTCTCAACTCTTTATACACAAAAGAAATCCATAATGAACTTATACTTTTTTTCTTAGTCTCCACCCTCAAATATTTTTATTGTATTGATTTGTTGTGGAGCCAAAGTGTCTGCACATCTGCAGGTTTAGCAGCATGTCCTGATAATTCTGATGCAAGTGTTATGTCCTCCACATTTTGCAAAACACTGCTTTCCAGTTAGGTAGATGTTATCTTCTTTTATGATACCTGGAAGAGTCCAACTGAATCCCTCACCAGATGCCTTCTTGCCTAGGGCTTGACTGGGAGGAAAAAAATTTAAAAAAAAAAGCATTCCATTGAGAGGACAGCTAACTTCCTTAGACTTCCTCAAGACTTTGGAGAAGGCATAATACAAGCAGAAACCGATATTCCAATGCAGGAACTAGAGAGCACATTCCATTCCTACTTAGCAAACCTGAGGGAAACTGCTGGCTCTTGAAAGGAGGACTTTCTTTGTGAAGAACAAGCCCCCTTTCTCTCAGAGAGAAGAAGCCTTATGTCCCCGCTGTGCTTGGTCTTCACTTAAGTGTTTAATTGACTTAATTTATGTGAGAAAAACATTGAGATTACAAATTGTGTCACTTAATTGGAGAAAGGAACTAAAAGAAATGCTAAATGATATGCTAAGTATAAAGGTTGCAAAAATCACAAAGGTTAGTGCTCCAGGTAGAAATTTAGAAAACTAACCACAAGATACATTTTAAACTTGAGGTAAGGGGTCAGTTATACTTTTGCAAATTGCTCTGATGAGGATATGATGGCAAATGGTGTTTGAATCTTTCTCTGAGAAATAAATTAGCAGTTAATCTCAGACTGCCTGCTCTTATATTTTTCTACTTTAAGTGCATATATTTTAAAGCAAAAGAGAATTAAAGAAACATAAAAATTACTCATAACTTCATCATCCAAACATCTATGCTGGTATTTTTTGGTAAGGATTTCCTAAAGATCACTTTTGTTATGTAACAAAGATTTTCTAGAATAACACAGGAAAGCCATTTTATACAACAATATTCAAAATGTATTTCTATAAGTACTTCCAATTTAACTGGGTAATTTTATAAGTTTTCTCTCCTGGTTGTTTCTAATCTCTCAATGGGATGTAAAATGTGACACCAATTCATCTCAATTGATTGTCATTCAATTTCAAAATATAGGTAATAACAGTAACAATATAACAAAATGGCTAATATTTTTGATCAGTCACTATTTGTCAAACACTGCTCCTGATATACATTAGGAACTTAACATTAATATTTTATAAGAGACAATTTTGGGGGTTTAACTTTAATGTTTTATATTAAGAAATGCACCCAAAATGCCCATAAAATTAAATTTGGGGGATTTAGTTATGAAACAAACATTACTGTAAGGGAACAAAAGTTTGCTGTCCAAAATATATCATTTTGACAAAAGTTTGATTTCATAGGAGAGGCTATGAAAGCTGGGTGGAGGTTACTTTTTTAAAAGATATTTACATATAAACTTCTGTAACTGCATGTACCAAACCAAATCTCTGTACCACTTTTCAATGGAAAAGAAGTGTTTTTGTCTACTTTTGTACACTTTTTGTCTACTGTGCCTTTTGGGTAAACTTACTTCCCCCTTTGTTTTCTACCCCTAAGTGATTCTGTCTTAGCCATTTAAGATTGCACCTGAAGCCTTGTGGGCATGTTACTCACACTGGATTTCTCCCATGTATATAGGAGAAACAAACATATTATTTAAACTTCTTTTTGACTTCTTCTGGTATCAGTCTGTCTGAAGCTTGTTTGATTATTTGCCAGCAGCCTAGAAAAACTCAGAGCAGTAGGGGATGATTTCCTTTGTGCTCTCATACCATGCTACATAAAAGAAATCTACTTCTATGTGAAATGTTATTGCTTTGATATTTAACTTTAGCATGAATGTGTGTGTGTGGGGGGGAGAAACAACCATCTGATTTGTTATTTTTTAATATAAACAAATCAGTTTAATGATTATATTTTTCAGCACATAGAAAGGGTAGCCTGATACCCTCTGCTACTTAGGCAAGTTTAACTAATGGAATTGGTCTCAAAGTTGGTAAGACAAAAGGGGAAAAAATTATTTTTAATATCATACCTTCTTTTCTGAATGGTAAGGGGGATTACAAAGCAGTAGAAAGGTTTCATAGAAAGCCCTCCAGGGCTAATGGCAGCTGTAGATTTATAAGAAAGAAGGGATCACAAAAGGCCTTACCTAGCAGACCTAGGAGTCTTGGATAATGCTGGAAAGCCATGAACACACATGTTTTATAGTGGTAACAAGGGTCTGGTTTTACATTTTGAAGACCTGTGCTTTCTATTTTTCATGAATATTAGTACAGGTACCAAGTCTATGGATTCTCCAAAAAATATCTGATCACAAATTAATAACAACTTTGGCAAATAAAGCTCCTACAATAAACCGTTTGTTTGTGGCTAAGTTTAATTATTGATATACATCATTATGAACCCAGGAACTCTAGTATTATAAAAAGATTCCCTTTATAAGATCAGAAAAGGAGAAAATGCTAAATGCAAAGAAACCGATCATTTCCTATCTTTCTACAGCAACTTCGAGGTCTTAGAATAATTTCCTTCTTAACTATATTTGGAGTGAGTTAGAGTTTCACTTCTTACTCTTTCTCTAAAACCAGAAATGGCCTTTTCATGGTGATTTCTACCTGCCCCAATAGTTCTAAAACCACTACTAAGAAAATACTTACATATATAAAATTGCTACCTTGGATTTGATCAATTATGGAAGAAAAGCTATCATTCCCATACCCTTAAAAATGACATTTTCAACTGCTTCACACAGAGTGTGCCCCAGGGGAGGAGGGAGTTTAGAAACTCAGAAGTAAAAATTATCCATTTTTATTCCTCAATAGTCTACATATAAGGCAGATTTTACTTCAGTTTCCACACCAAAAATGACAAACAATCCGCCATTATCTTGTATTCATAAAATGATGTTTAGTCACACTCTTTCACATTCTTTTCTTCCTGGTCAGGAATGTATGTAAATGTACATATGTATCTGTAGTGTACGTGTGCGTGTGTGTGTGCACGCACCCCACCCTTAGGCATATCTGAACATTCCTGTTGAAGGATAACTGTTAAGGAAAAAATAACAGTCTGTTATTTATGAAAGTAAACAACAAGAAAACAAATAAAAAATAATGAAGTATCACTTTTCCAATAGATTTGGGAAGCAGTGAATTCTATCTACTCTTCTATTTAGATTAGATAAAAATGATAAAAGTATAGAAGATTTATAGGGAAGAATAGAAAATCATACATTGGGGGGCCTAAGCCTACTTTCAAAAAAAGGATTTCTTGCCTCTATCTGTCTTGCTGAGTGAGACTTCTGGATGAGTTGTGGGCCTACTCAGCAATTTCTGGCCACAAAAACAGGACACCATGTAGTAGTTGTCACAACAGACCTTGCATGGCAGCATTCTGTCTGAAAACTCTTGTCAAACAACCTGAAAGTTTATCAAATAATTAACTTACTTCAGACCACTTCTCTGCTTGACTCTAAAGTTCCTCTCTGCCCTGATCCTGCTGGAACTCACTTGGTTCCACCTGGTAGAACTTGGTTATGGACTTACATCATCCCTAGTCTCAAGTAAATGCTTTCTTGATTAGATTACAACCTGATTATTTCTCAGTCAACAAGATAAACACATCCAATTGTTTTCTTACATTAGAATGTGACAAGAAGAAATTAGACAAAGGATGTCAATATTATTTAACTTTTAATAATCAAGTTATTCTATAATCAAAATATAAACCATTACGATTGGAGTAGAGCTTAGAATGTATCTAAAATTATGCTTCAGGCCTCTCTGGTGGCACAAAGGATTAACAGCACTATCACACTGCTACCAGTAACTGCAGCAGGAGTTCAATCCCTGGCCTGGGAGCCTAACCTACATGGACCAACAGATCCCTTCTGCCTGGTCTGCTGCTCCCCTTAGCAGTGTATTTCAATCAGTCCACCTGTTCTGCTCCTCCTCTCTCTGTTTCTAGTGAACCCTCTCACCCTTCTCCACACCACTGTTCTACAAACCAACTCTTGTAGGCATAATAAATTTTTAAAAATAAATAAAATCATGCTTAACACAAATCTTAAACTAAGTTCTATGACTCAGAAATAGTAAGTTGTTACCTATAAACAAGAAACCACATATAATAAAGTATCTATTTTCCAATAGATTTGGGAAGCAGTGAATTCTACCTACTCTTCTAGAATCAGAATACATTCACTATATTATAGTCTTCTAAGGACTTCTGAGGACTTACTTAAATATTTGTCAAGTTCATTTGACCATGAAAGGTGTTTTTCATGGAGCATCAAATGACAACTTGTGGCACTTATTCTGTGGTCCATGGTTTTGTAAACATTAAATTAGAATGCTGCCAATAATAATGGATGAAAGAGTTGATATCTAGAATATCTCCTCAACCACAATTTCAGAGTCACTTAAATATATAAAAAAAGTGGCAAAATAATGTATGACAAAACTTAAATATCCCATTAATTAGGTAAGGCATTGCATTAATAAATTATTGTACCTCTATTATACCCTTATTATTCTCAATATTAGATAGTAGCATAAGTGCTTATGTCGTATGTATATGCACATATACATGCCATATATGGCATATCATATCTTCCACATTAGAAGAGGATAAGATAGTAGATTGAATTAGTAGAAATAATATGTATTAAGTCATTAAATTCTGATACTATAGCAGAAAATTAGACAAGAATCTGTCCAACTTCTTTTAAATGTAAGAATGAATGATCCAAGTATGGATTGGAGATGGATCAAATACAGCAGAAAGTTCAAATAAAAATTGCATATATGGCACTTGATAAGGTTCAGGAAACACTAACCTAAAATATAGCACCTTGGAAAATTGAATATTTAAAATTAAAGGGATTTGAAAACCAGCAAGTTTGGGGAAAACTCTGAATTTCCCCTCATTCTCCCCTGAAGCAAGTCATGACACCCTGCCAACTCTAAATCTTAAGGAAAAGGATATATTTTTATCTATAGATGGAGGGATGCAAAGAACAATGTGAAATTACAGGTTTCTCCAGCTTACTACGAGATTAGCTTTGTCCTATCACTTTTTTTCCCCTTGACCTTCCATTCTTTATACGCCTAGCATAAAAATGTTCAGGTTTAACATTACTTCAGGCCTTCGTGTCTTCATGAAGTCTTGTGTCATATAATACTTAAAATCTGTGAGCTTTTCTCTCAGTACCTCTTAGTACCTGTCCAATTACAGGGCTCAGTTGAGAACCTACTGTGTAGAAAGATTCCCCTCCCCCCATTAGACATTTCTAGTTTAACTCACTAATAGGCTCACTCTTTATGTTAATAATAAAAGAACTAAAAATGTTACATTAAATAAAATGAATATGAAAATATATTTCTAAGCTAACTAGTTCAAGTTTACAGAAAGCTGTGACATAACATTTGAAAGAAGATCACATAATGGACAGGATTTATCTTTGTCTGAACTGTTCAAAGCTTGCCAACCACCCTCTTAAACATTCCAAACCTCTATCTGCTAATCTGACTGCCATCAGTGAAGATAAGTAAATATTTTAGTAACTCCATGTTGTTTTGCCTTCTATTTAGGAAGAAATCCCAGAACTGACCACTGCTGTGAATTTTGTAAATTGGCTTAAGTTAGCAACAATTATGGCAGCTTCATTCTTTAATTTCTTCAGCTCTTGATAGTACAAAGGAAGTCTTTTCCCAATCGAATAGGTTATCATCAGCTGGTGGAATCATTTTTTCTATCTACTCCTAACTACATTTTGGTTATACAGTTACAAAATCTTTGAGATTTAATTCAGAATGGCAATCAGTCAGCTTCTAATCACAAGAAAAGCAACTAACTTCCATTATACTTTAAAAAATGGATATACTTGATAATGCAAAAATTATTATGTTAAATAACTAGTTAACATTGCTGGTCATAATTTGCTAATGACTATGAATAATTCTGTTTAATTCTCATAGCATTCTATGAGATGGGTACTACTATTAATATACTCGTGTTACAAAAGAAAACACTGAAATACAGAGAAAGGTATAATTTGCCCAATTTTCATAGTTGCAAACAGTAGTCAGTTTTCAAACATAAACAGTTTGACTCTGGAGCTTATGCTCATAAACATTATACTACACGCATTAGCTTTCTGTGACTGCTGTAACAAATTGCCACAGAATTTGTAGTTTAAAACAGCAGATATTTATTCCATCACAGTTCCAGGAGTTCCAAATTAGTTTCACAGGGCCGAACTGAAGGTGCCAGCAGGGCCACGCAGCATCTGGAGGGAGTGAGTGCGTGTGTGTGGGGTGTGTGGTGGTGGGGGCATCATCCTGGATCTCCTCTACAGTTTCTGTGATTACATGGGGGTGGGTGCACTGCTTTTATCTCGAAGTTCTTCAATTCTGCCTGTGAAATTTCCTCTTCCCTCCTCTTATATGAACACTTATGGTTATGTATAGAGCACCACAGATAACCAGGATAATAATTTAATTTAAAAATCAACTTAAACATATCTGTAAAGACCCCTTTTCTGTATAAGGTAGCATTCCCACATTCCAGGGATTGTGACCTGATATTTTGGGGATGGCATTATTCAACATACTGCACAATACATTCTCCTAAAATGCCAGATACCTATCCAATTTAAGAGTCTGATGTTATCAATGAGAACAAATTATCTTCAAAATCAGTAAGGCCTGTTGAAGTTATTCTCACCCTGCACTTGCTGGAAGCTGTATTTAGTACTAGATAAACTAATACAGATATATATTTTTTTTATAATTTCCCCATGAAGAATAGAAAAAATGAATTTGTATTTCATTCCTGTTAGCTTCATTATAAATAAATGTCTTCAAGGCATGGTTTTGGTTTATCAAAAAAAAAAAAGTGTGTGTGTAGTGTGTGTCCATGTGTAACAGGGTCATCCCAGGAAAAGGGGAAGTTCCAAAATCCTGGTTCCACCCTAAGTGGGTGGAGCTGAGGAGAAAAAGAAGATTTCTGCAGAGAAGCGAGAAGGAAGAAAGGAAGATGGAGAGCAGCAAGGAGACCTGGAGGAGGCACGTGGAGCAAAGGGACATGTGAAGAAACCGCTTGCTTTTTGGTCTTGGACTGGTTGGAACAGATGTGGGTGAGAGACCCGTGGGGAGGTTGACAATGGCAGCTGTCACCTTGATTTTGATTTTGCTCTTTTCCTCCCAGATTTGTCTGACTCTTTCTGGCCCTTTTCTGTGGGTCTCTACTGAAAGGTCCTTTAGATGTGTGGCAGGTTTTTGGGCCTTGCTTTGGGCCAATCCTATTTGGCTGGACTTTTACCCTCAAGGAGATGGGTAACTTTGGATGCTTAACTTAGTAACGATATTCTTTGTTCTTTCTTTATTGTACCCTAGTTGTATTAAAGTTCCTTTCCATTAAAGATTTTGTATGTTTGTCTTAATGCGGCAGATGGCAGAACCCATTCAGAGAGGGCAGGCTTGGGGGTTCTGGGTGCTCCTCTCCCTGCCCTGTAACAAGTCCATCCTCAAGCACTGTTGATAGTAGCTCTTAAGTAACTTTAATATCAATTTATCACCTAAACTGCCATTTTTGTGTTAAGAAAATCTCTCCTTAGGGTAATTTTAATAACCTACTAACACATACAAAATGAGATACATCTATTATTTATTGATAGATTAATAACTTGATAATGCAGATTTATACACTAATAGATATATATATTTAGCTTAAATAGAATTGTCTAATAATACATAAAGATAAAAATTTCAAATTCATATGTAAGCTACTGTCCTAAAATTAAGTGGAAGTTAGACGTGAACATCATGAAAAATGGTACCCAATGTGTGAGAATACATTTTTATGATATGAAACTGCTTTATCTTAGAAAAAAAATTCCATTAAAATAGTGAGTTTGTGTCCTTTGTAGAAATTTATTATAAGATTACCAAATTATATTAAACTTCTACAAGAAATGACACATATGGGATGACTTTTTATTTCAATTTTTGTTTCTTTTACCAGGGTTCATCAAGCTGTTTCATATTTATTTCCCTGATTAATGATATGTCAAAATTCTAATTCTAGTACCAATTTATGGTGGGCTGGCAACTGTAGAATGAAACAGCAATGAGACAACAGGCAAAATTGATTTTTATCCATCTTCTTTGAATTCCAGTAAATGTTTCACAAATGTACTTTTCTGTTTCAACCAACTAAATATTATAGTCTTATTTCTCTCAACTATTAATTATATTACTTCTCAGCGTCTAGAATTTCTTAAAAGCACAACAGTGAAGTTGGATGATATGATTTAAAATGTCAGTCATTCTAAATTAGAGGTTGTATATTTAAGAGTTTCTACTATGAAGTTTTCTCATTCATAAAGATACATCATATCTTTAAAAGTTATAAGGATTCTTAAAATGAACGTGAATGTTCTCAATTAAGAGGTAGTGAAATGCAACTGAATGATTACAAGGCACATGAATTCAATCAAAAAGGGAAAATTAAATGGGTTAATACTCTATTATGTATTCCCCAGCTCCCTTGTTTTGGGGATTTTTCTTGGTGCCCAAAGTTGCTGTTGTTCATGTTAAAATGTAGTTTCAGGTAGGGAGCCTCTTACCAGGACAAGCATCTTGCTATGAGGATATCTGCAGAAAACAATAGGCAGACATTATGGCCAGATTAGCATAACCAGCTAGACCACCTTGACAGGAAGTTAAGTGTAAATAGGGACTAGAGATAGGGTGTTTTGATCAGCAGCAACAATGAAGCCTCCATGCAAAAGTCCCTATTCACTCTACCCTAGCTAGTGCCAAACTATTTTGTATCCCAACACACATTCCACAACACACATTTCTTCACACATTCCTCTAGGTACTTGTCAATGTTCCCTGAACCTGATATCAAATAAATGTGAGATTCACCACAGTGTAGGGCTGGGGAAGGCACTGGACCTCCATAAGGTGTGAGGCCCTCAAAGCAATTCTCTTCCTCCATGCTTATATTTTAAGACATTTTATATCCATCCTGCACCACTCCCACCACTCCGTCCCATGAGGTGACACTCAATAATAATCATAATCATAAATAAACAAAGAATATTAGAGAAAAGAGAGGAATAATGAAAGTATATGGAAACCCACAGCTCATATATTCAGGAGGTGGAACACTTATACCATTTGTTTAACAAGTAAGATGATATCAAGAGAGTTCTAAAGAAATAAACTCTTTTACCAGAGGCAACCATAGCACCATCAAAATGGAGATTAAGACACTGAAATTGCTTGTGTTTCAGTGTTCTTATGGATTCAGGGCATGAACTATTGAGTCAGACAAGAAAAATAACTATTGGCATTCATGGTAAAATGCTAACAAAGCCAACTTCTTATTCCTTTTGTATCAAACAGTATTAAAAAATAAACCTAAAAGTTGTTTGTAAAGATTAATGAGCATATTTCTCACACACAACCATCTTTGTTGAAGTTTAAATAGTGCAACCAGGCTTAAAAACACACTATTCATACTTACGAATCTTACCATTTTACAAGTAATGACAAAATTGTTATTTCAACAGTATTTATCAAACAAGACTCCTTGGAGACCTGATGATAATGGGGTTTTGAATGTTGACTATAGGGAATGCTGCTTAGTCCATTTCAAATCACTGTTCCAACAAGTTATTTTATTCTACCAGGAGTTTAGCTTATACAATAGTTAATTGGTGACACAGAGGTTCACCTTCCTTCCATTAGTCAAGGAGAAACGAGGGTCCTGCATGCACAATCAGAGCATATCTAGGGATTAGGGCAGAATGAAACAGAATGTGACTCAAACTGAGACCCTTAACTTTAAAGTTTGAGAAATACTTGATTGGTTTTTCAAGCAATGCTCAAAGAAGGATGCAAAGAAGAAAATATGCCTGTATCTAAAATGTAAAACAGAGCTTCTATTAGAAATATTTCATGATGAGTTGAACATTCTCTCATTTGGAGTCACTGAGGTTCAGTCTCTGTTTTTATCTCCTTTATTTTACTTTTTGGAAAATTATCCTACAACCTTTTGTTTTGGTTTGGTGGGAGACTTATATCTGTTGGTATATTCAAAGACTGGAAGATAAGATAATTGAAGTTGTTGTAATTCAAGAAATAATTTAATCCTTCCTACCTGAGGATATTTAGGTGATCAGTTTGTAACTCAAACACTGTTGTTATTGAGACAGGTATATATAAACATTGAGGGTTAAACATCAAATTAAAAAAAGGTTCTCAATCATGCAGCATTATTTATTGAGCAACTGCTAGGTGATTGATTAACTGATACAAACACACAATCAGCTATAAAGAAATAATCAGTGATCAATATATCTTTAATGGAATACATTGATATTAAAATAATCTATTAAATAGTTCTGTATTATATCACTATTATACATACAGATGTTGACAATGACCTGTAGCATCAAACTCTGTATTTTATGGGCAATGTAGAAATTCCTGTACGACATGGTAGAAAATGAAATACACCACTAGGTTTACTTCAACTCTTCTGGGAAGTAGAGTTATTATTTGAAGGAATAAAAGTGTCAGTAAGGAAATTCTTACAGTAGAAACCAAAGAAAGCTGTGGTATCCTTCTAACACCATTAAGATCTGCTACCTCTACTTTCTTTTGTAAGCATCCCTATATTATAGCCAATACTAACTCCACAGATCTGTCACCAGAGATCTTGAAATTTAAAGCATTTTGTTAAAGGGACACGTATTTCAAATCTACGTGAATTGGCCCAAATCCTGTAATGAGATGACTGATTCTGTTCCCACTTTGATTTAGGAAAACACTTGGCATTAATGTTGAAGAACATAACCTGAAGTATTACAGTGTGAGTCAAAGGTATCAGTGCCCAGAAGCTTGGGAAAAAGGCAGCCATTTTCATAAAAATGGCTTAGAATTTTTATCTTTTCTGTTTCCTACTGAGAACCACTCCCATACTCACCCAAAAAAGGAAAAAAAAAAAAAAAAAAAACTGTACTCTTGCCTAAATTAAACACTGGACAGAAAAGATGACTTCTATTTTAAAATGCACAGAAAGTGCAGGATATATTGGAAGGAGAAAAGCTTCCACAATGATAAGCAAGGCAGTGCATCTGTGAATGGAGGAGTCAGACAGATGTACCTGATGCTCAACCAACTTCTGAGGAGCCTTGGAAAAAGCAACACTTTCCTTTACTTGGAAATGAATAATAAACATTCTATGCTTATGGTGCTGGAACACAGTTGACTATTTTTAATACAAAGAAGCATTATCTGGCAAGAAGAATGAAACAACCCATGCTTTTAAAGAAAATAAATAGGAAGGGGTGGGAACAACAACACTAACTTATTTTTCTTAAGGAGTTCCTCCCTATCTCCATTTTCATTCTCATCATCATCACCTCTTTAAAGTGAAACTTTCAAAAGACAAGGACAAATTGGGGACACTTGGTGGGGAGGAGAGAGGGAGCGGGTTGAGGGTTGATAAGAGCACAAGGGACTGAGGTGATGGTGCACTGGTGAAATGGTGATGGGGAGAATACAAGGGGATTACAACTGATGTCAACTATATATAAAGAAAAACAAACAAAATAAAATAAAATGAACCTTTCACTATGTGCTATTTCTAAATTATTGGTTAAATTAATGATGTTCTTTTCAGTAATGAAAATCAATGGACTTCAGGGTGCAAAGAGAAAAACCAAGTTTCCTATGGATATAAGGCATTCAGGCAATTTGGTGGTTCCCAGAATTAAACAAAGGGGGATTATTAAAACTTTTTTTCCTAAGGATTTGGAAAAGACATTACAGAAAAGGTGGTCTTACATCATCGTACCAGTCTCATATTTACCCAGTGTCTAGGTACCTACCCAGAGCACCTTAAGGCAGACAACTCCATTTCATGAAATTTGAGCCATCTGGGTCAGCTTCATCATTGTCTTTAATGTCCTCTTTAAAGTCTGTCTATACCTGGTTGCTCATCTTGGCTTACATGTGTTTAATTTTGGTTTCCCTATTCCCCTCCCCCACTTGAATCCATACTCTGGCTCATTCTCAATCTGAATGTTCTGGGAAACAGTTCACAGAATGGAGGCCCTAGCACCAAGGCCCCTTCCTCCTGCCAGCCTGTTGGATTGGTTATCATCTCATCCCCACCCAACATTCCCTGACTCAGCTAGTCAATTATGTATGAATGAACAATAGGTGATTTTATACTTTAAAATTTGTTCCTATTCTGAAAGCCAGAAAGGTGAACAAACTCAGCGGGGACAATTACAGAAAATTCAAAGTAGATTCTTGTTGGCATAATGTTTGCTTTCATATTTTAGATTTCCATATATTTGAAATTGTGATAAGTTTGACTGCCTGTATCTAGATGAATAAAATTAAAATAGAAATCATTCATCTAATAGATGATAATTATTAGCATACTCTTGATAGAGGATATTCATTTAATTAACCATTTGATCAGTGCAGTTTGTTCTAAGTAATCCTTACTATGAGAATAGTATTACTTTGCCATAATGATTACAGAGTTCCTTGTGGTGCTTTTTGCTTATGATAACAATAATATTGTAACGGTATATTAAATACTTCATAATGAAACAGTTTGCTAGCATGATCTGTCTATAGAGCTTACCCTACCTTTATATCTAGAGGTATCTTCTTCCACACTATGATACAAAATCTTTGCTTTAATGAAATATAGAATTCCCTAAAGCATTGTGTCTTTGCACTTGCAATTTTATCAGAAAGAAAAGCTATTCTTCTCCTTTATAAATCTGATAAATTATTACTAAACCATCATTTAAGACATCATTGCTTTTGGGAGTTATTCCTCATTAATCCCCTACAAGCTCTTAGTTCAAAATTACCCTTCTATTTGTAACTATGTTCCACATATGCTTTGGTCAGTCACAGAATGTGTGGCACGGGAACATAGGTACAGTTTTTTTAGATATCACTCCACACCTGGCTAGTGAAGTGAAACTTCCGGATCCTGTTAATCTTGCTTATTATCAAATCCAGCACCATACCTGACTTATAGGAGATGCTATACATATAGTCAAATTAATATGAGACTTTTAAAATTATATTTAGGGCATAAAATCTTATGGTGTTATGATGGTTTCAACAACAACAACAAAAAGTGTAAGTTCTAATTTTGAAAGAGTCTTGTGATGGTTTTTAAAATCTTGTCTACAAGTTGTTTGATATTATTCCTTTTAGGAAGTGATATTTAATTCCTCTCCCCTTGAGTGTGAACTGGGCTTAATAACTTACTTCTATGAATAAGATATGTTGAAATGTCAATGTGTAACTCCCAAATAGATCACATGGGCAATGCAGTTTCCTTTTTGGTTCTTTTGCTCTGCACCAAGCAATCTGCACTCCTGAAACTAGGTAGTGAACTAGGTGACCAGGATCTGAGGCCTCCATATCCTCCAGTACTCTTGGACATGAGTACTCCTGTTCAAACCTTCATATAATCACAGTCCCTACTATAATCCTGAATGCAAATTCATGAATTAGAACTACTAAAATTAGTCACTCCTCAATTTTTTCATCTCTATATACTAGGTGGTGAATGTTTGTTTCTTCTTTTCTTTTTTGGCCCACTTTTTGGGAGCAATTTGTACTGCAGCAATATATAATTAACAGTTATATTAAATAATGCCTAAATATGTAGTTAAACCTTTCATAGTCCTTTTAATAACAGATAAATGTTATAGTATATAGATTTATAGAAGGGAAGTTGTGAGACAGTGCATTCATATTAGGGAGAAAACTTAAGAGTAGAGAATTTTGAATATTTTATACAATGGTTTCCCAATCACAGAATTAAACATAGAGCATGTTACTTGAATGATACTGCAAAATTTCCCAACGATTGTTAGAAGAAAAAAAGAACTTTACATGTATAACACCTTCCAGTAAAATTTCATAAAGTCTTGTTATACAATTTGAAAGCAAATATTTCTATAGCGAAATATGTGAATTATAGTTCTCACCCCTGTGATGTTGTACATGGTAAGTGCATGTTTAATTGGACGTCATTAAAACTCTATGAATGAATGAGAAAATATCATTTTAAACCTATTTGATGAAAGTAAGTATGATGAAATGAATGGGATTGTTGAATATCCACACGGTTTGGCATGTGGTTCTCAGTATTGACTATTGATTAGAATCACTTGACGTTTAAACAAGATGGATGCTTGGATCCCACTCTTAAAGGATCTGATTTCGTAGCATAGGGAGAGGCCTGGATGTTTGGATCTAAAACTTTTCCAAGATGATTCAAATGTGCAGCTATGTTTGAAAACCTGTGATTTAAAATAATCATCATCACCTGATTGCGACTCTGAAATGGTTCACCAAATTATATACCAGTCGTTCACAAATGGTAGGGTGCCTAAGAGTCACTTGTGAACTTGTGAAATACATAGCATTCTAAATCACATTTCTAAGAGATCCCATTCATTAAATCTGGAATTGGTCCCAAAATACTGTAATTAAAAAGTACCCTTGAGGATTTTTGATGTGGGATACACAATCTAAAACAGTCTCTCTCTCTTTCTCTCTCTCTTGCTCACATACACACAAAGCAATATGCTTATCAGTAAAAACACGTAAACCCTAATAATGAAACACACCAATTATGGGCAAACTATCTATACAGCACAGCACCAAGAAAAGATACACAGATGATAAATACTACTCAACATAATGTCATTAGAGAAATTCAACGTAAAACAATGAATACCACTAAAACACATTAGAAATTGCTAAAAGCCAAAAATGCTAGTAATAAAAAGTGGTAGTAAGAATACAAAGCAGCATCAAATTTTAAGTTACCAGAACGAATGTAAAATGATACCATCACTTTGGAAGATGGTTTCTTATAAAGCTAAATAGACAACATAAATTCATTAATTGCTTTCCTAGATATTGACTAAATTGATTTATAATTTGCATTTCTATAAAAGAGAGAGAAACAGAGGCATGTATGTGTATGTAGATAATTATACAGTCATATATTCCCTAACTTTGTCCACTGAGAGAACTTACAAGTAATGCGCTTCTAACTCCTGTAGCAATGAACATACCCATTTGCACAGTTCTCTGTATTTAATATCATTCCCCAGTAAAAGGAATCTGAGAAATGACTTATTAATGGACTTAAAGGAATGGCTGATTCTGGAGCTGAGGCAAGGAGCCTAGAGCATCTATTAGTGTCAGAAAGTAATTAAGTGATAAAACAAATAAAAACAGCTGCAAGGTTATATGGAAGGTATATAGGAGGCAACTGAAATAAGTCCCAATGGGAAAGCTACAACAAAATAAGTAATGCAATATTGGATTATACTCAAAATATAAAGGAAACGAGTAAGAATCCATATTAATTTTTTTAAAAAGATGAACCAATAAATGAGTAAACAGAAGAGACAGATCTTCAGAAGAATTCCAAACTAATTACACTTCTTACTTTAAAAATGCGAGTATAGGGGCCTCCCTGGTGGCACAGTGGTTTAAGCAACACACTATGAAGCAAACCGCAGCCACTGCAGCACGAGTTCAATCCCTGCCACCGGCCAGGGAGGGGACCCACATGGCGAGGCAGACCTCTCCTGCTGTGCCCGCTGCTCCCCTCAGCAGTGTGCTTCGGTTGATCTGCCTGTTCTGCTCCCTGCTTTGTCTGTGGTGAATCCTCTCAACCCCCCACACCTCTGGCCTGTACCCCAGTGCTTGTATGCATGAATAAATACATCTTTTAAAAAAATTAAAAAAAAACTTTAAAAAAAATAAAATAAAAATGCGACTATATATGACCACCCCTGAGATAGTGCTCTAGTTAGTGTGCTTTCAAAGAGTAAGTATAGAAAATAAAAGTAAAACTTTACTGTGCTCATGGTCAATAAAATCATCAGTGAGGAATGGTACTTACAGGAAATATAGTATGTGTGACAGTTGTGTTGAGAATAACATTCTAACTGACTGGTCTCCCAATAATTTATAATTCAATAATAAGAATAGCCAAACTCAAAACAAAGAACATCCTTTAAACACCTGATGAGTGTCCTTTAAAACTGTGAAGATTGTATATTAAAAAAGTTAGCTAAGTATAAAGAGTTTATCACAGTCAAAAGGCACATAAAGAGATGATTAACAAATGCAGACTCAAATCTTGGATGAGATACTGGAACAGACAAGGGACTTTAGGGAAAAAGGAAAATCTGAACAATGTGTGGAATTCAATTAGATTTGATATGTCAATATTATCTCATTAATTGTAATAAATGTACCATAATAGTATAATATATTAATTGTAAGGGAAATTACATGCAGGATGGATAGGAATACTTTTTACTACTTTTGCACTTTTTTATAAATCTAAAAAAATTTAAAGTTATACTTTTATTTATAAAATATTGACTTAATTCCCCTTGCCTGTGGCAGAGAACAAAAGTACAGTCACAGCAAATCACAGTAAAGGAAGGAGCCTTAACTGAGTATACTCCTTAGTCTTGAGAGTTTAGCTTGGCCTAACTTTTTATTGAAAAAACAATTGGTGAATTTGCTCACTATGGCAGCAGTTTTTCACGTTCACACAGCTCTAACAGAAATCTATTAAAGATAAAAAGAAGCTTAAACAGCCTATATTACTACGTCTTGCTTTTGTTTATACAGGGTGAAGAGCATTCAGAATGGACCTCATCTCAGGCTTGCACTAATCCTTAAATAATTACAATCCATCTACTCGATGCTGGAAACACCTCATGGAATGTGACTTTGTTCTGCTGGCTTGTCTAATCCGATTCAATTACTTCAGCTTCCTCTCCCAGAGGCTTCACACTCAGACTGAGTTCTGTGTGGAAAGTAGAACTTGGGAGAAGTGATTCAGCTTCAATAGCAATGAACTGAACAATAAAATTTTTAAAAAGTCCTTTTCCCAAATATCAGTCCATCAATAAACATGAAAAATAGCTTGTTAATTCATAGAGGTCCCAGCACCTCTGTTGTGATAAGGGCAGACTGGTCTGGCTGAAAAATGCTAAAGATGGGGAAAGTCACTGGCTTAAACCAATTTGAATGGAGGGAAATCACAAAGTCCCTGAAGTTGGAGAAAATTAAGTTCTAAAGGTGGCAGAAACTTGTCACCTACATGCAGAATGTGACAGAGATGATACAGATTTCCCATACAAAGGGAACTCCTTCAGTCACCTGTAAAGAGTTTCCTTGTCAAATAGAAACTTCAGAGAAAGGCCAGGTCCACTTAGGGATACCACCTTCCTCTCCTTGTCAAGAACAGCCAGCTGCCCAGAATTAAAACATTGATTTATAAAGAGAATAAAATAGCAGAGTTCAGTGATTGCTCAACAGAAATTCCATAAAAGAAACTACCATACAAAAGAACAGACAGGCAACATGCAGACCCCATCACATGTAATGACGAGTTTGAGATTGTGTGATCTCAAAGTGAAAATGACTCAGGTCTTAATTAATCACCAACTTTTCACCCACAGTAAATGACATAATGAAATAAAAGGGAATTGCCATTCTACTCTGATGACCAATTCCTGACCGTTTTTTATATTATTTTCAGTGAATCATGTCTTTTATCTCAAAACCACCTTCATCACTTTCTTAAACTGCCTACAATTTTACAATTGGAGAATGAATAATGAAACATGAGAATGTATGAGAGACGAATTTAGAGACAATAATTTGAATGAAAATTTATGTCTTTTTCTGGGTTCCTGCCTGTAGTGAAAAAGAAGACAGCATTTTACTCTGAGAATTAAAAATATATTTTGCTGTTGATGTTGTTATCTTCCAGGTAATTGGCAAATTTTCATGGAGCCTTTTAAAAGAAGCTAAACATTCAAAAATAAATGCTTCTATATGAAAAATGCCATGACTATTTTCAACTCAGTGAGCTTAATTCTCTTTTCTGACAGTGAGGAACGACAGTAGATGATCAGGATTTGGGGAGGTAGCAGAGCACATATTATAGAACTGTTTTCAGAAGCAGAGAGACGAATGTACAAGGGACCCTGTTGCTTTTTCAATGCACAATTCAAGGCTTATTCAATGCACAATTCAACTCTTATTCTCATCTACCTGTAAAATGGTGATAACAGTAGGACCCAGTATAGTGTTGTGAGGATTAAGAAATAATGTACATTAAGTGCTTACCTGCAGAGCCAATCACCTAAAAAGGACCCAATCACTGCAGTTATGATGTTGGAGAAAAATATGTTTTACTATTGGTGAAAGCCTCAGATAATTAAGAGAGTGAACATAATATGGACTTGAAAAAAATCTTAAAATCTAGTGGGTAATACAAATTAAAATGATGCAAATCATTAACTGATTTTATTTATTGAGTAAATGTTTGCTGAAATCCTCTCACCTTTTTCTAGGTGAGATCCTCTCCCTCCTTGTCACAATGAGGAGAATGTACCAGTGGAAATAGACAAACAAGACCGCCTTGCCCAAGCAAGTTACCTTTTGGAGTAGCATACTGTTATTAAACTAAATGATTCAAAAGAATCTTGTAAATCATTTTTATGTCATTAACATTCTTTTGAGTTCCCAAGCAATTCATTGTATGAGGTAATGTTTAGAGACACCAATAATCATTTTCACAGTTTACATTATCACCACAAAATATAGGTGAGTGGAAGTTTAGGGTTTTCAGACATGGTAAGTTTTCTTAACCAGTTGTTTTATACTTATATTTTAGATGTCATATTTCTCTAAGTGATGCTCAATGAAATCTCAGTCATTCAGATATACAAACACTCAAAGGGATGATAACAGTAGCAACCTAAAATACTATGCAGATGTTTCACTAAATTCCCAGGTTGAATTCCATTCAAAGCTCCCACAAAAATCAAATTTGAACCCTTTTCCTGAGATGGAATACACTAAATTACTAACCCATCCCTACCAAGGATCCCAATTTAAAATTACAAATAAATCAAGGCACCACAAAACAATTTATACAGGAGAAAACAATGCCTTGCCTTAATTTGTGAATGACTTCTTTAAGGCATTCCCTCTGCTAAAGACTTCTTATTTCTGGGAGTTGTGATATCATTATTCAACCACCAGTAAGAACCTAAATAAATATTCACTAAGATATAGTAACTTATATTTTTCAATTCTGTGACAGTATGCAGCACAATTAAGTAGAATAAAATTTTTCTTTTTTATTGCCAAGAAATAAGTAGATATTATATTGCTAATTAGTAAATTTGTTAAAGTGTCTGAAAAGGCTCTTTCTGTGAGCTCAGTTCAAGTAAAAAACTCACTCCTGGAAAATGTTTAATAAATTTGGAATGTTATATATCATGATTTAATTTGTCTTATTTCCTTCTCACTTGGAGATGGAAGTTAGGAGACAGAGGATTGTTTCACATCTTATTCATGTTTGGATAAAAAGTCTATTCAGATGGGAAAACCTGGTAATGTTTTTAAAATATATAGAAAACCCTTGATGAACTTTAATTATTTAAGATGAATAATTCTTACATAAAAAAAGAAACAAAAAATATATCAAAGTTTACAAAGGACATCTACAATAAATCTACAGTAAACATCTTATGTAATGATAAAAGTTTAGAATGATTCTTAAAATCTAAGATAAGGATATCATCGTATCTATTCATATTCAACACTGATCTTGTATAAAATTGGTAAATTAAAATAGGTATAAGGATTGAACCAAAGAACAAAATCATCATTATCCACAGATTATAACTATGGTCTTAAATAAATATTCAGAGGAAATAATTGTATATACAGAAAATAAAAGAAAATGCAATTGCTTAAATAGAAATATGCATTTTTTAAAAGATTTATTTATATGTACAAGAACTGGGGTACAGACTAGAGGTGCAGGAGTAAGAGGGTTTACCAGAGAGAGTGGGGAACAGAACAAACAGATCTACTGAAATACACTGCTGAGGAGAGCTGCTGTAGAAAGAGGAGAGGTCTGCTGCCTATATAGGTCAGCTCCCTAGCTGGTGATAGAACTTGTGCTCAGTGACTGCAGATAGCTTCATAGTGCTGCCACTTAACCCCTTGTGGCAGCTGGGAGGCCCCCCCATTTTTTTTTATTGATATGAATTAAAGTTATATAGGTCCTCCCTGGTGGCAAAAGGGATTGAGCGCCACACTGTGGAACTCATGGATCCACTGCCGTGCGAGTTTGATCCCTGGCCAAGAAGGGCACCCGTATGGCATAGCAGACCTCTCCTGCTTCACCCACTGATCCCCTCAGCAGTAGGTTTCAGTGGCTCTGCCTGTTCTGCTCCTTACTCTGTCTCTGGTGAACCCTCTCACCTGTCCGTCTGGCCTGTACCCCAACTCTTGTATGAATAAAATCTTTTAAAAAATATATAGATGCCCACTTTTCACATCTTAATTTCAAAACAATTTCACTAAAACTTTGCTCACAACCTTCCAGAAAGTACCAAATTTTCCTAAAAATATATTATAGGCAGGTCCAAAGTCACACAATTTTGAAGAAGAAATAAAATTAATGACCAGACAAAAACTTATTCATATGAACCATGTTAAAATTTATTTTATATATTTACAAACATATTAAATATCCACTATATGTTATAACTGATATTTCAGGAGAAAAATTAAGAGTCTGTAGATACATAGACATTATGTTTTTAATCATGCAGACCTAATCGGAATGTCACTTCTTTTTCAAGGAATCTGTGTATTTCTTTCAGTAGATTTCAATTCTATCTACTCTTCTATTTAATCTAACCTCATTACTCTAATTTATATACTGTATTTTAATTATGTCATCACTTATCTTTCTTTCTTAGACAAAGTTTATTCAAGACAAGATTTATTGCATATCGATATTTTTATCATCACAAAAACTATCAAAAATCCACAATCAAATTATCTGTTACAACCTATTTTTATGGAAAAAATAGAACTATAAAAATAGAACTGATTTCTCAACAGAAATATATATGACCTCTAATTTCTAAAGATTGAGAATAGTAAAAATTATCTGGACCAGAAATTGTTTTCTAGATACATTTCAATATATCTGTGTGTCTGTGTGTGTGTGTGTGTGTGTGTGTTTCCACATACAGTTATGGAAGTCTTAGACAATCTCATTTGATTCAATCTAATATAAACACTACTGAAATTATTCTAACCCTCATTTTCATCTCTGTTACTCAGAGAGCTTCCCCTCACACTCCTACAGTCCTCTCATCTTTGTTCCTCAGCTCTTATTCCTGGTCCTTCTGTCTGCCTTTTAAGTTAACACTCTTAAAAACCTTCTTTTAAATGTTTACTAAAGCAAGCATCAGACCATGTTTCTTCCCTGGTGTTAAATCAACACTTCCCACTACATCTAGTTTTTGACTGCTTAGTTTAACACTGGGAGGAGGTGAGGATTTTTGTGTCTGCCAATTGGCACTGCTAGGGAGGAAATCTGGCATCAGAACAATTGCACATTTAAAGTTGATGTCACCAGACCTCCTTTCACTGGGCATTTTTCTCTGTTCTTTTCATAGACTTTTCTTCCACTAAAACTTTGTATGACTCTCAGAAGAATAATAAAATAAGGGAAAATCTTGCTGAAAAATATCTTACAAAACATGGAATGTGTTATGTGGGCATAATAAAATAAAATTAGGGATAGATATCAATTTAAAAAGCTTATGCTTCTACATGGTTTAAAGAATCATGCTGTATTTAAATAATATTTTCAAAAAAAAATAAAATACTTGGCAAATTGACAATTGGAGTTCAAGGTAATGAGATGTTGCATTTCTAAATAGTGATCATTCTTAGACTTTACTTTCTTGGTAGGAAGTACTAGGCTAATGTTTCCACTGTAAGAATCATAAGGAAAACTAATAATAATTTATAATCCTATTTTTAATCAATATTATAGCTGTGGCAGAACAAAAGTGTGATGCAGTGAAAATTTGAGAAAACAGTCCTTGCTAGGAAAGTTGACAACTGCTATGGACCTTTGTTAATTCCGGTTGTAAGCTAAAAGTGTAGACTTTGTTTAGGAAGAACAATGAAACTAAGAGAAAGAAAACCTGGCTATGTATTGATGGTTTCATGAGCTAGCAAGACTAATTAGTCTAGATAAGGCACTGAAACAGTCAGTTTTCTCTAATTGAAACTTGCTGACTTTTAAGGCAACATAGGAAGTTAGGGGGGCATCTAGAAGCTTCTTTAAAAAATAAAGGAAAAAAAAAATATCTGCACCATTATTATAGTACTCAGGAGAAAGAGCCTTATTAGAAAGACAAAGTCTATCTAAAGTTAGATCCCCCTCAAGACATATGTCAGAATATAAGCTGTAACAAGGACATCACACAAAAAAGAAAATTACAGATCAATATCCCTGATGGACATAGATACAAAAACCCTTAACAAAAAGTCAGCAAATTGAATTCAGCAACATATTAAAAGGATAGTACATCATAACCAAGTGAAACTTACTCCTGGGACAAAAGCATGGTTCAGCATCCCCATATAGATCAATGTAATCCACCATGTCAACAAAATGAAAAATAAAAATGACATGGTCATATCAGCAGATGCAGAGAAACCATTTGATAAGTTTTGGCAACCAAATATGAAAAAAAATTCAATAAAATGGGAATAGATGGGACATAACTCAATATAATGAAAACTGTATATGAAAAACCCATAGGTGACATCATATTCAATGTGAGAAACTTTAAGTTCTTCCTTTAAGATCAGGTATAAGACAAGTACTAATACTTTCACCAGTACATTTCAATATAATATTGGAAATATTTGCTAGAGCAATTAGGCAAGAGAAATATATAAAAGTAATATAATTGGATAAAAGGAAGTAAATCTATCACTATTTGAAGATGACATGACAATATGTATGAAAACCTTAAAAACTTCACTAACTAAAAAAAAATGAGAAAACAAAAAGTCAGTAAAATAAAGTGGCAGGCTACACAATTTATATATAAAACTTGGTTATGTCCTTAGATGCAAAATATGAATAGAAAAGAAAGAACTTTTAAAAATATCATTTATTAATAAAGAATTAAACATTTAGGAGTAAACAAAGGATGTTAAAGATCTGTTAGAGAGAAAACTATTAGACATTACTAAAAGAAATAGTAGATGAGACAAAGAAATGGAAAGATAGTCCCTGTTTGTGGGCTGGAAGAATTAGCATTGTTAAAATGTCCATTTTTGCCAGAAGTAATATACAGATTCATTGGAATCCTTATCAAAGTTTTGATGGGCTTCCTTAGCGAAACAGAATATCACTGAAAATTATTAGAAACACAAAAGATGTTAAATAACAAAGTTCTAACAAATGATGAATAACTGAAGTATAATATTCCCAGGCTTAAAACTATACTAAAAAGCTATTGTAATATAAAATATATGGAATTAAAATAAAAATAGGCACTCAGATCAATGGAATATAATTGAGTTCAGAAAACATTATCTGGACAGTTAACCTATGGTAAAGAGACAAGAATAGACTTTGGAGAAAAGAAAAGTTTTTTTTTAACAAATTGTGCTGGGAAAGTTGGGCAACTACATGCAAAAAAAAAAAAAAAAAAAAAAACCAGAAAAGAAATCAGGAAAGAAACTAGACTATATCACATCATACACAAAAAATTGATTCAAAATGGACCAAAGACTGAATGTTAAACCTTGAAGCCTTAAAATATGTAGAAGAAAATGTGGGCAAAACATACCACAGCATTGACATCAGTGGAGTCTTTTGTACTTGACTCTAACAGTAAGGAAATCAAAGGCAGAAATAAACAAATGGGACTAAATCATATTTTTAAATGTTCTGAACAGTAAGAAAAACTATCATTAATACAAAAAGATACCCTAACAAATGGAAGAAAATAATCGCACATCATGTTTTCAGAAAACATCTGAAAGGAGGCTAATATTCAGGATCTACAAAGGACTCATACAACTCAACTTAAAGAAGTAATTCAATAATAAATTGGCAGAAGAATTAAACTGAAATTTTCCCAAAGAAGACATACAAATGGCCAAGAAACACATGAAAAATATTCATTGTTCATCATCCAGGAGATGCACATCAAGACAAAAAGAGATATGATCTCACACATGTAAGAATGACCAAAATAAAAAACACCAGAAATAGTAAGTCTTGACCAGAATGTGGAGAAACAAGGAGCACTTTTACATTGCTGGTGGGATGTAGACTGGTCCAGTCTATGGATATAATATGGATACTTCTCAAGATATTAAAAATAGATCTACCATGGTATTTGGTAATTCCACTCCTAATTATGCACCTGAAGAATACAAAAAATACCAACTTGAGGAGATATATTTACTCCTATCTTCACTGCAATACTATTTTCTTTTAAGATTTATTTATTTATGCACACAAGAACTGGGCTTCAGGACAGAGATGTGGAGAGTGAGAGGATTCATCAGAGACAGAATGAGGAGCAGAGCAGGTGGATCTACTGAAATACACTGCTGAGGAGAGCAGTGGGCGAGACAGGAGAGGTTGGCTGCACCATGTGGGTCACTTCCCTGGCCAGGGATCGAAATTGTGCCACACTTGCTATGGATAGCTTCATAGTGCACCTTAAGCACTTGTACCACCAGGGATGCCCATTGCAGTATTACTTTCAATAGTCAAATTATAGAAACAAACTAGGTACCCAAGAACAAAAGGAGATTAAGAAGATGTAGTATAGATGCATGATGTGATACTATCCAACTGTCAAAAGACAAAATCCTGACATTTGTGACAACAGGTTGGAATTGGAAATGATGTTAAGAAATATAAGGAAAAAATACAAAATGATTTCTCTTATTGGGATATAAAGAAACAAGCAAAAAGGAACATGCAAAACCAAAACAAAGCTAAATCTGACTGCAGAATCAAGGCTGCTAGTAGGACTGGATAGGGGATGGAGAACAAAGTATGGAGGGGAACCAATGAATTATGGTGGAGGACTATGGATGCCTTGGTGGTAGGTGTGGTGTGGTAGCATACATCTGAAGAGGTGTGAAACTTTACCTCTGAATCAAATATGAAGTTGTATACTAATGCTACCTCAATGCAAATTAATTTGCATAGACATACAACACACACATACATATGAACACACATGCAGATGTGTGTATGAATACATGAAAGTATGCCTATTTGGTATTATTCACACATACATACCATGGATTTATATGTACCTGTGCATGTGTTTGCACATATATGTGTATGTATGCATACATGCTGCATTATAGAAAAGGCTAAAATTTGACTCAAAAGACATAAAGAGAAGAAATGAATAATTTCCATTTTTTAGAAGTGAAGAAACAAAGGGATACTAGTTCCAATCAAGAATTGGTTAAGGGTATGTTTAAGAAATTAGAGGCACACCGGGCATGAATATTTATTAAATTTTTACTTAGTTCCAATAAATGTGACAGCATTGAGTAGACCTTTACAGCTGTTATCTAACAGAAGAAAAGTTAGACCCCCACGAAGGGAAATAGCAATTATAGCTTCTATAACACATAAAAAAAGTAAACAAACAAAACAGTGTGACTAATACTTTTTGAAATGAATGAACTGTAAGGGTGTCACAGATAAACTAGACATTGATATTTTCACACAAGGATTTCAAAATAGCTATTATAATTATTTTAAACAGCACAAGGAAGAGAAGAGCAAAGCTGATATTTAAAAAACAGCTACAATTCTAACAAAGAGGAATTTACAAGAAAACCAAAAATGGCATCCTAGAATCAAAATTTTGTTTAGTCATACATCAGAAAATATGATCAGTCATCTCACAGGGAAAATTGTAAATATAAAGAGGGAAATAAAAAAAGGGACTGTGTAAAATGAAGGGGGGCTATAAAAATGTAGAACATAGTCCATTGTCTACCACAGAAATGGGGTGAAGCCTAAATTCAAGAGATACTGACTAGAAATTATTTTATGAACTGACAAAGTATCTCTACAGATCCAAGAAACTTAGCAAACTCCAAGGAGGATATAGACATAGGAAGACTATATTTGTTTATAGCTCAAACTGATGAAAATCAAAAAGTGAATTATTACTTGGAGAAAAATGGCACCTTTTGTTCCAAGGCACAAGTCTACCACTGTTGGTTAGTTTTTCAACTTTGAAGGTGCCAGAGACAATGGTTAACATCTATGAACTGAAGAAGATAAATGAAAAAGAACACCCGCCCCATACATTTATATCTTGAATGGTTTCATTTAAAAATGAAATTATGGAAGAAATAAAACAATCAATGATAATTTTTCACAAACTTACTACAAGAGAACGATAAATTTATCCAGATTGAAGCAAAACTATGCCATATAAAAACATGAAACTGAAAAGAAAAGGAAACAAGGGACACCAGGGAGCATAAAGAATAAAAACACAGATAATTACTATTTCAAACAATAGTGACAATTCTTGTGGGGCCAGGGTATACACAGCTGCAAAAAATATGACGGCACAATACAGAGAAGTTGGGTAAAAGAAGATAAACTATATTAAGATAATTGCATTGTGTGGAAATCATTTAAAATATTAAAAATTTACAAAAGGCTGTAAAATCAGGAACATTTCTGGTAATTTCTAGGCTACACAATAACAGGAAAATACAAAATATATAAATACAAGTAAATAAAGCATAAAATAATTTAAAAAAATGTAATCAACCTAAAAAGAAGCCAAAAAAGGAGATATAAAGGAACACAGGACAGATACAAAGCAATCTCAAATTTCTCAATAACAAATACAAATTTACTAATTAAATTGAAAAGTAGACACAAATTGTATTGAAAATCAAGATATAATTATCTATGTCATATACTGCTTACAAAAAAAATATCTAAAATATAATGATACAAATGAAAAAATGGATAAAAAGTCTATCCTTGTAATCATTAACCCGAATATGTATTAAAAAAATTGTCAAAAGAAAAATAAAGCAATATTAATATAGACAAAGTAGACTGCTGATTAAATAGTATATTAGGAGTCATAAGAACAGATATTTACATAATATTGGACAACTGGAAAGGAAGACATTATGATCCCATATCCCACATTTGTAGCCGATAACATAGCTCAAAAAATATTAAAGCAAACATTGACAGAACTAACAAAGGGACAAATCCATAATTTTACAGAAATGGCAAATGATCTACCTAGATAATAGAATTAAGAAAATAAGAATATTAAAAAAAAATTGAGCCTCATATTTAAATAATGTGACCCAATAGACATATGAAGATCATTATAGTCAATAAACCCCAAATAAATACAAATTTTAGATGAACTTGAGACATTTACCAAAATAGAGAAGGCGTTTACCCATGAAAATCTCAATATACTTCAAATGCTTAAAATCATGTGACATATATTCTTCATTAGAAATTACACGGGAATTCAATAATAAATGGTAATTAGAAAAACCACAAATAAAGAACAACTTTGAACAATAACAAAGGTACAGCATATCAAACCCAGTTAAAAGAGCACACACAGGAAAACATGCAATTCTAAACACACTTATTAGAAAAAAATGACTAAACAAATAATCAGAACTTTAATTGCAAAAAGCTCAAAAAGGGAAAGGCAAATAAACAGAAGGAAAGCAAGAGATGAAAAAGGAAGAACTAGTGGCATGATTCATATAATGTAAACATGTAGTAAAATTTTCAAGACAAAGAGAAAACAAATTAATGGTATTTAGAACAGAAAGATAAAAAGATGATATTTAGAAATCAGAGACACTATCATGAATAATAAAATGACCAAGGAATTTGTCAAATTCTTTCCTTTCACACAATTTTCCTATGAAAGTTTTCACATTGGACACAAGAATAGAAAATATGAATAGCTTTAAGTTAGCAAATACACTGAGTTTATGATAAAACCATTTCACATAGAGAACTTTCAAAAATTAAAGAACTGATATGAATATTAAGTAAATGCTTCCACAGAGCCTACAGAAGAGGTCTTCATTTACTTTATGAGACTAAAATAAGCCCAATATAAAAATCTTAGATGCAAGTTCGGTTTATGTAGGGTCAGAGAACTATCAGATCTTTCCACCCTCCCACAACTGGTATAATGATGGACACCTGCGGTGCTGCACACATGCCTAGGTAGGCATGCACAAGTGGGCGCACCTGAGTTTAGACACAGGCTTCTATGGGAGGCGTCATGAGGATGTCAATACCAAACAAGCAGCAGTGAAAGTGAGAGTACCAACAAGCAGCACAAGACCAGCAAAAGTGGGAGGAGCAGCAAGAGCAGGAGAACTAGAGGAGTTGAGAGGGTGAGGTGCGCGGTCAGCCTCCCAGCCCCCCCTCTCCCCCCCCACCCCCGCCCCTCTCCTGCCGGCCATGTACCTGGCCACCTCTGACAATAAAAAGTATAAAAGTCACCAAGGGCTCCAAGACTCCCTTCCTTGACTCTTTTGCCCAGAACCATCAAGAACTTGCTCCCTACATTTTCCTGCCACTATAATTTAACATTTAGAAAATCAACTAATGAAATATCAACCATGAAAGGAACAGAGTAAAATGTCACATGGTTATCTCAATATACACAGAAAAAATTTGATAAAGTGTAAAATTTATTTCTACAATTCTTCACATACATTAAGAAAAGGGCTCATCTTTAATCAAGATTATCTAAATATATACAGATACATTATTCTTAATGGTGTTATAGGACGTGTGCTGTTCCTACGTTCATCATTACCCTCAATGTCTAAACAAAACAATAAAACACACAAAAAAGGAACCAAAAGATAAAAACGTGAAAGAAATGCAAATGCAATGTTCACAGATTACATGATTTTGCATATTGAAAACCCACATAATATTAAATTATTGGATTTAGTGAGTATGATGAGTGATGGATACAGGTTGCATGTACAAAAATAATTATTCATAACAATAAGAGTTATTTAGATAATATTGTTGCCAATGCAGGACCTCAGAGAACAAGGAAACAAATGGTTAAGACCATTAATTATAGTACTAAAAATACCAGGAAATGAAGGTTAAGGCCAATCATTAGTAACTTCAGCTGGGTTATAATTCTTAATTGACTACCTTGAAAGCAATGTCGGTTAACTAAGCCATGTATTTGTCTCTCTGGATAATCAGATTGCAACCATCCCTATCCAGTTTGAAAAGTCCATCAGACCATAAAAGACTCAGAGCATGTGTAGACCTTTCCTTCCTGACCTGAAATGCACGTCAGCCTCATTATTATACTAAAATCTTCACCTACTGCACCTACTAAGGGAGTTGCACTGTCATTTTCTGATTATGATACATGCACAAGATAACACCATCTGCACATACTCAGGAGACCAGCAGATGATCAGTAAAGCTATCCACCTGACAGTCACCAAAAACTCCTTTGTTCTTCTTTTACCTTTAAAACCTATTTCTAGCCCTTACCTGGAGAGACCCGTCTTTGGAGAAATTCAAACCCGTTGTCTCCATTATGAGCAGATAATAGATTTCCCTTTCTCTGGAAAAAAAAAAAAAAAAAAGTTCCAGTCTATTTAGAACATGCCCAAGCACCAAACCTGTTAAGTTTGGTAATAATATCTTAAAAAATATATACTTAGTGTAGGGTTAGAGAAATCAGGTCTTTCCACCCTCCCACCACTCTGATGATGGACACCTGCGGTGCTGTGAGCATTCCAGGGCGGGCATGTGCAAGTGGGCACACCTAAGTTTGACACGGGCTTAAATGGGCGGTGTCATGAGGACGCCAGAACCAACAGAACTGACAGTACCAGCGAGAGTAGCAGAGAGAGAGAGAGAAGCAGCTGAGAGGGTGAGATGCACTGGGGGCTGGGAGGCCTGTCAGCCTCCCGCCCCCCCCACCTCCTGCCCCGCACCCATGTCTGCCATGTACCTGGCCACCTCTACTAATAAAAGCATGAAAAACCACCGAGGGTGCAAAAGAACAAAAGAATCTCCTTCCTTGACCCATCTGCTAAGAACCATCCCAAACTTGCCCAATGTGCCACCCTTCCTGCTGCTACACTTAGGAAAACTGAATCAAAGTCAACCTCCTGGCAGTGATAGTTACCTTGCGGAAAATTGGTGTGGTGCCAGGAAGGCATGGAGCATGTTATCAATGATCCCAAGCAGATGAGTAAAGGAGGAGTCCTGGAGCCCTCGGTGGCTTTTTTCAGGCTTTTATTACATCATATCAGAGGTGACCAGGTACACGGCAGGCAGGGAAGCTGGGGGACCAGGAGGCTGGCAGGCATCCTAGCCCCGGGCACATCTTAACTTTCTGGGCTCTCTCTAGACTCTTCTTCTCTGACTCTCTTCTTCTCCTCCTGGCGTCCTCATGACTCCGCCCTTATAGGTGCCTGTCTCAGCCCAGGTGCACTCACTTGCGCATGCCAACTTAGGCATGCGTGCAGGACCTCAGGTGTCCATCATCACACCAATGGCGGAAGGACAGAAAAGCCTGCTTATTTTTCCATTTACCCTACAATTGGATACATGCATTCCCCCAGAATTATTTCCTACCAATCCAAATAAATGCATTAATTCTCTCAAGAAAAAAAAAAAAAGACTTAGAAGATTAAAAAAATCTTAATATATAGGAATAAATCTAACAGGCAGACAAAGATAATCATAAAACACTACTCCAGTATTTATGCTTGAGACATTGTTACTACTGAATGTGATGCTTAAGGAAACAGTGTGGTTAGATTCAAAACTTTAAAGACATGGTTTACTTTGCAAGTGGATCTGTAGGCTCAATTCAATATATTTATTTCTCTAGGCACACAGAGAGAAGTAATTCAGACTCCCTTGCTCAATAAATGTGATATTTCTGGCCAATGGAATGAATACACTTATAGCATAAACCCTTGAAACCACCACAGCAGGATCCTTAACTCCAGCGTATATCAATGTTCAGGACGATCTTGGATCCCATGTGCTCTAGATGGCAGAGCCCCTGCCAGTCTTGTTCCCTGGATAGCTGAAGCATTTGACTGTCCTCACCCTCTACTTCAAACCAACAGGGATTTATGAAACCAAGAAAAAGTTCCGTTGACTTGAGGCACTGAGATTTCAGGATTTTAGCTGTTATAGATGGTAGTGTCACTTTAAAGCTTGAACTCCACACTTACAGCTCTCTTCCTATGTCCTTAGCATTTTATAGCAGTAGCTCAGTGACTTGAGTGGAGGGAAAGGGGTGTCTCTTTTCAATCTCACTTTTACACTCTTAGAAGGGTCTATTACATTTTTAAAGCATGATATGCAAACAACAGGAATATTTCACTTGGTACAAAATAGAATCTTACTGTTTTAGTGGTTTGAGAAAGGACTCCATGAAATAAATTCTGAGAGGGATATAATTATGCATCTAAATTCCTACAAATATTCAAATTCAGCATCTAAATTCCTACAATATTTCTGGAGAAAAATAAAAGTTACATATTCAAAAGTAATTGGTAAACACACATTTTAAACTTTAAATCCTGCTTTACCTGAAAAGGAATTATACTTATTTTTGCCACCCAAAAGATGGCATTAAAAGTATTTTAAACATTGTATACAGTGTTGTAGGCCAATGGTACCTCAATTATCAAAAAAGGCAAAAATATTTGAACAGAGTATCCTTGTCTTGCTGTACTTGTTTATTAGATTCTGTTGGAAATCACTGAAATCCCACACCAATGTCTATCCGTGTGAGTTCCTTTCAATATGGTGTTGTCTGCTAGCAAAAGACAGGGAGGAAACAATAGGGACAAAATGATGCAGGTTGGAATAATAAACAAGATGGTGATTATTTTTTTTGTGTGATAAAGAGAACATACGAAACCTGAAGTGAGCAATTTGCTCCCTTAGAACAAATTAAATCCACTAGAAATGCTGAAGTCTTTAATTTTTTTTTATTATAAAAATGTCTCTAAAGAGTAACAAACAGAAACAAAATGAACAATGAGTTCATTCAGCCAGATTTTAGAATAAACAAATTAATATTACCTTTTATTTTTTTTCTTTTAAAGCTTATACATAGCACACAGATACACACACCATACTGTAATGGGCAATATGCTAATCAGGAAATGTTGCAATTATCTATCATGTGATTGTATCATTTTTTAAAAAAGATTTATTTATTTATGTATACACAACTGGGGTGTAGACCAGAGGTGTATGGTTGGGGGGTGTTGAGAGGATTCACTGGAGACAGAGTCGGGAGCAGAACAGGCAGATATACTAAAATGCATTGCTGAGAGGAGAGGCAGGCAAAAAAGGAGAGGTCTGCCACACTATGTGTTTTAGCTCCTTGGCTGGGAATTGAACTCATGCTGCAGTGGACAGCAGTAGCTCAATAGTGCTGTGTCTTTAACCCCTGTACCTCCAGAGAGGGCCCTGATTCTGTAATTTTCAGAAGTTAGAAACCATGACAGTCATGGCAAGTTCTTTGTTTTTTTCTTTCTTTATATTCATCGCCATGTACCGTTGTGTCTTCTTAAGTACCTCTGAGTTTATTCTTTTCCTCCATTCCCACCACCTCCAATCCCTGAGCTACTTGATGCCTAGATTACTTCAACAGATTTCTGATTTCAGACTCTTTCTATTTCAATCTATTCCAGTCCCACTGGTTATTTCTAAAATAAACACTGTTTATTATGACATGTCCCTCTTCCAAGCCCTAGAATATACAGCTCCTTTGAGGAAATCACTTGGGAAATTGTTCAAAATTTATCCCTTTTTTATGCCATGTTAAAATCTATGATGATGTTTTAGATGCTTGAAGGAGAAATGCTTTTAAAGTAAGACTGTATGACAAAGGTACTTTGTTGAGCCAGGTTGGTGAAATATATTGAGTATAGAGTTAATTAGCAAGGCAAATAAACCCAAAAGAACAGACAAGCAGGAAATGGAAGACATCCTGGAGATTCATCACCTATTAGAGTACTGAAAAGAAGTTTCCTGCAGGGCTGGGGTTTGAAATAAATGTCTCCAGAAGTATCTTAAATGCAACATGTTCACAACTAAATTCAAAATATTGTTTTCCCCTAAGTATTCCTCCTTTCAAATTCTTTATCGTAATGAATGGCATAAGCAGACTTTATGTTGACCAAGATGGACACTCAGGAGGCATCACTATATCCTCATAAACCTGTTTATTTCAAATTTTAGGCATCTGCCTCTTCTGTCCTATCCACAACACTTCTCCATTCTGATTGGTGGTCTCTGATTGGGTTTCCTTCTTTTCAGTCTCCTAATTTTCTAATTATTAATATACTCTTCCACATCTATATTCCTTAAAAGTAGAGTTACTTTAGACCTTAAATGTTCAACACTATAATGAGTTTTTTTTTTTCTTCAGTAATTCCAATCTTCTTTCTTGCTACTTATACCCTCTAAATTTGAACTCTATCAAACTGGTAGTTCATTGAGAGCCATATCACCTTATCTTACACTGTTGGATCTATCTAGAATGCCATTTTTCTCTTACTGACACAGCTAATATTAAACCATAATTTAGTCTACACAAGTTGCTGATGTCCCTTTTAGAAATAACCATGAATCGTGCAGGCTGTACAGAGTACAAAATTCTATGACAACACCATAACACTCTATTAGTGTGTGTTTTATTGTCTATCTACAAATATTGACCAGTATTATGACTACATATTACAATATTTAAAAAACTGTGGCTATTTTATTATTCACTCTTTTGTTTTAAAAAAGCTCATTTTTGGTTTCAAATGCCCATCAGTTTTATACTGAAATGTGTTATGAAAGTAGTCAGAACAAAATACTAACTTACTTCTTCCTTCAAATAGATTAAAAGCGAGTAGAAAAGATGGATTTAAATCATTACATAAAACATACTTAATTTTCTCTGCAGTGAGGGATAGAATGGAGAATCAGGGTACTATGAGAATATGAATAGAAGAGACACTTGTAAACATAATCAGGAAATTTAGAAAGGTATAATTTAAGTTGGCACATGAAGAATGAGAAAGAGGCCAAATACAGTGAAATAAAAAATGGTGAGTGGGAAAAAAAAAAAAAAAGATCCTTCCCTTACTAGCTTGAGAGGGGCCATGGCATCAATTCCATGATCAGTGCCTATGATTTTCAATGAAGCACATGAGATTCAGAAGGGCCCCTTTGTTGTCACTGGAGTTTGATTATAAAAATGACAACAGTCATAATATAAATAGTATTTAGGCACTTTCCTGTAATTTGGGCATTTTATTGTAATTCATTTTTATATAATGAAATTCTGACCCATATTAATCACTGTCACCTCTGACACCAAGCCGATGTCTACTAATAGAAAGGCTGTGATTTATAAAACAAGTAATATTCAGAGCTAAATAGACTCTACTACTCTGTTTGATAAACAACAGTCAGGCCAAGATGAACTATTGAGAGATTATTTTCTCTAGAACAATTATGAAATTGGACTAGCATAAGTACACTAATTTAAGTAGATAGAGTATGTTTGGTTTATTGAAATGAATCTTTTCAGTAGCAGATAAAACACCCTTGAGAATATTGTTAAGACAATATAACAAGTTAGATTAATACAGACTTGACCAGCAAATGATTCTTCACTTACTGGCCTTTGGATTTCAATATTATTTAGCCAGAGGCTGTTTTTCAAGTACTGTCACTTGGGCTTTTTATAATGAAAGGCAGAACAGAGCTTTAATGAGCTCTACCCAAGTTCATAACATTCAGACTCCAAAACCAGAAAACAAAACCAGCCACCTGTAAATGTCTGACCTATTGTTCAATAGGGAATTCTTTGAAGATAGGTAGAGATTTGAACAATACAGAAGTGTAAGTGGGAAAATACCAAAAGAAATGACTTTCATACTTTGCAAATTTAACAAAGTCAATTCCATCCCATCTTTTAAAAGTTATTTAGAGTATATTCCCAGATTTATCTGAAAAAGTTGTTTGTATTGAAAAGTGTGTGTGATGTGTTAGTCTGTTACTCCCAAAGTCATAGCAGATGTATTCATTTTTTTAATAAAAATCCAAATTTTGGAAATATTTTCAAATACCTTTCGAAAGTGCAAATCAGACTGTATCTCATAGGGTCTCACCCGTACAGTTACCGTTTGCTCAGTAAGCTCTGATATGTAACAGAAAAATGAAAAAGATCTTACAAAAGTAAGAAATACAATGTTCTGTTGATGAAGTGCTTATGATGAGCCTATTTTATCACAGTTACACTAAAGAACTGGTATTTCTATCTCCATTTTACATATAGTAGCTAAAGTTTTAAGAGGAAAGGAACACACAACTTCATGTGGCTATTAAATATTAAGGTTGAGGCTCCAACTCAGAAATTTTTAGGCCCAAAGAATAAACAACTATGATACATTATACTAATATAGTTCTCCAAATATTAATCTACATATACTTATTTAAATTCACATTTGCCTGAATCATTTCATATAGAAAAAGGTGGTGTTTTTTATATCTATAGACTCAGGGGTGTGTGTGTGTGTGTGTGTGTATCTTCTATTGAACTAGAGGGCACCAGGAGTTGACAACATCTCCACAATATTCTCGAATTCTTCAGGAACTTTATATAAATTCATAAAGGAAAACTAGGACATGAAATGATGATTCTGTGATTATTTTTACTGAGACTTTTTTTTAAGTTATTATTTAAAATTGAGGGTTCTCCCTGGTGGCGCAAGGGGTTAAGCAATGCACTATGAAGCATCCACAGCCACTGCAGCATGAGTTTGATCCCTAGCCAGGGAGGGGACCCACATGGCTCAGAAGACCTCTCCTGACTTGGCCACTGCTCCCCTCAGCAGTGTTTTTCAGTCAATTTGCCTGTTCTGTTCCCCACTCTGTCTCTGGAAATCATCTCACCCCTCACACCTCTGGCTATACTGTACCCCAGTACTTGTATGCATAAATAAATCTTTTTAAAAATAAATTTTCTCATTAGTTTGAACAGAGACTATAATACTAACTCTGAACCAAAAATATGTAAAAATGTCTGTAATGAGTCTGTCACACTCAACCTTCCACCAGCCAAATAATATTCCTGCCTAAGGCATCCAGGCTTATCAGTCATTTGAGTAACTGGTTGCTCTTCCATCGTTTATACTTGTATTGTAAATATATTCACATATTTAAAAACTGCATATATGTATGCCATATACATATGTTTCCTCATTACAAAAATGGCAATCACTTTCATCTCTGGGAATCTCAGCATTTAGTTTTATTTTCTTTTAACAATTTATTTGGTGGACTATTCCATATCAGTATATACAAAACAACTCTATCCTTTGTTAGTAACAACTAGTATGCTATTCAATGGATGTACCATGATTTATGTAACTAGTATTTTATAGTGGAAATTTGTTTCCAATTTTTGTCAAAAATGTCAAAAAGTGATTTTTCATAAATCAGTGAAATTGACAGGTCTAGTGATATGTCTCTATAATTTTAAAATATAATTGCCACTATAGAAAATGTAGAGGTTGATTTCCCATCAGCAATCTGTAAATGTCTATTTGCTATACCTACATTAATTTTGAATGTTATCAAACATTTTTATCCTTGTCAATCTGATAGGTGAAAATTTCCTTTTGCATCATGAGAGTGAAAATGTTTTCACATGGGGCCTCCCTGTGGCTTAGGATTTAAGTCTCAGTGCTATCACCTCTGTGAAATTTTTAAAACATGTTGAATTTTTTTTTCAAATTTTTAGAAGACATTGAAAGTATTTTTGTCGTCAGAGTAGTGAATATATTTCCTTGATGCTATACTTCTTCAGCTTATGTTTAATCTTTTTCTACACATGCAAACTGGTCCTCACCTATGTCTAGTATATCCAAATGCAGACTTTTACATCTTAAAGTCTTCCAAAGACAGTAGGGAGGAGTGGTCTGACTGTGCCGCTTACCATTACCCATTATTTGAGAAATATCTGCACCATATCCTCTGGAAGTAAACATGCCTGAGGCTTTCTGTATTATGAACTAATATATAGGCTTTTTCTAAACTCCCCATTTTTTCTTTCTCCCCATTTTGTCTTTCTGCTACATGATGAATTACTCATACATTGTTCTCCAGTTTCCAGAATGTTGTTTTTATCTATACCTCTATCTGTCTGTCTGTCTGTGTCTATCTATCTATCGATTGATCAATCCTTTTCTTTCTTTTCATGTGCAATCATGCCCTTTGGATCTATTTTTTTGTTGTTAAAATATTAGGCTGACCATGCATTGATGCACACAGCAGGGGAAGGACAGGGAGAGGGGGTCAAAACAGGAGAGGGAAGAGCACAGGGGACCATTGTGATAGGTCAAGGGTGTTGTGGTGATGGGAAAACTACAAGGACTACACCTGGGGGGAAATCAAATAATATCCAAAAATTAATGATATAAGAAAATAAATAAATAAATATGAAATGCTGGGAAAAAAATAAAATTGGAAAAGCACATGATCTATATGCCTTACTTCCAAGGTGAGATTTTTATGTCTTTTAAAGTTAAAATATGCATGAAAAAGTCATAACTAGATAGTTCAATAAAAATGACCATGCTAATTTGTGCAAACCACACTCCTGTTTGCCTTCCTGAGAGGATCTAGCTCTCTGACCACAATAGCATCTACATCCTAGAAAATATTTAGAAACAACAATATAATAAAGTTATTAGGATAATATTACCCTAATAGTCTCTGAAGTCCAATAATCCAGGTCAAATCTTCACTCTGACATATATTAGCTTTGTGACCGCAAGGTTTCTTAACCTGCCGTGACATAAATTTGATTACATTACTCTTGTACTTAAAAACTTTAATGTGGGGTGGCCAGATTTATTAAATAAAAATATAGGACACCAAGTTAGAATTGAATTTCACATAAATAATTAATACTTTCTTTTACTACAAGTATGCCCCATGCAGTATTTTGGCCATATTGCATTTGGGTCAAAATGTATGTATTGATTATGTGAGATTCAAACTTAACTGGTATATAAATTTATCAGACAATTGTACTTAAATGACTTTTTTCCCCAGTGCAATGTGAATAAAAGTAAACTCTTCAATGTCTCCTTTGTGCTTTAATTCTTCTCCCGCTTCCTTCTGTCTCTACAACCTTACCTAAACCAATCTCTTCAACTCCAAATCTAACTATATTCCAGTCACATTGATTTTTTTTGTTTGTTTTTCTAATATGCCCATTTTTTTCTTGTCTGAGACTTTGCTCAGATTTTTCCACCTTTCTGCATAAACTGCTCTTCATCTTTCAGCTTTTATCTTAGATGGCATTTCTTCAGCGAGATATCTTGCCTATCTACCTAGACAGATTCTCCACCTCAAAAGCATCTAAAATCACTAGTGTAATTTTCCACTTCTTTCAGTTTTGTGTTCTGTCCCTCCCACAATCCTGCTAGCTATTCAAGGGCAGGGACCTTGTCTAGTTCACTCAGCAATATTTAGATATCATTTAGCAGTGCTTCTGAACATAGGGTATATTAAATAAATACTTGAAAATTATTTGAAAAGTATGTCCAAATTATTTAAACTGTGAATAGAAATAAATAATAGCACCTATCTCAAAGGATTATTGTAAAGAAATAGTCAAAGTGCCTATAGCTATGTATCTGTCACAGATAAAATCAATAAGTAAATTATTATTTTATATCTATATGATGAAATTTTTTTAAAAGGATACAATTCTCAGGGAATGTAGTCTTGTGTAGAACCAAGAAATAAACAAAGGAAGTCATTTCTGAAGAGTCCTTTGGATGTCCATTATTTCTAAAGTCACTTACCACTACACATTTTCTTTTTTTTTTAAAGATTTATTTATTTATGCATACAAGCACTGTGGTATAGGCCAGAGGTGTGGGGGTCAGAGGATTCACCACAGAGAGCGGGGAACTGAACAGGCAGATCAACGGAAGTACACTGCTGAGGGGAGCAGCGGGCGAGGCAGGAGAGGTCTGCTGCGCCATGTGGGTCCCCTCCCTGGCCGGCAGCAGGGATCGAACTCGTGCTGCAGTGGCTGCGGTTTGCTTCATAGTGTGTTGCTTAACCCACTGCGCCACCAGGGAGGCCCGCACTACACATTTTCATTATCCACCTTCTTCATCCATATTGATAGATCCAGATTTTGTAATTTCAACACTCTAAAAATACAATAGCCATTTTATTCTTGCTTCAGTAAGACATCTACTTTTGACTTTTAGGCTAGAAATTTCATCCCTGTCCATTAGTCTTCTCCCTCTCCCACCTCTCTGTACCATCCTGTACCTCTTATCCTCTCTTGCCACTTCTTTTACCCCTCTTACCTGGCATGAACTGATCTGATAAACTAAACATTAAAAGTTGCACAGATTTTTGTTTTGTTTCTGAAGCTCCCATGCTTTCTCCCCTTTCTGTTCTCTCACATTGTCTTGAAAATTATCCTCCCAGATGACTATCAGCTTCAGAAAAGAGTGACAATTTTCTCTAGTAAACAAGAACAGAATGTACAGAGTATTCAAACACAGAAAGTCTGACCATTTTGAATGATACTTTGTATTTTGCCATCAGTCCAATCCGTAGAACGTTTTTGTGACATTTGAAATTACTGAAAATTCATCTTGCAGTTTGTGATTATCCAGCACACTGAGTACAAGGACTCACATCTCTTCATCACTTGTTTTAGTCAATCGATTCAATACACTACTATCCACTGAGGAATTATGACACATAAAGCACTGTGCCCAGCACCAAGGTGGGACACAAGCTTCCCATTTCATGAATGGCATAAGTAAAAATTGATGAGATACATTTTTTAAAGGATGTTAGAAACTGAAACAGAGCTTCTATATTTGGAATATGGAAAGATCCATAATAGAGGAGATTCACTAAGGTCATGTGGAGTTAGTGAATTTTTAGGTAAGATATAAAGCCTACCTAATATATGCACATAAAGAAGGAGAACAAGAATGTTTTCACCTATTATATGCAGAAGACATTTTTTTAGTAAGAGAGTTCCAAATAACTTTTTATTTATTGGCTATAAGCCAGTCTCATACAGAACCTATAAAATCTTAAATTATTAGCTCTCTTTAAGTTACACTCTGGTTTTAAATGTTTTTAAAATCTAGCGGCTTACGACTACAAAGATTTATTTCTTACATTCAATATAGTATTTTGCAGGGTGGCTATACCTTTGGCCTATATCTTATTTATTCTGGGACCACAAATTGAAGATGATTCTTGGGAAATGATAATGTGAAGAGAGAGAAAAGGAAAATGGGAGACCCAAGGAATGGCTGTTAAGTGATTCTTCAGAATGAGATGCCACCTCCATTCACACTCACTAATCAGAGTAAATCACATGGTAAAGCCTAACACTAACTGGATTGCAAAGAAGGGCAACAAATGCTGATCAAAAATATGCATGAAGCTAAATATTCCAGGAAAACATTAATATTAATTAGAAATTCAAGTTTATTCAACTTTTAAAATATCCTAATGGAGACTATTTAATTTACACATCTTTATGGCTTTTGCCCAGGTGCTCTAAGCAACTTAATCAACAATTCCCTTTGAATACATGAATTTTGAAAATATTGGTTTTTATTTTTGCATAGAAGAACTGGGGTGTAGGCCAGAGGTACAGGGGCTGAGAGGATTAACCTGAGACAGAGTGGGGAGCAGAACAGGAGGATTTACTTAAACACACAGTGGGTTAGACAGGAGAGGTCTACTACTTCATAGGTGAGTGAGCTCCCTGGCTGGGGATCGAACTCAAGACACCATAGTAGTGATAGAGCTGAGGCTTAACACGTAGGTCACCTGGAAGGCCCGGGAAATACTTTTTAACAGAAGACTTTATGAAATTCATTTGCTGAACGACAGGAGCCCAACAGCACACCTTGAATCTTCTTCAGTTTAAGAAAACAGCTATGATGAGGAAGCATGCAATAAGAAATGGCAGCATGACTGGCTAGGTGAATGGGTACCTGGAGAGAAAGGGATTTCAAAATTAACACTACAGGATAACATATTGGAATATCATGAATAGGAAGGGGAAAAATGGCATTTTAAGCTCCATTTAGTTGATTATTGCATGTAATCTATTAAAGTCATTCTATTGAATATCAACCAAATGACTTGTAATCTGAGAAAATTAGCTAATAGGAATCAGTTTTAAATCCCATATAACTTACTTGTGATGGATGGAGTACAACTCTTTTGAAGCTCTGTTTTATCCATTATAGGATTTCTCTTTACCTTTAATTTGCTTTTGTGAATCATAGAGCAAACATCTCTCACCTTGGAGACAGGTGCTATGTGGGAGTTTGTTTCATAGTTCATGGGTTTTTGAGAAAGCAAAATTTCTATTCTATATAGAAAATTAAGAATATTCTGTGGAAGGGGCAACTTATTATAGGCACACTGCATTCAAATCACAACCTGAAATATGGGGGTGTCTTTAACATAACTTAATATTGGCTACAAGGTCCATAAATCAGGTTTTGAGTAAAGAAAAGGAAGTTTGTATCAGTGAATACAGAATGATCCACACATCACAGAGTGCAATGGGGCCAGAAAAAGGCAAGAGAAAGTCCATAAAACACGTGAATCATAAATGCTCTTCCAATATTTTGTTACCCATGATCACAATAGATGCAATAAAACTACCATTTAACGGGTATTTTTAAATGTTAGACTTATTTCACATGCTATCTCTTTTAATACTCAACTCTGCAACTCTATGGGTATTATTTGGGCCATTTACAAATAAGAACATTAAATGCAAATTTAAAAATTATAGATTCCTTCAGTATAAAAATACTACAATTAATTTCTTAAAACCATGATAAAGGAAAGATAGCAGTTAAGGACAGAATCTTCGATTTTATTTGATTTTTCTTTTGTTTTAAATTTCCTTTTATAAGCATGTCACAAACAAAGCAGAAAGAAGAATTTATGATAAATCATAAGTTCTGGTTCATTTCTAGGGATTTATTCAGTCACATGTATATATTAGATAGATCACAAGAAATGCAAGTTCTGTCTAAGTAACCTATCAGAAAATGTTATTTGTAGCGGCCTCCTTGTTGACCCAAGGGGTTAAGACACAGCACTATGATGCTATCCCCAGCCACTGCAGCAGAAGTTCAACCCTGCCAGGCAGGTGACTTAAATGTCTCAGCAGACCTCTCCTGTGTCTCCGCAGCTTCCCTCAGCAGTGTATTTCAGTAAATGCTCCTGTTCTGTTTCCACTCTGTCTCTGGTGAATCCTCTCACCCTTCACACCTCTGACCTGTACCCCAGTTCTTGTATGCATAAATAAATAAATCTTTAAAAAATATTAGTCGTATTACCACTTCTAAGATAGTTTATATTGTACCATTATATTTATTTTTTATTTTGTAAGATTCATGTTGTCCTGCATATTTAGCAAAATATATAAAAAAAAGAGGGATCTGAAACTATGAATAAATAAGACACTAGAAATAAGGCATTGCAGAAGGCTCTCTATGTGACACTAATCAACTTTAAAGTGAAAATGTAAGCTTCAATGATATATTCCAATTATTGAGATGGACTTTGCTTTTATGTTATCGTTCTGCTGCATTTGTTTAAGTGGACATTTTTAGTGTTAACAAGACATAAATTTTTAAATCATATACTTATTTTTAAATCAATGGATAAGAAAAAAAATTGAGTCTGCTTTAAAAGTTCACTGGCTTTATATTGTGGGTTTCTAATTGTATAAGAAAATCATAATGTCAGAAAGTCATTTAGATAACTTTCACATTTATTGCACACTTACACACACACATCTTCTTTTGTGAACTAACAGCAAACAATTCAAACAGCAAACAGTAAGTTACCAAGGCTCCACTCTTGATGTAATTAGTCCTATGTCTTATGTTGTGTCTGCTGTCAATTCTGTTTTCTAGTCTCATCAAAAGCTTCTATCAGCCACAACTTCTGATATACATTTTTTTTTTTTTTTCAGTAAGACCTTGCCTAGGGATGTTAGCATTCTGCTCCACATTTATCATGTGGAAGGGAACAGACAAAAACAGACCAGATGATCTATATTGCAAGGACACAGTTAAAAACAGGATGGTTTAAAACATCTGAAACTTCAATGATGGCCTTGAACTTCAATCTCTACATTTTGAAATAACATGAATAAAATTCAGAAAGAGAAATAACATATTCCGATTGAAATATGTCAAAATTGAGATTATTTTATCTCTAAATCATGAAATGCATAGATTATGTTTAATGAATAAAAGAGCAAGCATGGGTTTGAATCATCTCTCTACCACTAAGTGGCCATGACTCTGGCAATTGGAAGAATTTGCATAAAATAAAATTGTGAGGGCAACAACACATTTCCTGATGGGGAGTAATCAGCCCACCAAAGGATATATGGTCTCTTCCTTCTTAGGCATTCCTATTTTCTCTGTTCCTAAAATTGCTGACATCTTGGATTCCTTCTTTATACTTTGCTTTACATCTACACCAGGCACACCCTGCCTTCTGCAAGTGTATTTATTCATGTCCAATTCTATATCCTCATTCCTGCCAATGAATCCGGTGTAAATCTCTATATGGAAAATGAATATGATGAAGTGCAGCTATTTCCCTCTGTTACAGTTCAGGGTAGTGCCACCCTGGATCCTTCAAATCTGCCTATTCTAAAAAGGTTCTGCCATTCACCACATTGAGACAAAACAGACTACAGTGCATAAGACCTTCTATGGGAAATAACTTTAATACAATTAGTGAGTAACAAAGATGAAAAGGAAAAGAATAGTTAAGTAATTTCTGCTCGAAACAACCAAAGTTACCCAGCCAGTCAGGGTTGACCTAAAGCAAGACGCCTAAGTACCAAAAGTTTGCCACAAGGCTAAGACAATCTTCTGGTGGCAACCTGTAGGAAAGGGGCAGTAGGTGCCAGACAAGGCTGGAAGGGAAAGAACAAAATCAAAATGAAGATAAAGGCTGCCACTGTCAACCTCCCCACAAACTTCTCACCAATGTCTGTTTCAGTTGTAGCCTTCGATATCCCCAAGTTCCTAGTATAAGCTCAAGGGTCAGAAGCAAGCACAGTTTCTTTACATGTCTCTCTGCTCCATGAGTCTTCTCCAGGTATTCTTCTTGATTTGCTTCCTTCCTTCTCTCAGTCTCCTCTCAGTCTTCTACCCTGCTTAGCTCCATATTCTGGTTAGGGTGGGGCAGGAACCTTCTTTATTCTTTGTTTTACATATGTCCCAGGCATGCCCTCCTCTCTGCAAATGTATTTATTCATCTCCAATCCTATATCCTCACTAGGTAATCCCCTTTCTCTGAGTATTGACCTGTTACAACTCTAGGATAGAAAAGTAAATCTAATATAATTTAGGTTGTATTAACAAGATAGAGAAACAATACAAAATATTCCCGTTAAACAATAGCAATAGTAAGAAACATGAATGGTTGCCTGGGAGGTTTGGGTAGGGAGGACATTGGAGATAATTTCTTTTTCTTTCTTTCTTTCTTTTTTTTTTAAAGATTTATTTATTTATGCATACAAGAGCTGGGGTACAGGCCAGAAGTGCGGGCAAGGGGGGGTGAGAGGATTCACCAGAGACAGAGTGAGGAGCAGAACAGGCAGATTAACCAAAATACACTGCTGAAGGGAACAGCGAGAACAGCAGGAGAGGTTTGCTGCACAATGTGGGTCTCCTTCCTGGCTGAGGATCTAACTTGGGCTGAAGTGGCTGCGGAATCCCCACAGTGTGGTGCTCAACCCCTTGCACAATGAGGGAGGTTCATATTGGAGACAATTTCAAGAACATAACTGTCATAGGTTGAATTGTGTCCATTATAATTCATATATTGAAGTCTTACCCCACAAAAATGTAATATCATAAGTTTGGTAATTTAAATGATCATACTTTTAAATGTCCTCTTTCTATTGCACTTAATACTTTCTTCATGGTGAAGTGTGTGCATGTGTGTTTATGCACTAACCATTCAAATCTTGTTTCCTTCATTAGACTTTGGAAGCTCCCAAGACCAACATGCAGGTGTGATACATCCCCTTTTGCCTACTCTGCTGCCTTCTAGGCTATGGATACATTTAATAAAAGCTTGGAGACTAAGTAAAATTTATGTTCTGATTTCTGACATTTTTATTTACTCAATTCTTTGTTCCTAAATAGTTATTAATTAATCAATGTGATTTTCCTTGTCACTTGTACTAGAGGAAGTATATTTATAAAATGTTCTTAATGGGCTTGCTATATATCTTGAGGGAAAGTTGTATCTTTTTGTTAATTCCCCAAATATATTAATATGAGGAATGTTATTGAATATTGGGACAGGGAACATTAATTCTTGCCCCCTATGATTCATTGTTAGCTATCCCAGACGTTCAACAATATTTAAATACACTTTCTGAGTGCACTATAAAGGTCATGCATTCCTTTCTTTCTAATTTTGCTGCAAAGTGTAATATTTGTTATATAAATTATAAATACCTTTAAATTTTTAATAAACTGTATAATCTAAACACATTTGTATGAATAAAATTATAATTTTAAATACACTATGCTTATAACAATGATAATAAGTTGCATAAGACCAGTCCTCAAAAGATAAATCCACATTAAACTGAAGCATCATGAAAAATGCATAGGAAAATGCAATAGGAGGAAACATAATTACTATGGATTAAAAAATTTGCATGGAGGTGGAGAAGAATAAAAATCTATCAAGTTCCTTGATTACATTATCTTTATTGTGACAAACTCTAAGAAAATGATTATGATTAATGTTATTACATTTAAAATAAAATAAAGGTAAAAAATGGGTTTTAGACCCACACTTAATTTTGTTGGTTAATATTTGATATTTGATTCTTAACTGTATTTTATGCATACATACAGAAGATACAAGTTCTTGTGAAAATACAAAGCTTTAATCTACCCTTCAGTCTCTAGATTTTGATCTGGAATCAATATTAATATGAAAATAAACATTTGAAAATATGATAGTTACAGTGATTTAAACCACTATAAAATTTAAAAACAAATAATAATTCTTCAGCATCTTTGTCATCTCTCTCTCCTGTATCACATACAGCACACATACATGAATAGATAAACAATTCTCAATGTCTACATTTAATAAATGGTTAGATATCTTTCAAATAGAATGTACTGAAATTTTCTATCAGGGAATCAACAGTATGTTCCATAAGAAAAAAAAATATTATTCTTTAAGCTTCCATTGGAATTTTCAGTCATTTCCAGGGATGTTATCATAGCCTTGTTGATAGAATATTCTTTAACATAAAGTTATTTTCCTGATTAATGTTAAAAAATAATTTTGATATCACTACCTAATTACAATGTAATCTTGGCTATCTTCTAAGTATTTCATATGCAAAATTTGATTGGATAAAATAATAAATAGGTAATGTAGGTTGTCCAAATTTTCCGGAGTAAAAAAAAAAAAATTCAATAAAAGGTGACACAGTTTGACAATGATAATTTGCCCCAGGTCTCTGTGTCAAAGCTCTGTGCTCTTTTCAATATCCTAGTTATTTCTTTATCTTGGCTGTTAGTAAGGAATGATTGAAGATACTGGTTGTAAAGAGTACAGACCAAACCAATGACAGGAACAAAGTTTTCTGAAGCCCCTCCTTTGACACTAAACAATGCTATAACTTTACCTCATGTCCCCCTCTTGCCTCAGAAAATGTATTTGTTCTTTGTGCATTGTATCTTAGCAGTATCTTTTATTTGACCCAGATAATCAACAAGAGAATGTACCCACTGAATTTGGTTTAGAAAAGGTCCTATCATAACCATCATTTTACAGCAGAGAAACAGATTCAGAAAGAAGTGGCTTGCTCAAGGTTTCACAGTTCTAAGGGAGTATTCAAATTAATTCTGTCCCATATTTTTAAGTATCAGTAGTACATAATTCTGACTCTTAATATTAATAGGGAAATTATTATATATATGAATAGGAGAGTAATAAATTAGCGTTATTTGGGTTTCTATAGGAGCAAACTGTGGAATGATTCTAATTCACTTGGTTTGTTTGGGTCATGAAAAAAACACAGCTAGCAAAATGGAAAGGTGAGAGGACAAAAAGACAACCAAGGCCAAATAAATATATCATCAAGTCAGCTGTCACAGTGAGTGAAAAAAAAAAAATATATATATATAGTTAATGATGTAACAAAATAATAGGGAGATAATCTGGGAAACATTGCTAAAAAGAAAATAATGCCCAAGAATTCTCCTTACCCAAAAGATAAGAATCTAGGGTCCGTAAGCTGTTGGGATGTAGTTAATTTAATTCTCTTCAATATTTGGCCTGTGCAGGCAGCAAAGTAGCCTCCAACAGCAAGAGAAGGTCCCTTAGCAAAATGCAGGTACTGGCACTGAATGGTTTGACCAGTAAACTCTTCATAGTTAAAGCTGAGGATCATCATACAGTCCCATAATTTAGAGATGAAAGTCTTATGGAACAAAACAACCTATTGTAGAAGGAGTAAGTTGAACCTGATTGGTGGGCCAAAAAAATAAGTAAAAGAAGATTAGAATTGCAGTACTTCTTTGAGCTATTTATACATTTTATTAAAATGATGGCTATTTGTCTGTGTAAACAGCAATATTTTCATTACATTCTAAAAATTGAGCAGTTTTTCTCTGCGGACAATATTACTCAGTCCATTTCCATGATTGTATTTTTATGTTAATTCAATTTGTGACATTTTTTTAAGCTGTGTTTCCTAATATCTTTCACTTTTCATTCCATTCAGATATTCAGTCATCAGTAAAAATAATTTAACCAATTTAAAAAAAAAATCATGGACTTCCCTCGTGGTGCAAAGGGTTAAGTCTCAGCTCTATGAAGCTATCCCCAGCCACTGCAGCATGAGTTTGATCCCTGTTCAGGGAAGAGACCCATTTGGTGCAACAGACCTCTCCTGTCTCCCTACTGCTACCCTCAGCAGTGTATTTCAGTAGATCTGCCTGTTTTGCTCCCCACTCTGTCTCTGGTGACTCCTCTCACCATTCCCTGCCACCCCCTCATATACACCTCTGGCCTACACCCCAGCTCCTGCATGCATAAATAAAGAAAACAAATCTTTAAGAAAAATCAAATGGGGGTTGGAGGAAAAGAGAACATGTTCAATCATCCAATGACAAGTAATGTCTTGTAGGATCACTATGGTAAGCAGTTTGTTGAATATCTCCTTTCTTTGAGATTTTTGGATGACTTTTTTCTATAATAAAGTATTTTCCAACTCATAAACATTTTAACAAGAAAGAAATAGTGCACACAACACCAAAAATTCCCTTTTATAGGACCCAGAATATCAAAGGATAAATTATTCACCCCCAAAGAAAGTAACTTACCCTACACAATATTTGAAGTGCTCATCACAGAAGAAGGAAATGTTGTCCTATGACTTTGAAGCATAGCAATCTTTGCCAAATCAAGAACAGAATGACCCTCAAAGAAGACATAGTCTCTATGCTAATCAGCCTTACACCTTTCAAGTGAAAAACAAAACAAAACAAAACAAAACAAAAAACTGATTGCATCAAACTGTGCCAAGAGAAACAAAATAAAAAATAAAAAGGAAATCTATTTGAATTTCCCTTTGAAGACAGAAGTAACAAGGGATTCCTGCCTTTCAATAATTTAAGTTTGTCATGCATGTGGCAGCTGAGAGCTTGCACAGACAGCCACATTAGGCTGCAGAGCCTCTGTTTTCCATTTAAAGTGTTATTGTAACATCCTTAAAGGTTGAGGAGAGTGGAGAATGAGAACAGAATACGCATCTATGACCTTCTACAAGAAAAGGAAGAGGCCATTTACAGCCATTATAAATTCACAGCTAATTAAAGGTTAAACATGTGTTGCCGATTAGTATGAAAAATAAGCATTTTTCTTTGTTAACTTGATTATGTGTACTATTTGGTAAGGGGAAGAATGAGTGCTTTTGATGGAAACTATGGATAGAAAAGTTGGTAGGAGGCACCACAAGACCAGAAAGCTTCCTCACATAATGCTGGGAGTTTTAGGTGAGGGTACAAGTGATTAACAGTCATTAAACCAGCTAAAGGAACTATAAAGCCTTAGGTGCCAAGGCACAGATCCAGGCAAAGTGTCAGACTGCTATTAATGTTACAGGCTGCAGACTGGAGGTAAAGCTTTGGAGATTGAGGGTCACTGTAGAATCTCAGGTACCTTTCAAATTCTACATAATTATCCAAATCCATAGCAAACAAACCACTCCACAAAGGAATGAGCTCCAAAGAGAAGAAGACTGCATCAGTGCAATCTCTGCACTGGCACAAGACAGTGAACCACTGCCTGTCTGTGCCTATGCAGGTGCTTTTTTCACCAACTATCTCCTTCCACAGAGCAGCAGTCTTCCTGCCCACCCATGACCTATACCATGCTAAGGTGTCTCTCTATTCTCCTCCCTCAGCAAAGGCAGCTCTCCTCAAGTCTGCTTGCCTGTGACAATGCAGGCCTTTCTCTTAGCAAACCTGTCCCTTTATGGGAGGCTTTTTTTGCCAACTGTGTCTAGTCAAGTGTTCTTTATTCTATTCTCCCTTTTACAATAAACCTGCCCTTTTGGCTACAACCAACTTCTCTATCTCATGGAGAAACTTAACTGGGATACTCATCAGTGCTGCTGAAAGGGGAGCTCTGGTGAAACTTTTCCCAGAATGAACCAAAGGATCCCACTCTCTGATCCCAACAATTCCAAAAATGACTTCACTTTCATGTTATTAGTGATTGGCAAGGAAAAATGAGAGCTTTCATATTATTAGTGAATGTGGTCACCAGCTCACATTGTGGCTACAACTTTCAAGAGACTTATCGTTAGAGGCCAAAATTAAAATGGAAACCTCCCCTATTGTTAAGGGGGATAAAAGAGTCATATAATTTGCAACATTATAAATGTGTGATGATTATCATCATTGTTTAAGGTATTTTAATGCACAGGTTTAATATAAGTAAGATGGAATTCAGAAAAAATTCTATATTAAAGAGTAAGAGAATGTATTCAATGCATCTTCTTTGTTAAAATTATACAGTGTATCACAAAACATGATGTGGGCATTAAGCCCTAGTGTGTAAGCAGACAGTGGGAACTATATAATGAGGGAGATATATAGAGGATTTGTGTCAGCAGTGGGTGTATGCATATTAGCATTTAGAAGAATGTGACAAATTATGCAAAGATTGCATAGTGGAGAGTCTGCCTAGTGAAATCATCACCACATGGCACAGATTGAAAGGATCTGAGTAGAGGAACTCAGGAATACATAGCTGTGTTGCATAACAAACCTCTAGCCCCATGTAAGTACTGCCTAGAAATGATGATTTTTATATGTTGCCACAGTTGTTGACTTTTTTTTTTTTTTAAGATTTATTTATTTATGCATACAAGCACTGGGGTACAGGCCAGAGGTGTGTGTATGGGGGGGGTGGTGAGAGGATTCACCACAGAGAGTGGGGAGCAGAACAGGCAGATCAATGGAAGTACACTGCTGAGGGGAGCAGCGGGCACAGCAGGAGAGGTCTGCCGCGCCATGTGGGTCCCCTCCCTGGCCAGAGGCAGGGATCTAACTCGTGCTGCAATGGCTATGGGTTGCTTCATAGTGCGTTGCTTAACCCACTGGGCCACCAGGGAGGCCCAGTTGTTGACTTTAAAAAGCAAGGTACCTTTTAGTCGAAAGGGCAGAGTGTACTTTTTGTGTTGGTAAACTGATGAACATTTATTCAGTTAGTTGTTCTTTAGGACTATATGAATCTTTGTATAAGTATCACTCTTGTTATAATGTTTAAATATTTCCAGAGTTGTTGTAAACATGTATTTGTATAGGTATGCCATAGGAGCATAATTACTTCCTCTCATTGGATTTTCAGTTCAATTTAGTAACCATTTAATGAGTAACTGCTAAGCTTCAAACATTGTTGTAGATGTTGCAATACAGAACAAGTACTTGGAAATGATGCCAGCAGCTGTGTGTCTATGAATATGTTATCTCATCTCTGAGTAGCCTTTTCTTCTTTGCTTGGCTCTCCATTCAAGAAGTAGGATGGGGGTGATAAAAATCAAGCTTTGGGATTGCCATGAAGAATATAAAAATTGACATACATGAAATATCTTTAAAAATGAGGATTAGACACTGTTCTTCCATAATCCTAACTGAATATTTGCTAGATTCTCTGAAGAAATGAAAAGGTATGTGTGTATTTCAAGGGTCTGAGAATGAGACTGTAACCACCAGCTTTGATACTTTTCAGATACATATTCAGAAATGACTCCTAGTACTAATTGGCAAGGGATATTTCTTTCTTTGCTTTAAAAGGGATGGTAATCATATCTTTAAACAAGTTACATAGAAAATATATGACAATACTATTGTAGAAATTATTACTTTAAAAGATTGGAGGAGGAACTAGCTTTTACTTTGAAGACCAGGAAATACTTGGTAGGCAAAGTAAAGGAATAAGATAGAGAAGCAACACTATTCATAATCTTATCATGATAATAACGACTAAGTGCCAGAACCCCATCTAAGGCTAGGCTGACAGGTTTTCATGGACAAAACCATTGATCCTTCACAACTGGCCCTATTAGATTAAGTTGTGTGTCCAATCAACATTAGCACTTCAGAGAAATATTTCAAGAAAATGGACTTGATGGGGCCTCCCTGGGGCACAGTGGGTTGAGCATCGTGCTGTGCAGCATCCGCTGTACAGAAACACCAGTTCCATCCCTGGCCAGGGAGGAAACCCATATGGCAAGGCAGACCTCTCCTGCCATGCTCACTGCTCCCCTCAGCAGTGTATTTCAGTCCATCTGCCTGTTTTGCTCCCCGCTCTGTCTCTGGTGAATCCTCTCACCTTCCGCCTCGGGCCTGTACCCTTGCTCTTGTATGCATAAATAAAAAAAAAATGGACTTGAAAGTCTCCAACTACTGTTTCTACCCTTAATCACTGCACTGCATTCAAAGAAAACTCTATTAAAATACATAAGGAAAAAAGATTGGGGTACATCCTAGTACTTGTATCTAGAAAGTATTATTCTATATTGTCAGTATATTACATCATCTAAAGTTTGAGAGTCTGTACCAAGTCACAGTCTTTCATCTGAAGCCTTAAACTCAACAACAATGTATGTAAATTTCACATCAGAATTATAATCTTCATGATCTGATTCTCATCTATGATAGATGTTGCTATTTAAATACAAGACTGATTTATAATTGTCAGTCTAGAGAATATTGATTGTAATATAACAGTTTGAGGGTAATCACATTTTTTTCTTCTTTCAGTAAATAGTAGTCCAATCACTGTAAAAATAATCCTTCATTAGCATACATTATTTTTGGTTACTTAAAAATTATAACAGTCAGTTTTTCCATAATGTAAAAGTAAAACCTTGTAATCCTTTTAAGATTTTTACAATGAAATACCTAGCAGAAATAATAAAAATCTTAAAACACTCTTCTTTTTAGTTTTCTGGTACTTTGCTAAATATTGATTACATTTGTTAAAACAAAAACAAAGCCCTTTTTTGGAAAAGTATTTCCACATAGTAAACTGATGATTTATACTACTGGTCCCAAAAGTAAACTTTGTAAGTTCAACCTCAAATCTTGATATCTATTAGTTTTATGATCTTGGAGAACATACAAAAATTTTTCATAAAAATAAGGGCAATAAATGTACTTGTTTTGTAGGGTTCTTCTGGGAAATCAGTGAGTTTATGTTCATGAAAATAACATAACTACATAAGCATTTGATACACATTAAATATTACTACTTTTCATTGTTTCTAACATTATAATAAAAACATTCTTTATAAATGGCCAAAGAGGTATGTGGTGACAAGTGTGGATGAGCGTGCACAAGTAATTGGGACATGGGAAATAAAACATTTGTCACTTACTTTGACTCCCCCTGAATGGTTACAACCTCAGTCTGTACTCCTCAGCTTCCTAAAATCTACTCTGGAGCAAATCTAAAAGAATTGCTTAGTTATTTCCCCCCCTTACATCTGACACAATTTTCTCACTGTTTTATAGCACAAAAGGTCTTAACATAAAGTAGAGGAAAGTTTTCCAAAAAAAGTAGGTAGATATTTTGGAAATATTTTTTTACTTGAACTTCAGCTCAGAAGTAAATTTAGAAGAAATATAAATCCTTTCTAACCTCATTCAGTCAATTGCTTACATTTTAGGCTGCAAGATTTCAAACTACACTCTATATTTATTGAGCTCAGTGAGGCAAATGTCTATTAAAACCTCAGCAAGTAACTTAGAAACTATTAAAAACCCTCCAAAGGGACGTCACTGTTAAAGTCAGTCAATAAATTAACCACTGGGTTAGGCAGGATGGAGACTCATCTGTCTTTTGAACACTGTTAATGAAGCCTACATTTTTGTATGTTAGTTCCTGTGAAACTGCCTTTGACACATGTTTCTGAGCTAGCTTGCCTCGTGTCCAGGCATTAAGTGTCTCGTAGTTCATTAGAACATTGATGATGTGTAATTATCTCACAAAGGTTGTCACCAAATGGAAATTTAGAGAACAATTATAATAGTTGGAAATTATCATTAGAGACACATTATCTGGGCATGCTATATGACTGCACTTTCAGATTAAAGAGGCTTCAATGATAAATCTATGGACTGTCCACTTACAGTGTTTTTTCATATAGTCCAAATAAAACATTTCAAGTAGGATTATTTCAACATAACACACATTCTTAATCTTATACAATTTTTCAAAAAGGTTCAAAATGTATATTCCAAAGTCATTTTTATAAATTATATGTAATTTTCTCCCATCTCTGATAGCAAGATTTTGAGTTGTTCTAACATCATGTATCACACCATAAGGCAAAATTGGTCTTGAACTTGAGAACTGGCTTTAAATCAATCATAATATTGAGTAAATAATGCTCCCCATCAATATTTCTCAACTAGCTTGAATTATGGAAATCATCAAATTTAGGAAACAGGTAGGGCCGTATTATTTAGAGTGACTGATACTATTTAGAAGTAAAAGAAATGTTCTCGGTATTTTTCCTTTAACTTGACTAAATATCATGATGCTCTAATTAATATAATGAGAACATAAGAAATTATCAATAACAGTTATAAAATGAACTAAGACCTGTTATGTAGGCCAAAGGTTAAATGACCATGGCCTACCCACTATGTGTTATACCTAATCTCCCATTACAGTTTTTGAATAAATTTTCTGCTTCCAGCAGAGACTGGAATGGTAATGGTATGGTTTGGTAACTGCAATAGTCTTTACAATCAATACATTAGAAGACAATAAATAAATATGAGAGTGAAATTATATCAAAGAGATTAGATAAAATTTAAAACCCTACTATTACACCAAAATGTATTCAAACACTATTTTTCAACTTATAGAACTTTATTACACTGTTTAACAATTAATATTTGCAATACTGATCATGTGTTTTCTGTAGGACAAGGCTTGAGGTTTGGTTAACGCAAAGGACATTTTCCTTGTTTTCTATGACAACTGTAATCATTGTGAGACTGAACAGTTTTGTTTATCACTTGTAGTCTAATGAAAAAAGAAGACACTATCACCATGAAAATTCAAAGGCAAGGAACCACATGATTCTGAGTGTCATACAAGAAGGAAGAAATGATGATATAGTTAATAATTACATCATGAGTACTCAATAAATGTTCAAAAACAAATGAGTGAATAACAAATAGAATATGGGAAAACAGCATCAGGATAGAGTGCTACTTGGATTCCTTCTTTAAATGTATTAAACCACAGAATGAATTTGAGAATATATAGAACTAAAAATCATAGTCATAATATATATTAATATATTGAGATAGGTGGGTAGAGGGAGAAAGAGATAGGTATAGATACAAAATTTGCTACAATTATGATAGACAATCCAGATTCTTTTAAAGATATTTAAGTAATTTTTAAAGATAACTGCAAGTTAGTAAAGCTTCAAAATTAGAGAAGTCTGTAATTTGGAATAATATGAATAATAGTCTCTGCTGACAATGCAGTAAAACTGAAAGTGAATATTTTTATAATCAACATTTTTTATTGATTAACAAATAATTGTAAATATCTCAGCAGCTTTTTATATTAGAAATTAAAATCTGATTTTAAAATTCATGTATAATAGCATAGAAACTACAATAACCTAAACAACTTTGCAAAATAAAACATTGAAGAACTATCACAACCTAATATCAACATTTAATTTAAAGCTAAGGTGACTGGGCCTCCCTGGTAGCAGACAGGGTTTAGTGTCAACACAGTGGAACTATTTGCTGATAACCAGGCAGGGAACAAACCCATATTGTGAAGCAGACCTCTCCTGTCTTGCTTGCTGCTCTCCTTAGCAGTGTATTTCAATAGATCCACCTGTTCTACTCCTCACTATGAGGTGACTCCTCTCACCCCTTGAATTTCTGGCCTACACCCCAGTTCTTCTATGCAAAATAAAACAAATCTTTAAAAAATAATAAGCTAAGGTGATTTTAAAAAATTAAGGTAATCAAGACAGTATAGGTATTGGTCTTAAAACAGATGAATAGGTCAATTGAAAAAAAAGGCATAAAATAGTTTTCCTCTAATATGTTTCATGACTATAGACAAGAGTTCCTATAGAGAATGTGACAGAATTTTTTCCAAGATTTGAAAGGAAGAACGAATCCTACTCATTGATTTTTCATTATTAGAGGTATAGCCAATGAATACTTGAAACAAGATAAAGAAACAAGAGACATGGTTTGAAATGATGCTATTCTTATAAACACCATTATCTGTCTATGGTTTCATTATATAAGTGACAAATCCAAGGCAATCAACAAAATAAAAAGGAGGGCTAGCTAGCAGTTAAATTTAGCTGAACTGCAGGATACAAACGGAACATAAAATATATCCAACTCATTTTTATAAACAAATAGAAAATTTTATAAAATTCAATTTTAAAGGGGAATATTTATAAAAGGCAACATGTAAATAACAGAATTAGGAAGAAATTTCACAAAAGATAGATAATACCTCTGAGATAAAAATAGCACATTCCTTGGAAGTTAGAGGGAATATAAAAGTATTGGAGCAATAGATGAAGTAAAAATTCCGTATATTGGTCGTGGTATCATAAATATTATGACTCAGGTGGTTACTAATTTGTTGCTTTCAACAAAATTGAAAGAGGACAGAATGAAGTTGTCAGATTAAAAAAATGTTTAAAAGTAATCTTGATTATAGATTCACACTGGTTTTCAATATAACTGAGCTCAAAGAATTAAATGACATTTCTATAACAAAACTCCTTTTATTCCCACCCACTAATTTATATTAATAGGTCTTCTTTGAAATTTTATTTGTAAAGATGCCAAATAAGAATAAAATCAAGATGAAGGGGTACTCAGTAGTCCATGGTGGTGGATAATGGGTGCTTGGCAGTGGGCATGGTGATACCATACATCTTAAGAATTGGAAACATTTCATCCTAAATTATATAAAATGTGGTAAGGCAATGTTACCTAAATTTAAAAGTAGAGACTATATAACTCTCCTGAGTGATTTTAATAAACAAATATACATAATCCTTTTCACAGATTTGAGAACTAAATTTTGTTAAGATGTCATTTATTATTTTGTTATTTATTAAATGATGTATAGCTTCACTACAACCCTAAGCAAAATATCCTCAGTTTTCTCCCTCTTATGAAGTCAACAATCTTTTTCTAAAATGTACATGCAAATACAAAACAATAAAACAAAAACTCTATCCAAAGTAATCTCAACATCTATTTTATTCCATACACATATGTAATTCATTTGAGATTAATTTATAAACCCGAACTTAAGAATTAAAACAATAAAGCTGTTGCAAGAATATACTGGAAAATATGTACATGACTTGAAAGTAATCTAGTTTTGGGCCTCCCTGGTGGCGTAGTAGGTTAAGCAATGCACTAGGAAGCAAACCACAGCCACTGCAAAATGAGTTTGATCTCTGACGCTGGCCAGGGAGGGGACCCACATGGCACAGGCAGACCTCTCCTGCCTCTCCCGCTGCTCCCCTCAGCAGTGTGTTTCAGTCAGTCTGTTCCCCACTCTGTCTCTGGTGAATCCTCTATATAAAAATAGAGAAAAGCAGAGGCGAAGATATCTTTTATACCAATTAACTCAAAATCCCAGATGCAATCAATGACATCTCAGTGTCAATGAGCCCTCCTACATCCCAGATCTTGCTTTCTAAAGCCCAACATATATTTAAAAAGAACCAGAGCTTTATGGAGAAATGTCCTATTAAGTTTTCTGGGTAACTGAGTCTTAGAAACTTATGTAAAACATAGTAATATATATTTTTAAAGCTTCACTTGATAATTGTTAGAAGAGTAAAATAAAACAGAGAAACTATATTCACTTGCCACTACTGGACACAACTATTACATCAAGTCTTTACTATGGTAATTAAAAGGTAGTAAAGGAATATTTGCCTACTATTTTTTTCTGGTAGCTCATTCTCCTTTGAACAATAGAACTGGAGTGAGAAAGTCATCTTTGCCACTACTAGTAAAATGTTTACATTAAACAAAGATTTCTTGTTTAAATGTTAAAAGCATTAGTTGTTACCAAAACAGTTTGTTTCAAAGTATACCCAAGCAGTTGAAATGTCCACTCCCATGAACTAAATCATCTGATTTGTCACACAATATGAGATAATAGATACTCAGTATGGTCAAATGAGATTCAGTATGAAGTAACAGCATCCCCACAAATGAATGCCCAAAACTGCTCTTTTGAATCTACTCAAACTTTAGACCTAACTATAAGCTACAGGAAATAAAGGAGATAAGGGCATCAACTCAATAATAGACAATCACTTATCTCAAAGAGTTTTCAGAAGAAACTATTCTTATATCTTTAAAACAACAATGTCATGAGAAATAACAAAAAAGGACAATTGTGAAGACTAAAGATGAATAAAAGGCATAACCTAAAAACACCAAATATGATTCTATCTTGGTTTGGAAGATCAAACAAAAATAGCTCTTAGGGAGATGTTGATATATTAATATAGACTGGATTGAAGGTAACATTAGTGACTTTTAAGTGATATTACTATATTTGATATAATGATGATATTATATCGATATAGAAAATAAACTTTTAAGAGATCCATGTTGGATTATTTAGGAAAGTCTATAATTACTATGAGTTAATTTCAAAGTTTCAGGGAATCATACAAAGAAATCATAACTATTTAGATTCAAAGAAGTTTGACAAAATCACTATATAATTGACCTGGTGAACAATGATTATTCATTGTTCTGTTCTTCCAATTTGTTCTATAATTAAATACTTTTCTAAAATTGTTTGAAGAACATTGAAGGAAACATGGAGGAGTGGGAAGAGAGTGAACTTAAGACAGAATTAGATTAAATCATTGTTCCTGACTAGCAAATAATGTCTATAAAACTTTATAATCCTTATCTGCAACATCAGTACTAGAATGTGTAGCCCATAGCTTGGTTGTGGGAACTGAATGACAAATTCAAGCATGTAAAGAGGACATTGTACAAAACTGTATAATACATAATAACATAGCTATGAAGTCTTATGGAAAAAGACTTCAAGATACATTGCTGAAATGGAAGACAGTTAATATGAGACAGATTGTGTCATTAGTGATAGCAATGGTTTATATTTACAGCTCAGAGTTTCTGTGATGAATGGGTACACAGTGGAGGAAAAGTAGGATCACAACTATTTCTTTGATGGAGAGCAGTGAAAAGCCAGCGAGCATAGCTCCTAATGTAAGCTATTAGGGAGACAGCAGGGGGCCAGAATTTGTTCACTGTAAGGGAATGCAATATTTATCAGTGCTCATTAGACTGTGTGCATTATATGGCTTTACTATTCCTGAAACTGGTCACTGTACTAAAAATTAAAATAAAGTGCAAAAAGCAAATATGTTTTATAGCTAGATTGCCAGATAAATTTGTCTAAATAGTCCAAAGATGCCCCTTGATAAAACAGGGTAGATTGTTTTGTTGAGAAATCCATATGGAGGTAGAACTAGTATGTCTAGAAATTCTTAAAAAGATAAAACCTAGAGGAAATACTGTATGACAAGTCAGTTTTCCTCTCTGTTCCTTTACTAACCACCCCCAAAAACTGACAGGTAGGATTATGTTGATTTCAAAAACTTTATGTCTCTATCATTACTGTAATCTATGAGACTTGGATTTTTGTCTTCTAGGAGGACATGTCTGTCTATTTCTTCTGTGCAATTGCCAATTCCCTATTGTATTCTTGATTGTTAAGCAAACACTCCAGTTATAGCTGTTGTGTGATGAAATCAACATAGTGAAATCACTGGTGGTTTAAAACTTGAGCATTTTGCTAATGGTTCATCTTGCTGTAAGAAAGGCTCAAGAACCTCTTTTAGATGGTTGGTAGTAATAGGGTTAGTTAATATTTTCTGGTGTGATATATGATATGTGATGTAAATGTATATAATACTTGCTATAAACCTCTAGTTTTTAAGAACAGATGGCAACTTAAAAGTCAGCATAGAAAATCTTAATTTAAATATATATTCATTATAGAATGCTACCAATTTTTAAAGTTGTGTGCATACAATTTATTAACAAACTTAATGAATACTTTTTCTCTTGAAAAAAAGACAACAAACTCTGGCATTAGAATTTAGACTTCTAGATCAACACTCAGAAAACTGCTTTAGCATCTACATTATCCAATTCCAGATCAACAGTCAAAAAACTACATTAGCATCCACATTATCCAATTCCCATACGTCCTTCGTCCTCCATCCACCCAGCCCCATACTCAGCTATGGAGGCACTGAAACTTCCCTTATCCCACAACATGGTCTTCTGATTTAAATTGATGTGAAATACATTCTAATAAATTCATCTCTTTAGACTATCTGTATGTTTTATGTGTTACACTTCAAGAATTTTTTCTTTTTATTTTTAAGATTTACTCATGCATACAAGAACGGGGGTATAGGCCAGAGGTGTGGGGATGTGTGGATGAGAGGGTTCACCAGAGACAGTGGGGAGCAGAACTGGCAAATACACTGAAACAAAATGCTGAGGGGAGCAGTGGGCGAGACAGAAGAGGTCTGCTGCACCATGTGGGTTAGCTCCCTGGCTGGGGATTGAACTTGTGCTGTAGTGGCTGCCAATGGCTTCACAGTGTGAAACTTAACCTCTTGCACCACCAGGGAGGCCCAAGAATTCTTTCTTTTTTAATGGGTAGTTTGAAAATATGCCTTTCCTCCTCTTCCTCAGTAAAGGATTTTTAAAAGTCACTCAGAAAATGACAGTAGAAACAAAATCATATGATAACAGTTAAGCTGATTTTGGGAGATGCAAATAATATAATATCTGATTTAGCAGAGTGAAGAAAGTTAAAACCAAATTTCCTGCAAGTGACGTGAGGATGGAAAGAACCCATAAGAACAAGGTCAAATGTGTCAAGAACCACTGCAAGCCTAACGGATTCCAGAGACTAAACATTAAGGCAAAAATGTGGAGGAGGTGGCCTCCATAGTAGAGCAAGGGGTTAAGTCACAGAATGCTGAAGCATCCACAGTCACTGCAGCATGAGTTTAATCCCTGGAGAAGGAGGTGACCCACGTGATGCAGCAGACCTCTCCTGTCCCGCCTTTACTCCCCTCAGCAATGTATTTCTGTATCTGCCTATTCTGTTCTCCACTTTGTCTGTGGTGACTCCTCTCACACACTTCCCCCCACCCCCTGCACCTCTGGCCTGTACCCCAGTTCTTGTATGTGTGAATAAATAAATGTTTAAGAAAAAAAAGTGCCCTGAGATCCAAAAATAAAGTATAGGTACAGGGTCCAGGTTTAATATTCTTAACACCATCCAACATTTCTGCAAGTGCTTCAGGTCCACCCAGCCCAGAGTATGATAGGGGGCTTCCACTGAGGAAGGTGCTAGTCTAGAGGATAGGGACCTCTCAGAAAACTGGCACTCACATGCCCTCGGTTTCCCAAAGGAAACAGATTGCACTCTTCCTCTTTTTGGAAACTGAGAAGCCCCATATCACTGATTTTCAGTTACATGAGCTTGGTGAATTCCCAGCAGACTGGCATGTCTCACGGTGAAGTCCCTATTATATAGTTCCTCACTGTTAAATATGAATAAGCAGTCAATGATCAAAACCCAAAACCTATTATTTGAATAAAAAGCAGGAAAAAAATCAAATTTAAAGAAATTTGGAAGGAACAAATAATGTGGGAAAGTCAAATACTCAAAAATCACTATGTTCATTTTACTTAGGAAATAGATTTTGCATGTGGATAATATATACATATATAAAAAGGAATATTCTGAGGGCAAGGAACAGCATTTATAAACATAAAAAACAGCATAAATATAATCAAAGTAGATAAAAACCTTAGATGTATCTCAAAAATGATAAACCTTAGAAGTATCTCAAAAATAGAACTGAGAGAAATAGAAAGTAAAAGCAAAAAAATCCTGCAATAACACTATGGCATGAGCTGATTAACATGGCTAGTGAAGTACAGTTTAATGGGAAATTCTACCAGAAGTAGAATGAAGTGAACTAAAAATAATAATATAATTTGTCATTAGCAAAGTCATTTTCAGATTGAATTCAAACACTTGTGCATAAGCATATCGCCATGATATATCAGAAGAATGTTAAAGGAAACTCTAAATTTTCCATCTATAAACAAACACAAGAGAATAAATAAAAAATTGTTTTGGAAGGACTGGCTATCAGAGAGTTCTACTTCCAGCAATGTTGGATTGTTCAAGGGCTTACTTATTATGAAACACATTGCCTTACTTTTAGCTAGTAAGACAATGTTAATTTTTAAAAGTATTACACCTTAACCCATCAGAATTAATTTAGGTGTCTCAACACACTGGCTGATAAAAACTAAGAGTAAGGGACTTGGATTAATAAATTATATTTTTAAAGGTGATAAAGAGGCACATTTTTATCTTATTAAAGCCAGGTGATAGATCTATATAATAAAAAGGAGGTGGGTAAATTAAACAATTTTATGATAGAAAATACATCAAGAAGTGCTGATGAGGTATTGCTCTGACAAGCAAGGGATAGTCTATGAAAATGAACTAAATTCCACCTTGATGTGAGGAAAAATCAGAAAAAGAATAAAACAATTTGGACATCAAGGAATCATGTCTCAGGCTTAAGTGGCAAATGGATGATAATTTAGGCAACAGCAAGAAAATTATTTTAGAGAAGCTTTAATTATATTCACACTTTAAAAGGTAGATTGTACAAAGGTGAGGGATCAGGGTAAAATCCTTAAAAACCTGAAAAATTCAGTTTAAGCCTTAATTTTCCTCTTACCTCTTTTAGTTTCAAAATTGAAACACACCACTGGCAGTGACACCTTAGGATTACCTCTCAGTTCAAAACTAAGAGTTGCCATATGATTGAGAGGAGAAAAGTCTCATGGACACATGGACATAAGACCTGTAAGCCAGTAAGCTGCTAAAGCATGACATGCATTTTCCTGCCAACAAGCTAACTTTCTGGCTATCTATTAAAAAACAAAGATTCACTTTTCAGAGCACAATGCATGATTTTCTCCAATCAGTCCTGTGATAAAGTGTCCCAGTTAAAAGCGTAAATATTTGGCTTCCTGCTTAGATGTAACATTGTCAACTATTTTCTTTTATTCGTATTCTTCCATTTTCTGATTTCTGGATGTCTTCCTTTTCATCTCAGACACTAAGAAGACATGGAGGACAAAGATGTTGGTTGACCTTATAAAGCTGGAAGATAAAAGCCTTGGAGTAATTTTCCAGTTGGTTTTGAGTGGCATGGAGTCATTTCCCCCAAAAGGCAAAGTTTGGCTTTCTCAGTGTTCCCAAAGAAGGGCTCTTGGCACAGTGGTATGGAAACCAGAGCTCAATCAAGGCCCTATGAGTCTCAAGGCATCTATTAACATTGAATAATGCCGGTAGTTTTTGGTTGAGAACAGAGAAAGAGCTGAAGGCCAAAAGAAGTCTCTGTCCTGGTCTAAGTGTTTTTACCCTTCCCTGATCTAAGAAAAGAGTATCATGTCCTAAATTTCTGCTCTTTTATGAGAAAAATCACTACTCTCCCTTTTATGATCTAGAAGAATGCAATTTAGGGATCTCATCCAATTCTAGGTGAACCTTCACTCTCTTTAAGAAATTTGTTTTTACTCTTAGAGTAATCATCTCCTCTTAGTCTCCCCCCTACAACCTCTTGAGGTCCTAGCTCTATAAAATGAGTGCCAGAAACTTTATAGAAAGGAGTCCAAGGTTAAAAATTGTTCTAGGATATCTTAACTTAAAAATTTTGTGGAAATGTGCTATTCTGATGTTTAAAGTCCTTTTTGGTTAAGTTAATGAGAATTTCAACATACATGGCTGACTCTGTGGAGCATTTCAGTGAAGAATCAAATATGTAATTTTCCCATTGTTTTAAATTAAATACTTAGCTAATATTTGACTGATTTGCTCTTTTGGGGGAAGAAGATAAACTTAAGAACCCAAATATGCAATATGTAAATCTTAATTTAAAACAATTTGTGAACTCCAAGATTAAATGTAAACTAAAGTAATTTTTTTCTGAAATACAATCAATTATGAATTTAGCAGTGTGGTCTAGTTTGTAAGGTCACCCACCTAGGCAGATCTCAGATCTCAGTGAGGAATATAGTTTGGCTATTCAAATCACTTTTTTTTTTTTTAAGATTTATTTATTTATGCATGTAAGAACTGGGCTGTAAGCCAGAGGTGTGGGGGTTGAGAGGATTCACCCGAGACTTAGTGGGGAGCAGAACAGGCAGATGTACTAAAATATACCGCTGAGGGGAGCAGTGGGCAAGATAGGAGAGGTCTACTGCACCACATGGCTTAGTTCCCTGGCCGAGGATTGAACTCATGTTGCAGTAACTTGCAGTGACTGGCAATTGCTGGATAACACTATGCCTTTAACCCCTGAGCTACCGGAGAGACCCTGTTCAAACCATTTTCTTTTTCTCTAAGTAGACAAAAATATGTTGAATAAAATTAGGAAGTGGAAAAATCTTTGCAGATAATATCATCCAATATCATCATTTTATAAAATGCAAAATAAAGGCCTACATTAAGCCAGAATATCATCATTTGCAAAGCTCATTTTACATGTCCATCTAGCATTTGTCGATGTTGATATATATATAATAGATTTCAAATTTCTGATCTCACTGATTTTCTATATTTGACTATATCATTAAAATGACAAATTTGTAGTCAATATTCAAATAAATTGGGGAAAACATGTCCACAATTATTCTATCCTCTAAGGGATCTGGTAGGAAAAATGTTCATTGAGCCCAAATTATCTTTTTTGGCTCACAGATTTATCATTTTCACCAGTAAATGATCACTTCCCACTTCATTTAACCTACTTCTAAATGGGCCAAAGGTAGGAAAAATTTGTGTTTGAACAATATGTGACTCCACAAAACAACTAGATGTCTAGGGAAAACCATGAATAAATTATTATTTATGAAGAGCAAATTAACACATCACTTGAAAAAGGGAAAAATAAAAAGAAGAAATACAAGCCAACCCAACACTTTTCCAAGGGAATGAAAAACAACTATTCTTTCCCACTGAACCAAATTTTGTCTCTTGCCCTATTTTCTGGAAACATGTTTAGTGTCTGTCTTTCTGGGTGCACATGTATCACTTTATTTCCTTTTATTGTGAGCAGCCTATCCATTCTTCTAACAATGGAAATCTCAAGAGAACATTTTCTGTAATCCTACTCCCAACTGTTAGTTCAGTTTGTTTATCTACTTTCTTGAATCACAGCCCAAACCTTCTGTATCAGTTATGTTCCCAACAAGGGGAGCAGGAAGAAGACTCGTATGGCATTTTTAAAGCCATTTGTTATTGTGGCAGTGAGGAATCTGTGACACTGTGGAGATTGTCAGTCTGTCCTGTGGTGGGAGAAAGGATAGTTAGACAAATAGGAAATTTGTGGTTTGCTTTCTAAAAATCTTGGTGCATTTTTATAACCAAGATGGAAATAGAAGTGTAAAGAGCTTGGGAAATGAGAATTAGTAACTAACATTACATCTTCCCTTTGATATCAATTGGAATCTCAGAAGAGACAGGAGAATGTGCTTATAGCTTTGCAATTCTTACATTTCATGTGTCAGGCTCATAGATATAGCTCGAGTATACACTCACAGTGTCAAGCCATGCATATATCACCCTTCATATTTTCTTCATCTGCAAAGAGAGGAAACACGATAAAACTATCATAAAGGTATATTCCAGCTTTAACCATTCAGTGAGATGTTCTATGAAGTCAATAAAATAGAAAAAAATGATTCCATTGGGTTTCATTAAAAATACTGATTCTCACGCATCCAAAAGTGGAGGTGCTCTTTTCACCTCCCCTGCTCACATGCAGTCTTAGTCTACAAGTAGTTCCCAGTGAGCCATGAACTGGACTTGCAGTGTCACTACTAGGAACTGTGGGCAGAGCTGAGTGGCCAGGTTAAGCTATAAAACAAGTAAGGAAGGTGGCTCAGAGGTCTCTTGCTTCTTCAGCTTTTTTTTTTTAAGATTTTACTTATGCATACAAGCACTGGGGTACAGGCCAGAGGTGTGGGGCGGCTGAGGGGGCAGGTGGGGGGGGTGAGAGGATTCACCACAGAGAGTGGGGAGCAGAACAGGCAGATCAACCGAAGGACACTGCTGAGGGGAGCAGCAGGCACAGCAGCAGAGGTCTGCTGCGCCATGTGGGTCCCCTCCCTGGCCGGCAGCAGGGATCAAACTCGTGCTGCAGTGGCTGCGGTTTGCTTCATAGTGCGTTGCTTAACGCACTGCGCCACCAGGGAGGCCCCGCTTCTTCAGCTTTGACTTGCTTCCAGGACTCAGGAGGGAACACTTGGAAGGAGACTCATGGAGGGAAAACATGTACAGACACTTAAAAGGTACATATGGTTGAAAGACATGTGAGAAGGTTATGGTAGAGAAAATGGTAGCCATTATGTTGAATTGTACTTTCACTTTGCTCCTTTTGTCACAGAAAATTGTCTTACCCTTTCTTGATGTTCCCCATTAGAAAGTGCCTTAGACTTTTGGTGAGCTTTTGGGCATCAATGGCCACACCACCTGTTTGGCTAGGCATTTGCTCATAAGGGGATGGGTAAGTCTCGGAGTTTTGGTGGTAGACAATTATTAGAAGTATTCTTTTTTTTTTTTTTAAAGATTTATTTATTTATGCATACAAGCACTGGGGTACAGACCGGAGGTGTGGGTGGGTGAGAGGATTCACCACAGAAAGCGGGGAGCAGAACAGGCAGATCAACGGAAGTACACTGCTGAGGGGAGCAGCGGGCACAGCAGGAGAGGTCCACTGCNCCATATGGGTCCCCCGCCTGGCCGGCAGCAGGGATCAAACTCGTGCTGCAGTGGCTGCGATTTGCTTCATAGTGCGTTGCTTAACCCACTGCGCCACCAGGGAGGCCCCTATTAGAAGTATTCTTTCCTCTCTTCTCTTTCTATGTACAATATTTCAACTAAAGATCTTTCTTTAGTGAGTCTGCTTTATTTTCTTTCTGTGCACCAATGGCTAGATCCCTTTAGAGCATGTACCCCTTAAGGTTCCCAGGTGCCCTTGGTCATAGGATAACAAAAACATAGGAAATTGTTTTTTGCTGTTTTTAAAAATCTCATGCTATTCATTTCAAAGTGAGATTTATCTTACTTGATTGTGGTTTTCTAAGTAGAAGTTCCTTTTATAAATGTTTTATTTCTTTTGTTAATTTTTAAAAAGCTATATTACTACATGGTGGAATTTTGGAAATAAAGTTTTTGGTACATGATTTCACATTTTAAATACAAACACAAAGACAATTTAAATATATTCTACAGTGTTTTTTTATATCCACTTTGCATACTTATAATACACGAGGAATTATTATCCTATATTTCCACATACTACTCTGTAATAAGTGTATTGCATGTTGCTTCAGAGTCCTCATTGTAATTCATTTAACAGTTAAAAGGTTCTAATATCCATGTTTTCTAGTCTATTTCATACTGTTGGATGTCTAGACAGTTTACAACTTTCTACTATTAAAAAATAGTCCAGTAAACAAGTTGTTGTAACTCTTTTTTTAATTCAAGATTACTTATGTTTCTAGCTATTGAAATTTTGCATAAATTTAGTTACAGATTCATGTCACTCAATATCGCCTTTTCTTCCCTCTCCTGGAACATTCTCATTCCCTTCCTTAGTTAGTGTAACTTACAATTTTTCTCTAAGTTTCAACATAAAATGTCACTTTTTAGAGAGTTTGTCTCTGAGTCTCTCTACACTTTAAGCATCTCTCACAATTATTCACTATCTATTGTATTTCTCTCTGGTGTTACTAAATATTTAGTAAATGGTTAATATCAGTCTACTATAACAGACTTAAGCACTATGAAGATAGGAAAGAATCCATTCTTGTTCATCATAGTACTTCAAGTACATGCAACAGTGAATCTCTGGTGTTTAGTGGATAGTCTAAGTATTAAACATTTTAATTGATAAAAGGATTAATATGAGAATTAAAGGTTTGGTGACAAAAGAATTCTACATTTTCAATATAACTTTCTTGAAATATTTTATTTCTAACAGCTTCTTTTTAAGTAACACACTTAATTAAAACTCAAATAACTTAATAAAAAATATCCCTTGCATTATGAACTGTACATTGCTAACACAGAGACATAATATTTACTTAAATTTACCAGAGTGTTTTCTTATATTCGATAGAATTTTCCCCAAGTTGCTTTTGATTTTCCTGGTTCGATCCCAGAACACGTTAGAAAAGCTATTTCAACATTGCTGTGGTATTTCCTCAGTAAGACTCATGGCAATCTCATGACAAAGGAACTATGTACTAGGGTTAGGAGCAGAAAATAAAGACAGTAATGAAAAAAAATTGTAGAGAATTTTAAATGAAGAAGATTATATCACATTAATATATTTTAGAGAGAACAGGAATATTTATTTTAAGCAAACTTACTTTCAGCCATGAAGTGCCAAAATAATAACAAAAATTAAAATCCATGCAAGTTTCTTGAAAACTATGTCTTGTCTCTGAGGTGTTTATGTGAGCTGTCAGAACCCTAGTGCTATTGCAGTCACTTTAAGGAAAGGCAGTCCAAATGATTAGATACACTCTTCCATGATAGTACTTTTGACCTTTTTTTCTCCCTCTGATTTATACACAATTGTTTCTGTATTAATGTATTTCTTTTTCACTAGAGGTTTTGAAGCTAACAAAATATTTGAGTATATATTTAACCTCAGTAGTTCATTCCTAAAACATTTAAAAGTGTGAAACTGTATGGCTATGGCTATGATGTTCAATAAAACACAACTATCCAAACCAAGAGAGAAACCTGTATATTTGATTGATATTTACTGGAATTGCTATGTACTGAAAATTATAAGGATAAGAATAACGCTGCCTTGGAAAAATCAATGAGAGCCTTATGTTTGAACATGTTCTTTATGGAAGAGGATTTCAAAGTAGAATGTGCAAGGGTATTAAAGTCAAAGAGAGTTAATTCATATGAGGAATGTGGCTCAGGATTCACAGTTCATGAAGACAGTGGACAAATTGTGAAATGTCCCCTGTGGTGAGTCTCCTGGATTTATGATATGACTTTGACAAAAATGAGTTTAATGAGGTCTTTTTGGGGGCCATATTTTGAAGAAGTCTGAGGAACATCATTAAAGGAAAAATAAACATTGAAGAGGGAAATAGGGCAATTTTATGTGAGAAAAATCAGATGAGCATTAAGGAGGACACTGCTGATAAGAGGGTGGCAATAAGGGTAAAGAAAAGTAGGCTGAATTTGTGAGCTATCTCTAAAACAGAATGTATAGAACTTTGTGACTCATTGTGAGTGGCAAAGGTGAGATAAATATGATTTTAAATATTCTGATTTGAAAGGGAAACCTGAAGGGTCACAGAGAGACAACAGCTAGAATAACATCGGACACTGAATATGTTGTGAACAAACTCAATTCTTGTTAGTCAAGCAATTTTAAGCAAGTCAATTCACCATTCTAAGATTCAGTCTCCTCCTCTGATTAGGAAAAAAAAAAGTATTTCCGTGAGTTTTCAAAATAATGTCTTAGAAATGTTTCACACAATTGCTGTAAGCATTCATTAAATCTTTAATATTACCATCATTGGTTCAAAGGGCAATGTTCAATGTAAAACCATAATATTCCTCATTCTTTTTGCAAAGATATTGACCTTTTCAAAATGGATGAAATATGAGTATCTAGACATGTGCATAATGATTTTTCAACTGTTCTTTTGTCCCAACAAATAGGAATAAAACAGATTCAAAAAATATTTATTCAGTGCCAGATATATGTCTAGCATTCTCCAGATGCTCAGGACACCTACATTAATAGGGTTGAATTAAAAAAAAAAATGGGTCAAGAAACAGAATAAGAATTTTTCCAAGGGTGATAAACACACACGGTTAACAGGTACATGAAAAGGTGCTAATTAGTTATCAGGGAAATGCAAAACCACAATGAGACCATCACCTTACACTGTTAAAAATACTTAGTAACATGACAGGAAAAAAATAAGTACTGGCAATCTAGGAAGAAGGAGGCCCCTGTGCACTGTTTGTGGGAATGTAAGCTGGCAGAATCACTATGGGAAGCAGTATAGGTCTACCTCAAAAATCTAAGAATAGAACTACCATATTTCCAGCAATTTCATTTCTGGATATACCTGAAGGAAAATAAATCAGATCTTGAAGAGATATATCTTCAATATCACCCATTTCATTATAATATCCTTTTTAATAGTCCAAGACATGGAAACAACCTAAGTACCCAATAGCACATGAATGAAAAGAAAATCACATTTTTAAAAACAAAAAAAAATCACAAATTTGTCTGAATGCATGAATCAAGTCATTATGTCATATACCTTAAACTAATATACCTTTATATAAATTATGTCACATTAACCTAGGAAAAAGAAAAAAAGCATAACACCCTTCCTCCACCCCCACTCCCACCCTCCCAAAAAAACTTAGGGCCTCGCTGGTGGCACAGCACCAGGAGTTTGATCCCTGGCCAGGGAGGGGACCCACATGGTGCAGGAGACCCCTCCTGCCTTGCCTCTGCTCCCCTCACCATTATATTTCAGTTGATTTGCCTATTCTGCCTACTTTGTCTCTGGTGAATCCTCTCACCTCCCAGGACTCTGGCCTGTACCCCAGCTCTTGTATGTATAAACAAATAAATAAATCTTATTAAATGAATAAATTCATAATAAATAAATAAATAAATCTTTAAAAAAACTTAAAAAAATGAGCATATCAACAAAATCAACTTTATTCCAAACCAGTCTACAACAACAATTAAAAAAAATCATTGAATCATGTAGAACAACAAAGACATAAAAAGTGGAACTATTGCTTTTAATAGGGTGGCCAGGACTTTTTTTTTTTCAGCACTCTGAGGAGATTTGGGATTAATACTGGGATGAATGTGAATTCCATAGGGACATCTTAAATATTATGTGAGGCAATGTGTATTTAGTTTGTCTTCAGGAGGAATGAAAATAGCTAATATGAACTTCTATTTAAACATAGTGTATGGAATCTATGCTTTCCCTCTTAATAAATTTCTCCTCTGTAAGTCTGGATTCTTCTGTCATTCTGTATTTCTAAATTTTTAAACAGAACAACCCAGATGAACTACATTCTCTTTCTTTTATAATATAATATTTTATCTTGTCCTTCTTACTATTGATATGTAGGATCTGTGGGGTTTGGGCATTATCACAGCCATTGAAACAGGATGAGGACCCTCCAAAATATCCCGGAAAACCAGGAAATAAGCTAAAACTCACCAGGAATTTTATAAGGGTGTAAATGTCACATGGTGTGACAGATTCATGAGGATAAGACAAAAGAGTTCCAAGGGCAAAGTCCCAAATAAGGAGTGAAAGTGGCAGTGACAAGCAGATAACTATCTCTCCCTCCCAATGCTCTTGCTATCTTGTTAGGAAACTGTACGGTCTTAGAAGAGACTGAAATGTAACAGTAGAAAATGAAGTTCCTGTAATTTACAACTCACTTACTCATAATTCAGTTTTTGACAAGAGATGCCCAAAACCTATGTCATCAATAGAGTCTTTCAAATTTCTACTTATATTACCAAGAACCCAAATGAGGGTACAGGGTAGTTGGATTTGTAATAATTTATTATTATTTGTAAAAAAAACATAGTTCAGAATCTGATTCACAGATGCTATTCAATAAATAGCTAGTAGTAGTAGTCCAAATAAAGAGAAGTCTATTTTTATATGCTTATTTTATTTTGAACATTGTATGTATGTGTGTATGCATGGCTACATACATGCATGTGTTTTGAGGCAGTCATAGAGACAAACATGTTAAATAGGGCTTGTATTGAATTATAATTGATTATCTCTCATATACTCTATGTAAACTTTTGCTCTTCAAAAGTCAAGCACAACTTATTTTCCCCAAATATTTGAATTTGTAGCATTCAAATTGTAGTATTTTGACTATTGTAGTATTGTGCAGGACCATATCATTTGTTCCTGACATTCTATCAGAACTGCAACTGCTTAATTCAGACAGTTACTGAATTTATCCCATCTTTTATATATTTCAACACATCATACCAAAAGGGTGAGATGGTTGTTGGCCTCCAATGACTGATTCCCACTCAACAGGGCATAAAGGGACAGAACTCCTGGGCGCTTGATAGGGAATGGGTCATCCATAGGTCAACAGGCTGCAAACACCTAAACTTATTTGCTTAGGCCCCTTTAAGTCCAGCAGGGGGAGTATGAAAATGAATTCAAAAGGATCAAAAATGAGAGAAGCGTCAGGAAAACCAAGTGTCGGATGCTTTCATTTTTTCCTATAATAGGAAGCTGTGGCCCTGTACTGACAGGTTCATGAACTTGCTAACAGCTTTTTATGGGAACAGTGCGTTTTCTACATTTGATCTAAAAGAGACACATCTGAGTGTTCAACAGTGTCCACTTGCATCCTGAATCATGGCAGCATGAACTCTTCACTGCTGACATTTTAAAATTGGCCTTGGATACAATACATTGTGAGAGGTAAACCCACTGTACTCCCAATACTTCCTTGAAAAGGTTGACAAGAAAACCCAAAAGAGACCATGTTTAACTGTCTGGTTGTCATTGTATGGAAGACTATACATTGGGTTGGAGTTGGGTGGGGGGGGGGCAGTGGGATCAGGAAAGAGAAAGAGAAAGTGTCCAATTAAATTACTTACATCAATAAGATAAAGCTCGATTTTTCTTTAATATATAAGGTGACATTCCTTTGTAAATAATAAAGGATAAATGATAGTATAATAAGGTATTATTTATGCTTTAAATATCAAAGTATTTGTCTTATGTAGTTTTTATTGTCTTCTTTATTGTTCCATGGGTCTTTTAGATGTTTCGGGAACAAATGAACACCAGAAGATGGGGGAGAGTCTGGGTTGCCCACTAGTTCAATGCAATATTATAACCATCAACTTCTATTGGAATGTCAGCACTCTTACTGTGCTGACCTTTAGTGCTGGCATATTCTCTGCCTCATTCTCTCTAACAGCATGAATAAAGATTTCATCTTGCCTCACTGTAAAAATGTCCCGTATATATATATGTCCAAAATTGTTTTTTACTTTCTCACAGTTATTATTTCCACATCCATAAAATGGGATAATGAATGCCACTTGACCTCAATAAGAAGCTATGAGAAGTACACTTGATAATTCATGTTAAGTCGATTGTACAGTGCTTATGATAATCACTCAAAAAGAAAATGTTAGCTCTAATAGTAGTAATATTCCTAGAAAACTTATGTGTGAAAAATTAACTATATATGGGACTTTATATATATATATTCAATTTTCCTCTGAAATTTGTTTTATTATCATAATTTATAAACTTCTACTTGCATGGCATGTGTGAATTTAAAATCAGTGAAGTCCCTACCCATGTAAACCATCATTTCACTGCTTCGACTTAACCATTTTGCAATTGAATCCCCCATACTCCAACAAATGGTGTTCAGAATGAACTGGTCACAAGCTGGACCAGGACCAAACATATGCTTCAATTCCTTGTCTTTTTAGAAACTGTAACATTTTGAAAGACCATGCAAAGCAAAAGAAGTAATATAGAGGCAAGTCTTACTTCACATTGTACTGGCAGATAAACATAAAATATCTATCTCAATAATTAATTCCTCAGCTGCTTCTGCCACCTACTCTCCAACAGATAATTCCACTAAGTATGTGCTGAGCGCATATGCTAGAGGCTCTTTGCTGCAATTTATACACATTGGTTCCTGACTCCTTTTATGAAATTTTAAATGGCGAAAAAGAGATAAACACTGATTAGCTATGTGCCTGATAAATGAAGCCGCAACAAAATCTTTCAGCTAAAAAGGTTATTTACTTAAGTGTGATTTTTTTTTTTTTGGTGCACTGAAAGGTCAGATTTTTCCCCCATTGCTGTGAAATTGCTTCTGCTTTTTAGCAAATCTTCTAAGACGGCTCTTCTTGCAATGTTGACAAGGACACAAGAAGGATGTGGCCTGAGGAAATCAAATGAGCAGCATAAAATCCTGGCTGGAATAGCAGGCAGCCCACAGTTTGTGGTTTTTGAAAGTCTGTCAAAAAGTTGCGTAATATGAAAGTGGAGACAGGACTTCTGAACAAAAATCAATAGCTGGATCTTTTGAACTGCCCATGTACAAAGTTCTAATGAAAATGTCCTTGAGGGGAGTTTTAATAGTGGACTTTGAGATCAGCTTCACCACTGGTCTGATAACACTACAGAACTTTTGAAGTTTTCAAAGAATTCAAGCCCTGAAAAGTTTGGCTCAAACACTGAGGATGTAAATGCCTCTGAGGGTCTGAGAAATAGCAACCCACCGCTGAAGAATATGCGATGTATGTGTTTCCTGAACCATGTCAAATTTTAGCCACAGGATACAATTTACTTCAAGGGGGTAGATAGCGTTCTAAAAAGCAGCACTCCATGTTCAAACTAATAATTGATCAGGCATCAGGTACCATGTAGGAAGGGTGCAGGGTGACTAAAAATAAATCACCAGGAGAGCTGATTAGAAGATATATTTTGTAAACATGTTTTATTGAATGTTCTGATAAAATGGATCTTTATGTCATATTTATTGATTGTGATTCTCTCTTTTAATTCATTTTTCCTCCCTTCTTTCCTTCCTCTCCCTCCCTCTCTCTCTCATTCTCTCCTTCCCTCCCTTTCCTACCTTTCTTCATTTTCTCCTTTTCTTTATTCTATGTCTGTTCATCTTTAGTCAAGCTAAAAATTTATTCTTGAAGCAAAAAATTACCATTGTAGCAACAATGTACAACTGGAGGTTAATAGTTTTGGTGAGTTATTGCCAATTCTTTTGTTTTCTCATCTTCAAAAGTTAAATACAAAAATATTCATTATATATGGATAAAAAATCTTAATGAGTAGATTGGGAAAAATCAAATAAATAAGCAAAATAGACAAAGACTAGCATTCAAAAGATCAGGCAACCAGCATCAGAAAAGGCTTTGTTTCAATTGAGCTACTTTGGGGGAAATTTTACTTAAGTAAAACTTGGAAATATCGACTGAACACACCTCAAAAGTTAAGAAAAAATATATTTGTGGGATCAGTGGTTAGAAAAAAAAGATTATTTTCTGTTGTCCCCACCTTGTAAAATCCTCCTGCCTCACAAAATGTAATAGTTTGAATACAAAATCATCAATTAGCATTTTTATGTAATTTTAATACAGTCATATCGCTATGATATAATCTGGATAGAAATGTTATTTGCAATGATTGTTAATTATTCACTCAAAGTCACTATGGCTAACCTGGTTTTCCCTCTGTTATTTCCTCTTAAATTCTATAAGGACATATAGATTATGTTAAAATCACAGAGAATAGAGTAAGTTGCCTCATGCTGATATTTAAACCCAGCTGCCTGGAATCAGAACCCAATGCTCAGTGGAACCCTTAGCTATTCTGCCTAAGGAGACTCCATGATCTACAACCAAAAAGTGCAGGCAAGTCACCCAACAGCTCTGTGTGAGATCCATCAGAATTGATGTTCTGAATTTAAGGATTGGTCACTGCCTCTGACTGGGTCCTAGAGAAGTAGCTTGGAATGGAGAGTCTTATGCGGGTAATTCCTTGAAGGAGTGTTTTTAGGAAAAAAACAATAAACAGAAACAAAAACAAAAACAAACAACTAACCCACCAAAACCTAACTGGAGTAAGAGGTGCCAAGCAAAATATAGTATATAATAAGTTGTAACCTTATTTTGAGCTTTGGAGCATGAGAGGTAAGGCAGATACTCTATGTGAACTAGAGGCTAGGCATTACCAGTCATACATTGACTATTTGCTCTATAGTGGTAGGGGGCAGGGGGGGTGGGTTCAGCTTGCAGGGTCTCTATGTAAAGTGACTCACTCCACACAAGGATTATTCAGAGAAACATGCACCTGGGTGCCAATTAGCATAGATCATCACAGGACTTGGGGGTCAGTGATCTGTTAGGCAAAGAGGATGCAGGAAGGGTGACAACAGCTTCTGTAGGAAGGAAAAGGCAGGAGTTGGTTGGAAGATGACTTAGTAGTGTGCTACATTCTCTAATATGACTGCCAGTTGCAAGAAGATGAGACCAGCCTTTTTCCCCTCTCCCTCTCACATTGTGCTTCATTAAATGTTTCTAAACCTCTTTAAGTTTCAGATATCTCATTAATTCATTTTGCTTTGTGGGCTAGATTATCTCTAAGGGGGATTGAAGTGTTGTTGTTTTTTAATTGTGAGTCAATAGCTAAAATTTTCTTTATATAATAAATTTTCCTCCTTGCAAACAAATATTTAGTTTGTCCAAATTTCCTGTCTAGGGTCTAATTATAAGGTTCCAAAAATAAGAAATAAGCTCCCTAAAGGAATGGCATTCCCCTTTTAACTATGGGAATACTCTATACTTTATGTATTACCTGTTATTCACATCTGTTTAGATCTTAGGAAGTTTCTGTAGACTCAACAAATCTTATCCACTTGTAAAGTTTTTCCTAAAATTGACCCCAAGGACTGTACAAGTTCTAGTTCAGCAGTTCGAGAACAATCATTTCCCCTGACAATAAATTCCCGAAACAGGGAATCAGTATTCTCAAACATCAGATCACACTGCGATTCACGCATTTCCTGCTATTGCCATCACATGGGTTCACACATGTAGTTTTTGATTACTGTGTAATTAAGAGCTCCATTGCTTTCCCCTGATACATTTTACATGATGATGCAATATGTGTTTCTATAAAAGCAGCTTTTAATAGAAACCCATACATTAAAAATGAAGAAAAAAAAAGATAACTAGGTGGGGTGACGGCATATTATCTGGCTTGTTTGTGGTGATCATTCCACTATATGTATGTAACTAACAAACAGCAGACACCCCATGTCCCTATAGTTTCCATTTGGCAATGATATCCATATAAAAGTGAAATATAAAACTAAAAACTTATGAAAAGCAAATCAATAACCAAAATATTCCTCAAGTCCTATTTTTAAATTTTTTATTTTTTAAATTTATTTATGCATTCAAAAACTGGGGTACAGACCAGAGGTGTGGGGAGGTGGGAGGATTAATCAGAGACAGAGTGGGGAGCAGAACAGGTGAACTGACTGAAACACATTGCTGAGGTGAGCAGCGAATGAGGCAGGAGAGGTCTGCCACACCATGTGGGTCCCCTCCCTGGGCAGGGCTCAAACTTGAGCTGCAGTGGCTAAGGGTGCTTCATAGTGTGGTGCTTAACCCCTTGCGCCACCAGGGAGGCCCTCCTCAAGTCCTTTTACCTCAGCATCATGAACTTCAAAGTTTGTTTCAAATTGCAGAAGTGAGGAAGAACATAGTACTAACATGTGGAAATTTATTGGCATGATTTATCTATACCCCCTTTCTCTTTAGACTGTAAAGGGGTATTGAGAACTTACTCAACTTTTCATTTTTCTCTACTGCAAGAGATAGATAATGCAAGTCCTTACCATGGTGTGATATTCTGAGAGCAAAAGACTTAAACATATGAAGTATTTAGGTGAGTTCCTGACCATAAGGGCAAAACATAATACTATTATTAATTATTAATTAATATATCTGTTTCAATTAAATAGATCTATAATTTTAAGCATACGTTTCCTTGTTAATTCTTTCAACATGTATTTATTGAAGATGTATTTACATTACATGCATAGTAGCAGTTTAGTGTGTGTTTGTATATGTGGGTGAGTGTATATATATGTGCGTGTATATATATACTATATATGTGTGTATATATGTGTGTGTATATGTATATATATATCTCACACACACACACACACACATATATATATATATATATATATATATATATCACACACACATATCTCCATACACTCATGAGAGAAGTCAGCCTGGAATTTCTTGTCTCTCATTCTCTAACTCTTGATTTCTAATCCATTTTCAAGATCTAGTTCAGACTTAAAAGATTTACATTCTTAGAATAGCATTTTCAAATAAAAACAAAATTTTATTGTTATACTAATTCTATTTTATTAAGGACTTTCTAATCTATATATTACTTATGTCATCTTTTGAAATGTAAATCACAGTATTCTTGAAGACAGAGACTCAGATGTTCTCTTGTGCCTTTCCTCAAATGCCCACTGATATCTTGAACTGGAACTTCACACAGTATGTCAACTGATTACTGATCAATCTTTCAATTTGTAGTCTCAGATTTTAGCCTAAAGTTCTGTTGCCACACATATTTCCTAGCCTGCTTTGCAGAGCTGAATAGTCTTGTTCATCAAAGTAGAATGAGGGTTACTTAAATTTGTTCCTGTAGATATCTCAGACACTGGCAAAGGAGGACTTCAACAAGAAAAATTAATACTGAAAACTAAATGTCTAAGTTTTAAGTGTAAAGGAACTGAAAACACACTGAAGGTACAACCTGTGATTATAGGTAGCTCACGCCTCAAGATGGAGAAGAATGTGTCTACTTTAGAGCTAACCAGCTAGACATCTATCTTGCAGAAACACAAGATAAATGACAATCTTGTATAAGCAAAAGGATTTCTTAGAATATCTGCACTGCTGCCATGGAAGCAGGATCTAGCCTATTAAGGCAACTATCACTTATAAGATCAAGAATCTTATTTGGTTTGATCCCTCTTTTTGTCTGTGCATATGACATTAATTCTGGAATCCCCCCAACCTATCTAAACTGCTCATCTCTTTATCAAAATATCATCACTGTTGGAGTTAGAAACTTGAATATTCTTGAGCCAGCTCAGTTTTGCCCAAGTGGATATCCCTGATATTAACAATTGTTATGTACCTAAGTATTTATTGAGAGTCTAATTCAGCCAGGAATTTTTCTAGAAACTTGGGATATAACCAAGGACTAAAGAGACAATGCTTTTATCTACAAGTAGAAACTAAGGAAATAGTAAAACATTATACATTAAACATATATAATATATGCAGGGCCTTATAAGAGTAAACAGAAAATAAAAGGAAAAGGTGTAGAATGCCAATTTGATAGTATTAGAATGTGGCGAATGATCACTTCTTTATATAGAGTGGTGATGGGAAGTCTCTCTTTACATAGTAATTAAAGATCCAGGATATAGAATTACATTTCCTGTATTTCAATCTTTTATCCATTCTTAGCAAACTATGATGATTGGAAATTTTTTCTTAAATATTTCAATCTCTCATTTGTAAAATGTGAATGTACAATAATATTACCACATAAAGTTATTTTTAAGCATCAAATGAAATGATACACGTGTCCAAAACTAATAAAAGGGCCTAGGTATACTTTGTACTCAAATATTACCTACTATAACTGCTATTGCTATTAAATCAAATCTACTGATCAACCCTTTACAAACCTAAAAGAACACACCATGTTTGTTTGTAAGATGTTTGGAGAAATAGAGTATGACAATTTGATTAAGCAACTTATATAAAGCTTCTCACTTTCTTTTTTTTTATGAAATGTATGATCTACTTTAAATATTCTTGTCGATTGATGGGTTCAAGCAGAAGGCTAAGATGTGTTATGACGCACAATCCTATGCCCATGGAAAAGAAATTGAAGGTAGCTTACTGAAATTTTACTCCATATTAGGAATAATTACATGCTTGAATTCATATCTCTCTATAAATATGAAAAGAGTTATAAAGAAAAATATCCCCATATTTAACATTGTAGATAACAGGATAATATTAACTATTAACAAATTTATTCCTAAATTAATAGGCATTATCAGTGACCTCTGATTATTTATTCTCTTTTCCCTGAGACCAACAGTAAATGCTGAGACCAGCCAAAATCATGATTTCCAGCTCTAGAGGTTAGAGAATTTTTCCACCATGCTCTCTATAAGAGAAGGGAATTTCAGTGGATTGCTTTATTTTTCTGCAATGCCCTTGAGCCAATTCAGGATCTTTTAGGAGAGAAAGGTGTCAAGGAATTAATCATCACCTGCCTGCTGGTTAAATTTATGAAGTCAACATTGTCTCCTGTGAATATTTGATCAGTTCTAATCAGGTCATTATTGAATACCACAACTGGACAAAAATCTTTGGAGTGACTGCAACACTACCATCTTAAACTATTTTCCACTTTTGGGCCTCCCTGGTGCTGCAAGGGGCTAAGTCTCAGCACTATGAAGCTATCAGCAGCCACTGTAGCACCAGTTTGATCCCTGGCCAGGGAGCTAACCCATGTGATGCAGCAGACCTCTCCTGTCTCACCCGCTGCTCCATTCAGTAGTGTATTTCAGTCAATATGCCTGTTCTGCTACCCACTCTGTCTCTGGACCCCAGCTCTTGTATGCATAAATAAATAAATAAATAAAATCTTAAAAATAAAGCATTTTGCACTTTCACTACAATCAGCATATAAAACATGCCACACTTTCCAATGAACATAACAAATTCATAGGCAAAAATATCAGTAACTTAAAGACAGTTTAAATGAATCAAGAGTTTTGTCATTATTCTCATTCCACTAATCTCTTTTGAAGTACAAAATGTAAATCCATAAGGGAGTGCATAACATAAACAATGAAAATTAAATGAAATGAACTTTTCATTATTTTCCAAACTAATATCATATACAAAGAAGTGTTCAGCACAACCATAAACAAATCAAATGACCACAAGAAAATTAAAATAAAAACATAGCAACTTGAGTTACAAAGAAAAAAAATGCAATACAAGTCAAACAAATGTCAATCACTCTTTTTTTTTTACTGAACTAAGTAGACATGTACTCTAGAAGAGCTAAAACTATCTTTAGTATAAAAGAACTAGCAATGTCTATGCATAGAGGACACTTAGTTGTTGATGTGATTTACTAGAGAACTGTAAGAGTTATTCTACTCAGGAAGTATTCTGTAAAAACTTTTCTATAAAAATGAACATTAGCAAAGCATGATGAAAAGTCCATATTTACTCTCTCTATATATATGAAAATTACTTTCACTATTATTGTTATTAAATTGTAATTTATGTAATATTTATTGAGGCCAATAATATGCTGTAATACATATCAAGAATGGATAAGTCATTCTTCATTTACCAAGTTTTAAGGAAGATCTTGCTAAAGTGTCTTCTCTAGGCAAAAAGGATTCAAATCTAAGTCCATGGAAATCCTTATCTACCCAGTAACCCATCAAAGATCAAAACAAAGGAATCCTACAAAGAAGTTGATCAATGCATGCTTGGGCAGGGTAAAAGGATCTGTGATCATTGAGGCTGAAAAACAGAGCTTCTCAGACCAATAGCTTTAAGCTTTGAAGTTACATGACTTGTGGAAGTAAACAACAACAAAAACAAACAAACAAACAAACAATCAAACCAAAAAAAAACCCCAGATTATTGTAGGAGAGGAGAGAGCATAGCATAAGACAAAGCAAAGAATAAAAATCTTTATTACTTTGAGTTGGTGAGTTTCAGTGATGTGGGGGATTATTTCAACATGGGAATAAATTAACTCAGTCATTTTTCTATTACATTGTTGTGTTTTTTTTTTATAAGAAGTATGAGCAACCTCTCTCTTGCATCTTTTCCTATCACCATTCAATGAGACAATATTGGATGCCTTAGGACCTAAGTTGTCTCAAAGGTTAATATTTAAGTATTACTTTGAAATATAAAAACCTGCTGAATAGCAGATGCAAAATAGTTTGTATTAGAACTTAGATGTCATTACACTGAAAAGAAGATGATTGGAATACAAAAGAGATGACCAGAAATTATTTTGTATGGGAACACATCATAAAACATTCCATAAAATTGGCAGGGGTTAGGAGCCAGTGGAGAGAAATGCTTCAGCTTCCAGATATTGCTTACACACTCTTTCATTCCATTAATAGCAAAAAATCCTGTTAAAAAAGAATGAACCCATCAACAAGTAATGATATGGAAAGATATCCAAGACATATTAAGTAAAGCAAATAAGCATATTGCTAAACCTGATCTAACTTCTAATCAAGTCAATACTTGAAGACTACAACTGGTATTTTAACGGAAGTGAACAAATAGAGAAAAATTCTAGCAAAATATATGAGAGAACTGGTAAAGGTAATTAACAATGATTCTATCTGGGAATGAAATTATGGAGGACTTTATGTTTCTATGTCATATTTCTAAATGTCTACATTTATCTGCAACATAAGTGTGTTATGCTGGTAATCAGAATAAAAATACTTGTTTTAATGAAAACATCATTTATAATGAATTATTTATGTGCCAACAACAATAGTTTTTAGAATACAGAGAAAATGACCAGCTAACTTGTAGCTAAAGCAGAAATAGTTGGAAATGTGGCTTTAAGAGAGATTATTTCTCCACATTTCATTCCATTTCTCATGTTTAATGTATGCTTTAGGTCACTATTTGTAGGATATTTTCAATACCATCACATGTATGTGACATTATTTTAATTCCTATCTAACACATGAGAAAAAATGTAACTCTGAGTTATTCAATGGTATGTCCCTATAAATATGGAGTTAAGAAGGATCCAATAATTTGAAAATCTACACTAGTATTTTTCCTTGGTAGTCTACATTATGAAATAGACTTCTTATCTTAAGGTTATGATATTCAAGTAAGAAAACCTAGGGAATATTTAAATCTCATTTCATAAATCACACACAAATAAAACATAATCTGTTTCAGATGGGGAAAATGTGGCAAAAGTTTTGAGACATAAAATTAAATCTCACAGATAATTTGGGAAGGTCTTCAAAAAAAGAAATGAACAATTCATTGAAAAAGAACTCTATGACAGGACACAAAAGAATGAGAAGCTTCAGGAATGAGATTAACGGTTGATTGGATCGTAAAAATGGTAACAAGAAAACAAAAGCTTTAGAAATAAACTAGTGAATAGTGCTAAAAGTAAAAAGTCAAAATTTTGTAATATTCAAAATAGGAACACAACCAGTCAAAGAATTGATGCTTGATGAAGTGCAACTGGTATAACACAGTAAAATACTAATTTTATTCAGTGTTATTTGTCAAGAAAATGATTTTCAGACTAGAAAATGTAGAGCAATAATTGAAGCCCAATTAAGTATATATTAAGTGAATAAAGTATTTCTAAAAGCTTATCTAAATTAGTTCAGATACAGATGAGTTGTGTTCCAGGATCCTGAAAGAACTTAGAAATTTTATTGTTGGCAGATGGGTAATCTTTAAAAAAGTTCATACAAGAAGATGCTTTCTAGAACACACAGAAACTAAGATTACATGGTGATCCAGAAAGCTTGTTATTGATTCTCTGAAAATGTCAAAAAAGCAAGATGTATGAATACTCAGAGAGGTAAAGAGTAATACCCAGTCACCAAATGCTTGCACCAAAATAAGCACAAATAGCTAGTATTTTTTTTTAATTTGGTAATGAATGTAGAATGACAGGAAGGTAATAAACACAGTATATATGGAATTAAGTTATTTAACAACTACCATGATTTTCTTATAGGATATGATGGAGATACTTGCATTGATAATGATAATTAAGAGGATTTACAATTGGTACAAAATCCTCATTTTGAGGCTCCTAATGAAAGAAGAGGTAACAAACTGGAAAAATTTCTCTAGTTTGTAAGAATTTATTCTTGTATCATTCAACATATTCTGAATGAGTTTCATGAAAACATTAATCCAATGCTGATTATATTAAATTTGCATATGACCCTAATTTGGAAGATATGACCCATAAAGAACTAGGGTAGTGAGAATGATCGACCAAATCTAATGATGATAGTTAATCGGTAAATGTAATTCCTGCACTTTGAACTATCTAACAAGCAATTGAAAAGTAGAGAATAGATGAGTTTTGGGTTAGTATTTTGAAATAGAATATAAATATCTATTTTGGGGGAACATCTCTTTATGTTTAGTCCCCATCCATCTTCATGTAACAGCATTGTGGGTTCCCACTAGGAAATCACATTGCTTAACTCTCAGTTCTGTATCTGACTCTCAGTTTTTCACTCCAGTTCCTGATATCCAGGTGTGGGCAGTGTGAGTCTGCATCCCTGTGTTCACAGGGATCATATTCATATGGAGGGAAGTAACAGAAAGAAGGATCAAGCCATCTCCAAGTCTTTGGATAGTACTACTTTAGAGTCATTATTCTGAGTTTACCTAGCTGTAGGAATACAAACTTGGAGTTTCTGGCAGCTATTTTAGTGATCTATGGGAAGAAATACCCAAAAAATCAAGAGACAAACTGAAGAAAATCACATAGTTAATTCAATCATTATATGTTTGCTGTACTACTACAGATGTCTACAAAACTTTAGGTATGATTTCATAATTATTAATATGTTTATTACAGAATATCCACTCAAATTCAGCTTTTATTCTATTAGGAGCTATATTTGCTCCTACATAAAATTCTGATGAGGCTTTTGTTATTAAAAAATTTAACGCTTTCATTTAATAAAATACCACTGTGCAACAACTGTGTGCTAAGAAAAAACTTAAATCATGTGACATGTAATTGGGAAATTACTGTAATGATTAAAGTAGTTGTACATGTTGCCAAAATAAATTCAAGAAATTTTAAATGAAAATTCAGTAAACTTCTTACATGCACATTTCAAATTCCTCTACTGATTAAAATACACATAATGAAATGTCAATAAAGTGACTTGAAAATATATTTGCAATAAATAAGATTACTATTATGATTAATAAAAATGCTACTGTATCAAGAAAAGAAAAAAGGACAAACAGACAAGGAAAAGTACTCCAACTAATTTGGAAATTGATCAAGAATGAAAATTAGCTACAGGAAACAACACAAATAGTCATTAGATAAATTAAAATATTGAACCACTTGAAAATAAAAAATACTCAACTCAAAAAAATCTATATTATTTTTTTCATTTGACAAACACTTAAATTTTATTGTGTTGTTGATATAAGTATAAATTGACTAGAATATTTTTTAAAGTATCTGGTAAATTTATCAAAACCCCAGAATATGATCATCATCTTTGATTCAGTTATCTTACTACTTAGATCCTGAAGAAAATCAATGATATTGAAGCATTATTTGTACTACTGAAAATGCACAGTAAACTATTGAGATTGCAAGAATTATGTTCAGTTACTTTTGATTTATAAAATTAAGCACCATATAATTATTTAGTCACATCACTTGAAATCAAAGAGAAATACACAATGTTTTGCTAAATTGAAAAATGAAACTTACATATGCTCTGACCTCAATTTTTATGTTAAAAATTGTTAGACATTTATTCTTTTATATTTAAGTACATCCAGGCATTTTTGAGCATTTGTGGTTTTTTTGTAAATATTAAATATTACCATCATCCTGTATATATAAAGAAAATGCCTACATCTTACGTTTTATTTTACTTTTTTTTTTTTTTTTTTAAGATTCATTTATTAGTACATACAAGAACTGAGGCACAGGCCAGAGGTGCGGGGGGGAGAGGATTCACCAGAGACAGAGTGGGGAACAGGACGGGCAGATTGACTAAAATACACTGCTGAGGTGAGCAGCAGGCAAGACAAGAGAGTTCTGCTGGGTCTCCCTGCTGGGGATCAATTTAGTACTGCAGTGGCTGCAGATTGCTTCATAGTGCTGTGGCTTAACCCCTTGTACCACCAAGGAGGTCCCTAAGTCTTAAGTTTAGAGCTTTGTGAACTCTCTGATACCAACGTGTGGTATCACAGTCCCTACCTTAGAGAAATACATAATTAATTTCCTTGAATAAGTTTTGCTTGCTTTCAATTTTTATGTAAATGCAACAGTACCATTTATAGAATTCTGGCTTCTGTATCAGTATCATGTTCATAGAGTGCATCCATGTTGTTAGGTGAACTTACAATTCACTCATTTTCATTTTCTTGTATTTTATTATATGAATGTGCCATAATGTATCAATTTTACTATTGAGCCCATTTGGGTAGTTTCCAATTCTCATTATTAGCAGTGCTATAGTTGGTGATAGTTATAAAGTGTCTGAAGCTCAGGGCTTCCTGAGCTTTTTTTACACTATTTCTGTTGGTTATAGTCTAAAGAGTGAACTTGTATAGTGATAGAGTATGGCCTTGGGTTGCACTACTAAATACTGCTCGTCAGTTTTCAAAGTGTTTCCTTTTTTTTTTTTTTAGCAGTTACAGCACCACCAGCAGATTTCTTGGTCCACCTTGTGTCTTGTCATTGTTTGATATTATTGTCTTTCTTTTTTTTTTGTAATTTCAGTCATTGTGGTGGGCATATATTAGTGTTATTTATAGTCTGTATTAGCATGTTTTAATGATCAGTGAGATGGATATTTAAGTAATTTCAACTTTGTGATTTTAATTAACTGTAATTCTTTACACTGTTTTTTTTTTCAAAAACATCTACTAAGAACAAGTATAAATCCAATAATTACCAAAACATATGCTAAACGAAAGTATATGTCCTGCTTTCTTATCATGTAATTTTTCCAAATAACCAATTATAGTTTCTACATTCTGTATTAAAAATAAAAATGCAACTTCATAAAACAGTGTAATAATTCTTATTGCTTTTCATATAGCACAAAATAATATTTATAGTTCAGAAATACAGTTAGATAATTCACTTAAATTTTTTACTCATTATGTGAAGAATTCAGCTTAATATAACTTATTTCTTCTTATGGAGTAAAAAAGTGAGAAATAGATTTAATTCCCCTGACCTCCACTACTCGAGTCAAATTTTGGCTCTTGCTATAATGCTGAAGAAACACATCCCAATGCACACTTGTTGTAGGTTTGCATATTTACTATGAGCCATTTCAATAGAAATATGGATTTTTAAGATGAATAAATATCATGAACTACTACAAAATATCGATAATTTATTTTTACACTTATCAATAATTATCAAGTACTGAAAAATTGTTTAAAATATAATAAAATCAAACAAATTTAGACTATTTGCCTAAACTCCTCCATAATGTCTAGGTTACTTCCAGTCTGTCATACTAGTTTCTAAGGGTTCGAACACTTTTCATTAACAGAGATATCTACCTGTGTTTTCAAATCCTTCCTGCGATTGTGGGAGAGATCTGGCTCTTCCTCTTTCCTAAATTATGGACATAATTGCCTAGAAAGCTACCATTATTTTGTATTTTTCCCAGAGGGCAGACTGTTGATGACAGTGAGATACCAAGTTTCCATAAGTTGGGAGGTGAGAGCAGGAAAAATAGGGGAGAAGGATTGATTTTCCTGATTGGTATTTTACTATGAAAGTTGTTTGTAGAAAAGAGGAAGTCGTTTCTAAAAACGACTTGTATGAAAGTGGTTTATGAGAAATAGAGTGAAAGAATAACTACTTCCTGCAAAGGACACACCAAAATGGCAGTAAGTGTATGGGCATGTCCACAAAGATTAAATTAGCAGTGTGTCACCTCTTCAGAATTACCTGTATCTTTCCTATCTCTGAAGCAGATCCTTCAGCAGAGATATTTCCTCTTATCCTTTTGAACACACTTTGGAGACACAGAAGAGATATTTTGAGGGTGGCTGGGTGGGAGGGGAAGTACTTGCTTAAAGGAGAAAAGTGTCTCTCTATGAAGGCTATCTGATACTTAAATTATGAAGCAAATGAATGATCCTGAGACATTTCTCGTATAAACCCTAAGAACCTTTTAGAAACTAAATCGGATTTGAGAAGGTAAACGTGTTGCTATAGGCATTTTGAATGACATTATCAAATGTCGTCAACTGAAGATTAACTTTCCTTGGTATACATTTGATTGTATTTGAACAGCAAAGATTCTAAATAATCCCTCAAAAGACTGGGTAGAAGTCAGCAGCTTGGATAAGCCTTTTACCCTTCCTTAATGTGAAAGTAAACTGCAAAGGCCGTTATGTCTAAGAAAAGGGTAATCAAGAAAAATATCATTAAAGTGTATTTGAGATTAACTGTTACATGAAAGAGCTTGTCTGATACCTTACACAAGTAACTGGATTTTGTTTTCCAATGGATGTCGATTGACTCAATGGTCAGAGCAGACTGAATTGTATTTTTGTAAGGCTCTTCAACAGGCAGCCAAATAAATAGCTTTTCCCCCGCTGCATGGTTTGCTGTTTGCTTAAGCAAAAATCCAATTTCTGGAGAGGACTCCACAAGGGCTAAATTCTCTGCCATTTACAAGTGTCCCATTAGAGTAGCTTTCTATATGGAAATAACATTCCAAGACAAGGAGAGAAACGTTAGGTCTGAGGTCCGCTGTTCCTGATGTGTTTTATTATTTCTTTTTCATTTGAAGAGTAGAGCTGTTCTCCCAGGAGAAGGAAGGAGAAAGAGAGTCATGTTTGAATACAAATGTCTCAAGAAACTTGAGATTCTTTTAAAAGTGAAATCTTTCCTTTTTTTTGGTATGCATCAAGGACAAGGGCAGAACTGACAGCTTCACAGTCAGGCTGCCTCTCATTAAAAGATTTTTTTTTTAATTAAGAATTCAAAGAAAAAAAAACCTCCAAGTGGAGAGCATATATTAGAGATGGTGAGGCTTGGGTTTGATTACAGTTTCCTTTAGTACATCTGGAGGAAGCTTTTACTTGAAAACAGTCACAATTAGAATGAGAAAAACTGTGTGTCTGGCTTATAAGATGCTATATAAAGACTTAAGAGTTTGGCAATAGTTTGTTTTTATTTTCTAGGAGATGAGAAAATAAATTTTAATGAACGTTCATAAATTTTCAGGAAATAGTTTAAATCATAAGACTAGTGTGTTTGATGTTACTAAAATGCTAATTGATTAAAAAATATTGGGGTATAAAACCTAATAAATTCAAATGTCTAATCTAATATATGCTTGTTTTTTAAAACAATTGATTTATAGGTTTTCCAGATGAACAGTCAAGAACCTTTATATTAGTTGCTTTTATTTAAGTTTTCAATTTAAAGAGACGAACACAGATTTAGTAATATAGCATAGTTATTCAAAAAGAATTTACCTAAAAGGAAAAACAAACTCACAGAAAGTGTTCTAGAAAATGTAATTGCATTACAATGTTAGCTTGTTTGAATTAGACAAATGCCTATTGACTTAGTTGCTCTACACACTATGGAAACTGAAAGATAAATCGGTGTTTCTGTGAAAGCCTCACTAAAGAAAAAGTTTAAAGAAATAACTATGAAGGCAAGATGATTCTGTTTATTAAATTTTCTTTTCATGTAGCTCAAGGGAGGATGCATATTTTGTCTTGATCATCAGAGTTCTACTTGTATAATATTAACTGTTATTAAAAAAATAGTAAGTCAAATAAACTCTCAATACTATACAACCATTTAGAAACAAATTAAATCTAGTCAAATAAAGAGACCAAAAAATTTTTAGTAATCTCCCGTAAGTATGATTTCACAATGGGAACAAGCATGAAAATGAAACATAACTTTAACTGGAACCCTTATTTAGTAAGAGAAGCATTCTACCACTCCATGGCAATCATGATCTTTTCGGGAAGAAAATAAGAAATACACATAATCTAAGATGATGAATATAACTGAACTATAAGACAAATCTAGTACTTTCAGCCCAAATCTGTATGCAAATGTAACCAGAACAATACTAGTAGAAAAGAGGAAAAAATAATAGTGCTTTGCTCTGTTCCTTATTCTTTTATTTCTTTAATTGTAAAGACAAGCAATTTTGATTGGGTTTTCTTTGAGTTCATTTGACCTTCCAAATTGGTGACCCTCTGTTATTTATAGACCTTTATATACATTCCTTTCCTCATATATTAAACTGTCCTGAATTTTATCACCTTTTCTGACTCATTCATAACCTAACAACAAACTAAACCTTGTCCTTAATACCCCTTTCACCAGGGTACTGGTATTAAAAAGATACAAATTTGGACAAGCTATGTTTACTGTTACACATCTCCAAGTGGCTGCTCATATTTACAAACGAACTTCATTTAGAAGGCTTTGCATTATCTAGATGGCAGAACACATTTTTTAATATAGCCAAATGTTTGCTCATATTTCCTTCACTCAAACTGATGTATAGTTAGAATTCAAACGCTGCACTGTCATACGAAGAATTGTTTCATGCTTTTAAATTACCAGAAGAGCTAAGGAATTGTGTCAGCCAGGGGTCAAGGTAATATTTTCAGGTGCTAAATGTGTTTATTTAAAAAATGGATTAAACACTTCATTCAAATTAGATAAAAATGCCTTTCAAAATAACGCAGGTGACAGGAAAAGAAAAAAATAAATAAAGTACACTACACAATCATATTCTTTCCTGTCACTAGGACTTAGAATTTTATTTTTGAGGAGTATCTCTCATCATTGGACAACTACTGAGCTAGAAGCCTGTTGCTTTTTGATGGCAATTGAAGATGAAGTCATCAAGGTGCATTTGGTTCTGTCTCTTAATGTTAAAAAGAACAAAATAAAAAGTAAAAAAAAATATATATATATATTGTTTCTTGATTCAACATTTAAACTGACTAGTCAGGATATAATCTTTAATATGTGATCAATTTAATAATTCAAGGACTGTTACCATGCCTTTGTAATCACTAAGGGCTGGATTCACTGTAGACTCAGAACTCCCTTAGAATGAAAACCTGACAGGGCAGGCAATGGGAGGTTCACGATAGAACTGTCTCCTCAAAGCCAATAGCTAAAATGAGAAAGAAAGATCCTGTGGGCATTTTCATTTGGGAGCATTCTGCCTGTTGCTGAGATCCTGGGAACATTTTGATTGTCTCAGGAGGTGAAAAGGGATCAAAAATAAAAAAAAATCTAGATTGAATTTTTACTCTTCTCCTTCCAATAAGGGACATGGAGAGCTCCATTCAAGTGGAGACTGGATGATCCACTTGAGTCACTCTGGATTCAAATGAAAAACATTTTTTAAAAATAGCTATACAAATAACAAATAAAACAAACTTCTAGCTATTCTATAGAATACTCATTGCACAATTTTCATTATTTTGTACTCTACCAATGTGGTCAGTGATTTTAAGTCTATCTTTTCTGAATTATTTCAGTATTTTTTTAAAGATTTATTTATTTATTTATACAGTAACTGGGGTACAGGCCAGGGTCATGGGAGGTAAAAGGATTCACCAGAGAGAGAGTGGGTTGCAGAACAGGCAGATTGACTGAAATATACTGCTGAGGGGAGCAGCGGCAGGAGAGGTCTGCTGTGCCATGTGGGTCCCCTCCCTGGCCCTGGCAGGGGATCCAAATCAAGCTGCTATGCTGCACATGCTTCACAGTGTGGCGCTCAACCTGCTGCACCATGAGGGAGGTCCTATTTCAGCATTTTTGAGTATGTATATCAGGTATCTGCTAATCATTGAAAGTTTTTACGTAATTAAAGTTAACAGGTATCCCAACACTTAAATTCTAGAGAAACAAATATGTTATAGTAAAATTCATGATATTTCAGCACTTAAAAGGATGATTGAATGAATGAGGCATGGGTAACTTTTCACTCAAAGTACAACTGTTTGATACGAGGAATTAAACCATAGTGAGTTTTGTCTCTGTGACTGTAGGTAATATTTCTGTGTATCCCTGGAATTTATGCTTTCTTTACTCAGAAGATTGATGCCTAAATTCCTATCCTTTGCATTCATTCCTCACACCAATTGCCCTTTGTCTCCTGCTATAATTTTGTTAAACAACTCCAGTTGAATGAACAGTCAGTGCTACTTCCTCCCCAGACTTGGCCTCAGCCAACTGCAAGGTGAAAATCTCTCCTGAACAGGATCAGTCCTATTCTCTCTACCAAGAATCTAGAATTAGAATTCAGAGACATTATATATTAGAGTCAGTTTTCCTGAAACTAGGGCACCAAAGCTGAGAGAGCCAGTCTGTGAAGTGAAGTAAAACATGTCCACAAAAAATTAGAGAACTTACAGCACCAGTTGAAAAGATAGCTTTCTTCTCACCATTCTACTTCTTTGTTTATATATATATATATAAAACATCATTGTTCTTTTTTAAAAAATTTTGCACAATGTTTGAGTTTTCTCTGGTGTAGCTCCCATAAAATCCCCACCACCAATTCACCAGTGAATCATAACCATATCCCCTTGTGCTCTTCTTACTCCCTGTTTTCATCCCTCTCCCTCTGCCATCCCTGCAGAATATCTCTGACTTAGAGTTGCCTGCTAGTTTTGTTTTTTATTAATTAATTTATTTTTTTGCCCTGATTCCTCATTTGGTTCCCCTATATCTCTCCGATAAGTGAAACCATTTGATATTTTTCCTTTTGACTTATTTCACTGAGCATAATCCCTTCCACCTCCATCCAGGTTGCTGCGAATGGCATGAGTTTATCTTTTTTGTTTGCTGAATAGTATTCCATTGTGTATATTTACCACATCTCCTTGATCCAGTCATCTATTTTTGGTCATTCCTTTTTAGAGAAAGAACTATACTTCCTCACTGTTTATTGAGATAGTCTGGATTCTTCCAGGAGCTATTTCTGTCTTTCCTTTCCAGCACAAGCTAGTCTGATTATTATTTCAACCAAAAGAATATCACCTGCTGCAGCAAACAAGAGAAAAATAAACTGAAACCCTAACTATCCTCAAGGGAAAAAAAAAAAAAGGAATATAAACAAAATAATTACCCTGAACAAAGTATCAAAAGAAGAGTGAAAATTGGAAAATAGATGCATTTTATTATCACAATGGACAGTCTACTGCAGTACTACCTTAATTAAATAACATTTGCTTAGAAAGTTCCAGATCCTAAAGCGAATCCAAATTTATACATACCACCTCTGATCTTGGCCTTCTAAAGAAAATGGTTTGGATTCTTGAATTCCTGATACTTGGATTTTGTATGAGATACCCACTTTAATACTCATAATTTGGAAAGGTTGAAGTGAAACAAAACAGATGTATTAAAAAGTGAGTTCTGAGACAGTACTTGCCATCATGGAGTTCTGGATTATGCTTAAGGCAGGAATAATAAATATAGAATTGCATTAATCTTCTTCAAAGAGCTTTCTGCAGCAACTCCTTCTAACAATTATATTTTATACCACAGTCAAATTTATGTCAAATTTTAAAAATTAAGAGACATAAGGGACTTACCCCCTTACAGAAACAGGAGATATAGGGATAATTTTTAATGAAGGGGATTTTTATTTTAAAATAAGAGCTAAGTAGGAAACAAATTTATATTTTAAGTATTGTAGACAAACACAGATATTAGAACAACATATCACCTTCATTTATTAACAAAAATATGTGTTCTCATTAACTTAACAATGTGGCAATTTTTATAGTAATACAATGCCAATTTTTAATCATTATGTTAGCAATGTGCTATATATAGACATATGCCTATCAGTATTCACACACACACACACACACACACACACATATATATACACATATCACTCTTTGTTAAGTTTTTGATAAAGCGTTAACTTTAAATCAGTGGTGTCAAGAGTTTCGATAAATATACAGAAATTGCTCTGTGACTTAATGAATTTTACGTCCCAGTAAACTACTCTTATTTCTCTTCCTGCCTATCAATGCAGTGAATATATCAATAATACATTCAAAAATCACTAGTTAAAATGACATTAAATAATCTACAGTTCATCGTGGATAAACAGGAATTCACATGTAAAATAGTAGGAATTCACAATTCCCTTCCCTCTGTATCTCCTCCATACCTGTGGATTCACCTGAGTAGTGATCTAGTTTTTATTTTAAGTTTTGCAACATTTACCAAAAATTGCTGTGGTTAAATTGAGACATTTATGTCATGCTTTAGTGTTTGATTAATTAAGATCTTTTAGACACATTTATACAATAAAACTTCAAATACCTCTAGTAGGTATTTGCCTATTATTTTAGAGTTCTATTGACCCTGGGCAGTTGTGACAAAAAGTGTCAAAGAAAATATTTGGTATGTTGCATAAAATAAAAATGGCAGATGCTTATACAGCGCTTATTTTGTTCCAGGTATTATGTTTTATATGAATTGACTCATTACTATAATAAAAATCTAAATTTATTGTCTCACAAAACTGGAAGTCTAGAGATAAGTCTGTCTTCAAAGTTCATTCGTATGTAGCAACTCATTTATGTAAACCATAGACAAGGTACATACTTAATATTTTATACACGATGCCAAAAATGACATTGTGAAACTGCAAGAAAAGTTCACTGGAAGGAAAATTTCAAGTATTTTGAAAGATCCTAGTGCTACTTTTGTAATAAATTATTTTTTTCTGATTAATGAGAAACTTTTGAAACAATTTAATCTGTCCAGGGATGTGAATGCTAGTTTCTATTTTTCAAGCCTGATTATAGAAGAACTTCTAAAGCAGTTTAATCTGTTCAGGGATGCTAAACAAATATGTCAACATTCATTTTGCAGTTATGTCTGCAGCAGTTAGAGAAAGAAATGTGGAAATAAACAGAATTTAGAACTTTCTCTCCTCTTTTTCTAAAAACTAAGAGACACCAGTGCATTTCATTTTTTTTTATAGAAGATTCAAACCCCTAACTGAGATAAATGCGTTTCAGATTGAAGTTTTTAGTAGCTTTACCAGGCAGTTTATGGGTTGGCACTTTGCCATAAAGTGATCTATAACCTTACAGCTCACTATTATGCAAACACAAATTTGCCAAGAATACATGTGTTCTAAGATATTCTCAAAGGACAATCACATATTTCAAAATTTGAATACAAAATTATGCTTGGCATTTAATTTGAACCTGGTTTACCCTTAAAAGTAAATAATATAAAATCTGTCCTGTAGCACTTAAGCTGAAGCAATTGGTTTTTCCCTTTTTTTCTATATTTCAGGTTGAGTCCTTTACAGCCACAGTACGTATCGCATATGACACACACACCCATACATTCATGTGCTTCCTGCATACATGCACACATACACACACATAATACTCCTGGAAGTTATTCTTGGGAGAAACATAATATTGTTTCAATAAAAACATAGTTTTTTAGAAATATACTTTACATCACTAAACATATTCCAAATTGTTAAAATTCATATAGCCAATCACCATTAATTAAAACTTCAAAATGAGGCTGACAAGTTCACATGCATTCAACCATGTTGTATACGGATTTAATATTAGAAAATGACAGAGGAAACAGAATCAAGATGGGATGAGAGTAATTAATCTGGGAAAGGGCAGTTTGGGGGAAAAAGTTTTCCTTTCAGTTGTCTTAAATTTAGCAAACAGGGGTCAATACCGCAGCTGTGGTAGACAGCATTTCCCATCACTCTAGCAGCTACTGAGCTACTTTGATGCAGATATGGCCCATTGTCAAATCTCAATGGTGTCAAATCAAGCTGAACAATAGTTTTAATATCTGAGAATATGCTGAACACTGTGGACTATTTACAGTTTCCTTAGCAATCAAATAAATGCCTGACAAACTTCATTTTGATGTGCTGGGTAAATCAGCACACACATTAAGCAAGATGTATTACTTAAAATTCATTGCAAGTTTGTAGGTTGTTCAGCATTGTGCTGGGATTTTCAATATCAGATTAAATTGCATAATGAATCACCTCCAAAGAATCCATTGTGTTTGTAATGTAAAGTAATGAAATCTACACTTATGAAGTAAGATACTTCATATTTTAACTTTATGCTAAGTGAAAATAGCAGATAGAGGTGAACCTGTGTTTATAGAAGTGTTTTCCTAATGTGTTAGGAGGGAAACTTAGGCATACTGTTAGATAATATTTATCCCTTATACTCTGACTGCCACACACCAGATAAAATTCATTATATTGCCAAATTCTTTGGATTTTCACCACTCTGAGGCAGTTGAGATCAGCAACACATATGATATTTGGTACAGTTTAAGTAATTTAAGAAGTAGGATAATGAAAAAATAATAAAAGTAACAGGTAAAGCCAAACTTAAAAACTAACATGCAAGAAAATTGATTATACAACTGAGGAATCCAGAGGGGGAAGATATAGAGTGGAGAGATGAAAGCCAGGAGGTGAAGGAGCACAATGGACTAACTGTGGTGAACAATGGATGGTTTGGTGGTATGTACACTATGTGATAACATTTGAAAGGAGTAGTGGCCCTATACTACAAAAGTAAAAACAATGAGGTGAAGCAAAACTACTTCAATTTTAAAAAGCCGATATAAATATATATTCTCTACCTGCCATCATTGTAACTGGCGTTATCATTACTCCTCATCCTTCATGGTGAGTTCTTCACTCATCGTCTAAGCAAGCTTCCAACAACACCATGGTCCTTTTAACTACCTAATCACCCATTCAGACACATATTTGTGCCAGAAAACACTTATCCAGGCATATATTGAGTCTTTAAAAAAATCAGCAAAATGGTGAATGAAGTATACAGACATGATGAGGGATAGAGCAGTCAGAAAATAAAAATTGAAACTTCTGCCTCCATGGAATTTAAAGTGTATGAAACTATGAGAGCATTCAAGTATTAAATGAATACTTACAGTGTGGTATGGCTAATGAAATGAGATGTACAAGACATTAAAAGATTGTATGGAAGGTAGTCTGAAGAACCTGGCTAGAACTCTGTGAGAAAGTGATGGTTAAACTTAAACCAAGAAGATGATTATATGGTAAAGTTAAGGGGGAACTGAGGTGTTGAGTGGAGAGGGAAAAGGCTTTAAATATTTGTTTCTTTAAAATAAGATAAAGTCATAATCATCAAGACTGATTGATATTTTCTATATACCTGATATGGTATGCAAATTATCTTTCTTATTATTAGATTGTATTGTGACAATTTTATTTTAGTAGATGAAAGCAGATAAGCAGATAAGTTGTACAGTTATATCCATAAAGTTATGTGTCCAAGGTCATGAAGTTAATGCAGAATTTAAAACCATGGACTGAAAAACTCCAAAGACAATGCTCGTTACCACTGGATCTCAGTAAGAGTCACAGTACTAAGCTATTACTCTGGTGCTTACTTTGACCATCTAGCAGAGTCTGAAATTCCTGACTATCTGAGACTGTGGGGCTATTCCCTAGCAGGCAGTGTGTGTGGGAGACTACTTTATCGTGCAGTGATTAACTGGTGAGGGGATTGAGTTAACGTATAGAGGATTCAGGCTCTAGGGAAAAGTGTGAGTTTGACAGAAATGGTGATCACAGAGGTTTAAGTGCAGAAAGATAAAATATAATAATACTTATTTGACTATTTTGGCTGAATCACATCTGCTTCTTAAGCTAACAAATTGCATAGGGGTTTCAATGACACATTATTTTACATTGCACTAAATAGGTATAAAATAACTTGGGAGAATATCTAATATTCATAACAAGTTCTCAGAATAAGTTTAGATAATACAGATATCAGAATACCTCATAGGTACTGGCAGAGATATATAGGTCGTGTCATGAGATCTAGGTGTATTATCAGTAGCAGTATAGCCTGTGCATCTGGACAGATTAGGCATGGCAAGTTGGTTGTAATATCAGCATAGCAAGTGCTCAAACACTGCAAGTTTCAAGCTTACAAAATTGTAAAAGGTAAAATTAACCACTCCTCTGAATAACTAAGGCATCTAAGCACAGATCTGTCACTTTAGAATTGTAGTCTTCTATAATTTGAATAAATGAGAATAAAGAGGTTAAGTAGCCACCTCAACGACCCAATGCAGAGGCTTTAAAACACATATCATAAAGTTTCTCAGAAAATAATCATATGATTTTTCAAGTTGCTTCTTATCCAGAGGGGAGGGGGGAGAACTTGGGTTACACATTCACTTCCCAGTCATGCATAATAAGGAAAATGTTAATTACCCAACAGCATGTTCACATTTTCTACCAGTTGGCAAGTATAGGGTTTGGCTGCTATCACTTCTCCAATAGGCATTGGAGTTTTACACATTTGTTATCAGCACAGAATTTGCCTTGTCTACTTGTACTGCCTACATATTCCACTGTTCCAGGAGTCACTTAAGCATATAATAAATTGAGTTTCAATGAGCTGGAACCTCCCGCTTCAGCCGATTTTTCAGCAAATTATTTTCCAGCTGTAGCTTCAGCAGGAGTTTTTCCCACTCTTGAAAAGATGGCTGTAATGGCCACATATTTTATATGCCAATTCTAAAATCATTTTAATCGGCTAGTTATTATGCATTAAGTCAGTGATGAGCAAATTTAAAATGGGTTCAAATCACTATATGGATATGGCAAGTATCTTTAATAGACTTCGTGGTTGGCACTAAAGCCTGATATGACAAAAACAAGACCAATATATCTGAGACTTTGCCATGAGCAGGGGAAATGCTGTTTTGCTCTTTGTAGTATACTTTTCTGCACAGTGATGTTCCAACCAACATCACTGAAGTATGAAGCAAGTAGGATGTGTGAGGATCAGAGAAACCCAAACTGCCTCTAGTTTCACCACTTGTATCTGTTTCCATTTAAATTCAAGTTCTCAAAATGTGTAGATATGAAGGATTTTCAAATGAGCCATACTGAGATGAACATTGTGTTGTGTCTCACCGGTTTATTATATTTAGGATTTTCTATTTAGTTAGCAGTAGCTAAGAAGTAAACACACACACATTCACATGTATGTGTATATATATATAATATGTATCTATCTACTAGGATATTTCTAACACTAATTTTGTGTAGAAAGAGATACCTAGGAACTTCACTGCTTACTGTTTTCATTTATCTATTTAGTTTTCACAATATTTTACCTTTCATTTGATATGATTCCTTTGTTTAGTTGTGAAATTCTTTTTTTTTTTTAAAGATTTATTTATTTATGCATACAAGCACTGGGGTACAGGCCAGAGGTGTGTGTGTTTGGGGGGGTGAGAGAATCCACCAGACAGAGTGGGGAACAGCACAGGCAGATCAACTGAAATACATTGCTGAGGGGAGCAGCGGGCGAGGCAGGAGCCTGCGCCATGTGGGTCACCTCCCCGGCTGGCAGCAGGAATCGAACTCATGCTGCAGTGGCTGTGGTTTGCTTCATAGTGTGGTGCTTAACCCACTGCGCCACCAGGGAGGGCCCTAGTTGTGAAATTCTTACTACCTCTATGTGGACCTATATGGAATGGCAGAAAAAAATGGGAAATAAGAAATAAATAGAATCTGCTTATAAAGTTTGCAGTTTTATTGAAAGAAGTTATATTTTAAACAGAGGGTTGAAGAAAGTTGCATCTAAGAACTGGCAGAGGTAAGAAATTGAAAGGAAAACAAATCTTCCAACTTAACTACACTGATGCACATTTGAGGTGTTTTTAAATATCTAGACACTGAATATGTGAGTCTGGTATTCAGAAGAGATATCAAGGCTGTAAAAAATTTGTGAGTCATATAGGTAGTACTTAAATCAAAACACTAGATAAGGACTCACACAAAAAGTGAGATTTAAAAATGGAAAGAGACCTAAGGGCCAAACTCTGGTATCTAGCAGATGAGGATATAGAAATCTGAAAAGGAGACTGTGAAGGAACTATCATAGAATAGTTGGAAAACCAGGAAACCATGACTTTCTAAATTTCAACTTTAGAAAGTATTATAATAAGGAAATGCTATTCAATTCTGTCACTGTTTCTGCTAGGCCCATTATTATGAACCAGTAAAGACCGCTGGTTTTAACAATTCAGATTTATCAGTGACCTCAATCAATGTTGTTTATCATGAATGAAGGAGAGGAGAGTTGGAATCATGTATATAGTCATGAGACTACTCATTCTAAGTTGAGTAAAGATTGAATACATGCATATAAATATATTTTTTTCTCCAAAGCATCACTGCTGCTATAAAGATTTTTGTTTATCTGACATTTAGACATAAATCCATAGAGTCAGAAGAATACTAGAGAAGAAAACAGCAACAACATTTTGGAAGCTGGAAATATGATGACTGTGGATAAAGGGATTTCCCAATAGAAACGGATTTACTCTAGAGAGAGAAATTGCAAGCTGGCAGGGGAAATCTAGCAACTTACCTGATTTATACCTCAAGTTGGTGAATACATATTTGGAATGCTTAACACAGAGAGCAAAACTTTTTCCAGGGTGCTTGTTCACACAATAGCAACACCTGGACTTCTGCTTTCTTGTAGAAGTTTGAAAGACATTTTTTTCTGGGGAATATGACTGATCTATGAATAAATAAAAAAAATTAAAAAAAAAATGAAACCCCTAGCAAATGAGCTACCCAGATAAGAATACTGTAAAGTCTAAAGTGAACAAATGCCACCTGCATTTTCAAAGCTTCAAAATACCTCTTAAAATGCATAATGTAATCATAAGCAGACAACCAGGCTTACACATCAGCTGAGAGACCCTCTAACATGGAAGAGAGAGACCAAAAAAGTCAATACTATGATGAAAGATTATCTCTGTTAGCTTTAAATTGTTAAGAAACAATATCTACCACTAATATGAACTATGACGACATTTTTGAACGAATATACTTAGAGAATAAAGGTTGATACTGGTAACTAAAAATTTAATGAAAACAAAAGGAATTTGAAGGATTGAAAGACAAAAGTTTAGAAAATAATCCAGAAAACAGGTCAAAGGACCTAAAATGAAAGACAGTAGAGAAAGGAGAAGAAAGTTAGAGCACACAACAGTATTATTTCACCTTTTAATAAAATAAAATTCTAAAAAATTGAGAATACTTTATAAACTGGAAAAATAACCAATAAAATATTTTGAGAAGATTTCCAGTCTTGAAGAATATGAGTTTCAGTATAATATACTGTCTAGAACTAGTAAAAATAAGTGAAATTCCAGAGGCAAAGAGTAATGTACAGGTCAGATACACATTTAAAAAATCAAATAGTTTGAGATTACTCAAGAGCACTTTCAGATGCTTGAAGATATGGAGCAATGCCTCTGAAATTTGGAAGGAAAATGAATTCCATTTCTATTATTGCACACTCATCTAAATTTTATGTCAAGGGAAGGGTAGAGTGATTTTAAATTTTTTAGAAAGTTATTGGCAAATGCATTTTATCAAAACAAGGGTATAAACCAACAATAGATGAATGCATGACATGCAGGATATCTGAGCCAAGAAACAGACTAGCTTCTTTACCATGATGGAGAAGGAATTAACATCTTTTCCTTATACCTTTTTGCTAAACTTGCATCTCCTACACCCTTAGCTGCAGTCATAATCTAGTTGTTCTTTATACTTTGCACATGCTGCCTACATGTCCCAAGGATGTTTATTTAACTATCTCTTAACCATTATACTGAACACTATTTAGTATTCAGTAAGGAGACACCTATCCTTCTACCTTCTTCCTTAAAATCCATCACTGAAGCATCAATCTGAGTCAGGTGACTTTGCTCTGAGCTGTGCAAGACACTAGGGAGGCATTAAATATTCTGTACTTTGTCTCTATACAAGCCTGATTCTTCCTTACTGAACTACATATCCCTTGAGAACAGAGGCCATGTTATATTGCCTTGGTATTTCCAGCATCAATAAATATTGAATGAATAAATGAAGGAACAAATTTAACTCATTATTTAGAGATTTGCATCTCATTAGGGAGCGCATTAATTTAGTAAGTGATCATAGGACTAAAAATAATAACATAGTATTCACCTCATAGCTACCACTTATGAAGTTCTTATTATAGTCAATAAGTAGCTCACTCATAATTCATCCCTATTAAGTGACAGAGTAGAGATCTGGACTCATGCCCATTCAACTCTTGTGTCCAAGCTCTGTATTACCAGGCAGTTTTCCCTTCTGAGGACAAAGGAGAGGTTCTAATGACCAAATAAAGGCTAATTGGAATATCCTCTTTTTGAGAAAGAGGTTTTATAGCAAAAAGGAATCTATGAATCTGTGTATGAGAGGAGACAGGTAGTATATTCTTTAAAAATTGTTGGAAAAAAAAATAACACCTTTCTTCCCTAGATGAGAGTTTATCTGCCAAAACTAATCCCGTAGTGAGTTTTATGACCACATTATAAACCTCTGTAAAGTAAATAATGTAATAGAAATGCTGACAGAGCCCTCCTTACGATGAGTTTGGAAGGTACAGCTATAAAACAGAAGTAATTTCTGGAATTTGGAAATTATGCATGACTGTAAAGACAAACATATTTGCAATAAATTGAAGCCCACATCTGCATGAAGATATGTTGGCTCCCACTTAATTCAAGGTCAGCGATAACTTTAAAACAAATTCTATTAAACCTCATCAAGCTGTTCAAGTTAAAATTAAAGGCAGAAAAAAACCCACAAAACTCTCCACAGAAGACTAAATCATGCAAAATTTCAAATAAACTTAAATTCAACTAAAGGAACTAGGAACAAATCCTCCCTTTAAAATTCTTCTAAAACAGCAAAAGAATCCAATACTTTGAAAACAAAAATCACAATAACTTGTGAATGTCCTACATATAAAATCGTATGTATGAATCTAATTACACAGACCATGACAGTGAAAAAAACAATATATCAGTATTTCAAATGGTCACTTAACAACCAAGGTCTCTCTTGGATGGAATTTTTAAAATATCTGACTTGCATCATTAGGGACTAGGAGCAGAGTAGGGAAGATTTCAGAAAACACAAAGTCAGTCTATTCATGTCCCTGCCACAGGGTTTCTGTACTACTCAGACACATACCTTTTCTACCTGAAGTTTTCTTATACCGCTTTTGCCCTTGTCTCTGTCCCTTGAGGTCATGCTCCATAATGCTCACTTTTGTGATCCTTTCCCTGAACCCTTCCTCACTGCTTTTATGTCTCCTGATTCATCTACTACATTCAAAAGGTGTATTTTAAAGATCTTAGGCTGTCAGAAAAGAAAATTGTATTTTTGTAACTTTATTTTTTATATAAACTTTATTTTTATATCTAAATGTTTGGTTAAGGTTGGAAAAGTTATTTAACTTCAATACTCAATTACCTATATTAATAAAATTGCCCAGGAAAACCCATTTTGGAAACCAAGGCCCCTCTTTTTTGGCACATAATAATGAGAACTTTTATCCATACTTGGCACTAAGTAGCTACATAATTAGGTGAAGCTAATGTCTTGAATTCAAAGTGGACTGATATCTTTAGATGACCATGCAGTTTGGCGAGTTTAAATACAAATGTCAAGTTTGAAGCATAAGTTTCCCTTACATTTTTGCAATGTTTTTAAAAAGCATTAGCTTGTTGGGGTCTGGATATACCAAGTTTCTAAAAACTGGGCATGTTTGATAAGAGACAAGACTAAAACCCCTATTATTTCCTGTATACATCTGAGACAGAAAACTAAATCCCTATTATTTCCTGTATACATCTGAGACAATAGGACATACCAGGTACCAGCTCCCATTGTAAGCTATTCTACCTATGATTCTGTTGTTCTTTGTTTTAATCCTGTGGTTTGGCACTGTGCCTGTAGCCAGCAGGTATCAATATTCACTGAATAAATGAAAGAATGAGTGTAGTACAGACAGACTGATAGGTCTCTTGCTGGCTGGGAAAGAGAATAGAAAGATATGGAAATAGCTGGAATATAAATGGGGAGATTTAGGATGATTTCCTTCTTCTAATCTCTTTTTTTAATGATGAGCTAGAATGAATCGGAATGTTGATGGGGTTAATACAGTGAGAGAAATGGACTGATTATAGAGATGAAGAAGACACTTAAAATAAATATAACTGACAGATTGCAGTCTTTGAGAAATGGAGAGAAGATAAGTTTCAGAGAAGAGTGGGACTGATTAGACTTCATTTCCAGGGATCTACTTTATCCCTGTTCTGGGAAGGGAGAAGGGAAGACAGCTCAAGAAGCAGGTAGATTTTAGTTCTATTAACTAAAATTTCAAGTTACTGTATAAAAACCAATTGCTGGAGTGTGAAGTCAAGAAACCTGTTAGGGTCCTTTTTGGTTAAAAATTTCAAAATTACTCATATAATTTAAGTATATGGCCTTAGAAGGAGCCTAGGAAAGTGAATGTTGCTGCATCTTAAATTTTATTAGTTTCATGGGAAATTTCTTTCTCTGCCTGAAACTAAATCTTGGCGCCACATCTCAGCAATACGAATTTGGGTAATGCATCAATTTCTCTGTGCCTAGGTTCCCACATCTTTAAAATGGGGACAGACCTGCTTTCACCTCAGAGTTATGGAGATGAACAGGTGAAAAAAAAAAAAAACTCTGTAAAATAAATTTGAAAAAACATATTAAAGATTAGATTCAATAATCCACATAAAGATAATCCTTACAAAGCACCTAATTACTTCTCAGTAACTGTTGACTTTTATTATATAGAGTCTTTGAAACATAGAAAAGCAGTGTTAGTTTCTAGTTCAGTGAGATGAGAAGTGATATTTTTAAGAGCTCACTGTATCTCATTTGAAAAATAGGGAAATTAGATTCACAAAAAGATCTCTTATTAGGATTCCTGGTTCTTCCTTCATTTCAATTCATTGATCCACTCCCCATGCTCACCCACCCCCCCACTTCTCTTCTTTCACTGGAACTGCATGGAAGCATAAAATCCATAAGTATACTCACTAGAATGCCCTCCCTAAAGCTAGGGATCATGCCATCTACATCTCAAGTACAGAGAACTATACCTGTAGTAGCAGCTATTCTGCAAATATTTGCTGTTAAAAGAATTATTGATATAATGCCACAATTCATCGTTCTGGAATCTAATAAAACCTGAATGCTAAAAATGGTCTCAGAAACCATGGTGGACTTGATGACCTTCCCAAGTATATGACGTAATTATTTTCCACTGTTGTAGCCTTAAGTGTGAGCATAGCATAACCCTAACTTTGACACAGAGTCAGCATTCAGTAAATGCTTATGGGTGAAGTTCCTCAAGAGAGAAGGAAGGTAGATTGGAACAGTGACTGACTGGAGTTTTTACACACACTGCTAAGCTCTAAGACAGAGAATGCCTACCAGGCATTCTTTATCAGAAAATGTTCATTTTGATAAGTCTGTCACCAAAAGAAATGCAAAACAATACTTAAAAAATTGACTTCTGGTATTCATAACCAAAAAGCTGTTCATTCAATTTTCTGCAGTGGCACAAACTCAAATGATGTGTAAAACATTTAGCACTGTTGTTCTCCAGGTTTATTAATGCTTGCTAACTCATTTATTCTCATGCTGATAATCTTGCCCGAAGCTCCTCACTTATTATAAGGTACTAAAGTGACTTGGGTTGCAACCAAATCTGTAGTAATTAGTAAGCTGATTCTGTAAGAAATTGTCAGGATACTTTATTTTTACAGGACATAATACAGAATTCTAAGTATTTACCTTGGAATATTTCTGTCTACCATATGTCCATGCCTGCACAACTTTAAGAAATGAAAGAGAATCCATGTAAATGAAAGGAAAAAAAAAGGTGTTTTTGGCTTTGTTTGGTAGAGGTATTCCTAATATGTGTATTTGTAATAAGCAAAGCACAATGGAGTAAAGAGTGACTGATGCTAATGGTAATGAAATTATGTTTTTTATTCTCCTACAAGACATTCTAAATTACTTTCTTAAGTGAATCTAGGCAGGTAGAGAAATTTATTTCTCACAAATTTTGGATGGAAATTTGATACCAGATACACAAACTTAAAATTATTCAATATAAGAGACAGGATAACAATATACCAAATGCTAAATCACAATGAAACAGAGTCAGGTCAGAGCTATCTCCTAAGACAACCAAGTTCTTGGGCAGAGGCAGTCTCTCCTCTTTCCATATTTAGTCCCTTAGAGGCCAGGTGAGGGTGTTGCACATTGGCATTATGATGTGACAGTATGACATCTTATATCACAGACTGAAAATAGACAGCATCTTGGCCCACCTCTTTGATTTCATGAAAAAAAAAAAAAAAAAGTAAAACTCAGAGAGGTAAGTTATTGAAGAGAACATAGCTACATAGCTAATTTGAGCACCATTGTTTAAAATGAGGTAGTGAGAGGAGGGTCAAAGGGCAAAAATTTGCAATAGTACACCAGAGTTGAAATCCCAGCCTGTTGTCAGGTTTCTGTGAGTGGTGCTAGTGTTTAGCCAGGGTATCTTATCTAGTTGGACTACAGCTTCTATATCAGCAGAAGACCAGTGAACGCCTTGCCCTTATCTATCCTGTTTTTCTTTATAACACAAACACAGATGTTAAAACAGTATTTCAGTACCTAAGGATTACTTTCTTAGTGTTCCATTTAATATAGTTGAGGGGTTTGAAGAAAAAGAGTCATATATTTTATCACTACTCCTCACATGGACTTAATTGCTATAAATTAGGTGGCCTAAAATGGCGGGGGAGGGGGAGTGAAAAGTTTGTGATAGTAAGGAAAACAGTTAAACAAATTATCCAGAAAGCATAGGTACTCAAACCTAATATGTAGCATTTACTGACAGGAGGTTAGTACATTAAGACTGAATCTCATCAGGGCCTCCCTGGTGGCGCAGCAGGTTAAGCAATGCACTATGAAGCAAACCGCAACCACTGCACCATGAGTTCGATCCCTGCCACCAGCCAGGAAGGGGACCCACATAGTGCAGCAGACCTCTCCTGCCTCGCCCGCTGCTGCCCTCAGCAGTGTGTTTCAGTCAGTCTGCTTGTTCTGCTCCCCACTCTGTCTGGTGAATCCTCTCACCTCCTGCGACTCTGACCTGTACCCCACCCCAGCTCTTGTATGCATAAATAAATAAATCTTTAAAAAAAAAAAATTGAATCTCATCAGTCTCAGCTTCCAAAAGGGTACATTAAGGTGAAGGGGACAACAAGAGTTTCAATAAAGTGATGCTACTCCAAGTCAAGGATATATAGCCCTATGTCTCAGTAGATACCTGCTGGGACAGGCAGAGTAATAGGAGAATAGGCGGGCATCCCAGGAGGATTAGTAGAATACAATCCAGTATTAGAGCTCCAGCTAAAGAAGTTATGAAGTTGAAAGGTTCTTAAGTCCCCAGAGGAGACTGTTGTACTAAACAGGGAACCAGAGGAGAAAAGCACATAATGCAAACCAGAATACATGTATTAAGTTTGAGGGACTTCAAGTGCTAGGCCTACACAACCCTAAAGCATTTATCTCCCTTGTTTTATGGACACTAGAAGCTTGTAAAATCTTTCCTTATTTGGTTGGAAGTCTAGGCAGGCACTGAGTATAACTGAGCTGTCAGAAACAAGATCTAACAGAGTACACAATTATACTGACATCCTACAAACTATGGTCAATATCTGGCAGTGAATGGACCTGACTAGATAAATGAGAATCTTTCTATTCAAAAGGGAAAAACACAATTGCGTTTCATCTGGAAATGAGTCCAACTTTGTTTGTCTTGTTCTACTTTTGAAATAAACATGACTTTCTTCTTGAAATTCATCTTGCTAGATTTTAAAGATAAAAATAATAAGGATTTAGATTATCATACTTTTCTGCTATCTCACATACATTTTCCTAAATTGAATGTTAAAGGCAATGTTGTGTGTATTTTACAGAAGATTCTTGTAGCTAAATATCAAAACAACAAAGCTATGATGGTAACACCAGAGGATATAATTAGTTTTTTCTAAACCATTTCTACAAGAAGCAAATCAATGAATGGGCCAGCAGAAAATAAGAAGATTGCAGGTAGGGAACAGACTCACCTCCAATATGAAAAACACTTGAGTGATGGCAGTAGATAAAGATGATTTTTTTCCTATATAAGAACAAGATAATTCTTGATAATAGTCTGTTTCATTTCAAACAGAATATTATAAGGGCATAATTAGCAAGTTAGCATTACTTAATATGATGGAAAAAGAAATGATGTCATTTCTTCTTGAATCAAAAATATGATTAAACATATTACATATTTATCAGAGGGTCAGCATGAGAGTTACAGAAGATGAATATTATTTGAGGAAGCTATGTGAAGAAAGTATCACTAATAAAAAATTGCCAAGGCTTATTGCTATCCTACCCTTACTTGCTATGGAGTCTTATATTATTATAACCTCACTTTGTCTCAGTTTTCTCATCTGTAAAATGGATATTGGCATAATAAGCCATCCCACAGAAGGATGATGAAAGACTCAAATGTGAATATAGCAAATAATATACTTCATGACATCTATTCAATAACTCAATTATTATTATTATGCAGGTTTCAGGGAGATGTTCAGAAATTTGCCAAAAAATAATTTACTCATTTTAAGACAGTGATAAATTAGGAAACCAGCATTAATATGCCATTCCACATTAACCTACTTGTCAAGAACTTGCTTACTGAATAAGATAATCCATTTATCAGACCTCTCTAATTAATAAGAACACAGCTACTGTCCCGGTGCTCTTTTATCAGAAATATGACATTAGAAGCAAAATGACATGACAGTGATATAAAAATTACAACATTAACAGGCTCTGAATAAATAAAACCTGAAGCAAAATCTTTGTTGGTGCCAAGAATAGAATTGCTGAGATGTGGATGGGTATTTCAGAATTGAGCATAAAACAGTAAATCATACCATTCTGGCAGAATACTAGAAATCATATTTTTTTCAAAATAAAACTCTGAAATATTGGGGGGCATACAGTTCTTTATTTCATTGTGAATGACACAGTGAGTCTAATAAAGTAGCTGATTTATTGAAAATCTGATTCCATTTTAAAGGAAGGTGTTTTCACTGATTCTTTTTACACTGGACAGAACCTGAGTTGTTGAGCCAAAAGAGGTTTTGATCTTTATTCAAGTATGAATCAATTTCTGCTACATAAGGACAGCAGGGAATTCAGTCTCCCTTCCTTTGACTATGAGGTTTTCAAAATATACACTACCACTAGTACTTGTCCATGTTGAAAAAGCAAATCAATGTTTAAAATTAATGATGGTAGATTATTATAATACTTACAAATATCATTGTATTCTGTTTAATTCCATATTTCCCCATTCTGTATATGGCATTTCCCTGATGTACAAAAGACACTTGTTTCCTGTCCTCTTCTTCAGAGACAGAACCATAGAATATATTTCTAGGATAAAGGAGATGAAGCAGGGATCTCTTGGGGAGCCTGGTCACTTCTTTCTTTGTACTTTTCACTCCTGGATTCCCAACTATTTCAGCTTTTGTACCTGTCTTTAAAATTGTTATGAAAAGAAAGTTACATTAGTTTTTACTTAAAAGCTTTTTTTCTGATTGATGGAACCATCATGGGTTAACAAAATAGCCTATTAAGAAACCAATTTTCCTCCCAGGAACCCACTGAGAAATTTTGCTCTTTGGATTCATTCCTTTGGTCCTTGATTACTATCCCTACCTCCTACCCACCACCTACATTAGCTCGCTCGCTTGCTCGCTCGCTCGCTCGCTCTATCTATCTATCTATCTATCTATCTATCTATCTATCTATCTATCTATCTATCTATCTATCTATCTATCTATCTATCTATCTATCTTACACACAGACACACACACATCCCTAACTGTTCAATAGTAAGTTCTGGATTTCTTGATTTCCACTAAACAAATGATTTCTTTCAAAAATAAATTGAAAGAATTCTATTCCCAATTTGGTGGCAACCTGGTTTCTTTTAAAAACTGCTATAAGGTAACTACAAATATGTGTAATTTCTGCTTTAAGACATCGCCTAAATTCTGGATATATGTGTAATTACTGTTTTAATTTCCATAAAAGACTAGTGGGTGGGCAAAAATCAAGCAATTCCCTGGTTTTGCAGCATTTGCAAAATTTTACAATATCATATATCTACTATCAAATGATGCACTGTTAAATTTCAAAAAAAAATGCTTGCATAACTAAAATAATCTATTTTCAACTTAATTGTTTAAAATAGTGACTTTTTATCACCCAATAAATTTGTAAAGAAAATATGATTAAAGAAATGATGTTCAAACAGTCTAGTTTAGGAACTGCTAATTTAAACAGGATCATTTGGAAGATAGCTGTTACCCAACTTACTATTTGTTACTCTTTTGACACTGAGGCTCCTTAGAAAGTGTTGCAGTAACATCAAATGTAAAGATATATTTTAAAGCTGAAATCTGCTCTGTAAGTGTCACTACTGGTCATAACATTGACTAACTCATTCTTAAAATATTTGACAGCATTCAGCACATCTCATCCTGAATACTATTTTTTCTTATTTTGCCCAAAGTTTTCTGAAATTCAGTAGTAGTTTGCTGATCACATTAGTTTGTTAGTCTTTTCTATTGTGTTGTATCACCCTTATGAGATCCCCTACTTTAATTAAATGTGGACATTTAATATTTATTGGAAGAGAACAATATAAAGAGAATTTTAAAAAGATATTGAAGTAATGGCATTATATTCTACTTATTATTTTAGCTCCCTAAATGATAATTCCATTTTTTACATTAGAGAAAAAATAAGTACTACAATTTAAGAGTTTAGAAAGTCAGTTAATGGCACCTGTTACTGTTGATAAATTAACCTTAGTGAATAGAATATTTAAAAAGGATTTCAGAAGTTCTAATTCTTATGAAAAATACAAATGAATTCCAAGGAAGCCTTAGCTTGGCAAGCTTTTACATGCGATCCTTTCTAGGGTAATTATTCTTTCCCAAGTGTAGCAATTTAAAATGACTCAGGAATTGTGTCACATGTTCTGCACAGACAAATGAGTATTTAAAATATCTAATTGTATGACTATATGAGAGCTGTAAGTACCACCTTCTAACAAGACACCCTCTTCTCTTCACCCTCTTGTGCTTTCTATCTTCTGTCACATACAGAAATGTCGAGGATGAGGTCACACTATTGTAGTATAATAGCATGTTTATATAACGTCATCAAACACCTGTGCCTACCTCTATCAGTTGTTTTCCATGTGAGTTTTATGAAGCCTATATGTGGCTTAGAGGAACTTATGGCAATGTCAGGTTTCTTTTGTTTTATTCTCATTCCTAAATCATAACTGATTGATGCCAAACAGTCTTATTTGTCCAAATATACAGAAAACATCAAATAAAGTAGTCAGATATTGAAAAACAACTTTTAACAGACTGATATGTTTATACTTAGTGCTAAATGAAAGTACTTGGAAAAAGGCCTGATGGCATAGGGGTTAAGTCTCAATACTATCAAGCTATCTCCAGCCACTGCAATATGAGTTTACTCCCTGGCCAGGGAGCTAACCAACATGGTACAGCAGACATCTCCTGTCTCACCTGCTATTCCCCTCAACAATGTATTTCATTACATCTGCCTATTCTACTCCCTACTCTGTCTATGGTGAGTTCTCTCATCACATGCACTTCTGGCCTACTCCCCAGTTCTTGTATGCATAAATAAATAAAATCTTAAAAAAAAACTTGGAAAACTTCTTTATATGTTATATACTAATAAAACTACTTCATACAGAGAAAGTTAAATATCCAGTTTTATAGTTCTTCATAAATAACAAAAAATAGTTCAATTCATAAGATCTACCTAAGAAAGTATTATTCTAAATAAATTCACCTTTAGCAAAAAATATGTTATCTTTCTTATATATTCTCTATTAATGTGACTTTATTTGGTTTTGTTCCAAATTTTATTTCTCTGCTACAATACTAAATTTTTTAAAAATTATTCCACTAATTCAGATTATATTTCCTTTGCTATATGGTATCACCCACATTATAGAGGTGATGGGACTGAAAAAAAAAAAAAAAAAACTTCTGAAAACTACAAATGTTACTCCTGGAAAACAGCACACGCAGTATGTACACCACATTATTTCTGAAACATTCAGGCATCAAAGGTTAGCAACCCTAATACTAGAAGTTTAGTGTAACCATGTTCTATTTTTCCACTATTAAGAATCTTACCTCCATTTTTTTCTATTTCACTACGGAGTATGGATCTGACCATAATTTTTGTCACTACAAATGTGAAGACTCAAAAAAAGAAAGGCAAAAGTAGATGTGGAACTGTTCATGAGTCACCATGACTCATGAATTTATGTGAGTAATTTATGTGAGTACACTGGCCAAAGGGGTCAGAGGCCCGTAAACTTGACACAATTTCATCCTTTTATATTTTCTCACATAGCACCCCTCAAGAAGTAAGAACGTGAACCTGAACTAGATGGTGTCTTGTTAATATGTGTCCTCAGGTTAAAGGTAATTGTGCTTTTGTTGATTGAAACCCCACACATCATCCATCAGCTTACAGAGGAGAAAAAAAAAGTACAACTGATTTTATGGCTTGTTCTGTCTCTCTGTTGAATAGCTACTTTAGATTTTTCAGTCAATTTATTCAAATAGATTGATTATTTCTGTACGTAAACATATGCTTTAAGACGTTATGGATCAAGTTTTTTTTTAAATATATACATATTCAAATGCAAAATTCCAAACACAGTTGAGAATACTGCATGCCACAAGCTCATTTGACCTTCTTTTTATTAGAGGAGAATTAAATAATATCATCTGGATTTATGATGTGCAGTTTCATGTGTATCAATGTGATGACTTGCTGGAAGAGACCTTGTAACATCGTGTAAGAGTACACAATCTTGAACCATTCTGTTGGAGTTCATATTCCAGCTATCCCACCTCATTTCTCCAAGACTGTTGGCCAGGTATCTTACCCCTTTGAGGAATTTCGGCTTATCAATATACTAAAGAGAGAGAGTACTTAATGTCCTTATAGTACCTAGGTTTGCTTTGTTAATTAATTATACTAATTCATTAATTCAGTACTTAGTTATTGTTCTGAGAACTGTACTTTAAACACTATAAATGTTATCCACTATAACATAAATGATATCCACTATAAATGGATATCAGATATTATTTTACCTTCCATAAATAAAATATTTTCAGTTTAGAGAGGCTTTTCTTTGTAAATGTTACTGAAGTTATCTGTCAATGTTGATACAACTTTAAAAAGACAATTACTCTGTTATTTACATCCAAATACCTTAGTACTAATGGATAGAGCTCCAAAACTGCGGACTCATTTATTTCAAAGTCCTATAAATATTCAATGTTAGAATACATGGTTCTTGTGTCACTGTCTGTGCTACGCAAGACCTCTTTGTTCTCATTATTATCAATAAAAATTGGTAATACATTTGCATATTTACTAATAAATGCACATGGTAAGAAGTTTCCTTGGATTACAAATTAATCACTTTATTTTTCTCTTTGAACTGTCAACATTTGTGGAGACCTTATATTTCTTCCAATTTGAGATTCAATTTCTGATATTTTTTCCCCATGCTTGGGTAGTTTCTTGTTCTCAAATAACTGATAAGTTTGACATGCCCTATTTAAAATTATGCAGGGATTTCCATATTTTTCTAATGCATGATATAATGCTAAAATATAGAAATGTCATGTCAGTTGCTCTCCACAAAAAGTGTTCTCTCTGTAGAAAACAATATTTTCTTCAATATTTTGAAATATGGTTACTCAAGAAATCCAAACAGTACATTAATATTGTGAAGATAGTTTATTAAATAGATTCTCACAAGAAAAACAACAGTGAACACATTTTTTTGAAGGTAAATCATTTGGTTTGGTTCTGCATATAACACAACATTACCTTAACTCTAACTGGTATAAAAGAACTATACATTCCCAATATTGAGCAAAGTTCTGGCTATATAGAAACAATTAATTATCTAAAAGGTAGAAGATAATGTATTTCCTTTCAATCAAATGATATTTCTCAGGGTTTCTTTCTTGAGAACATATTTCTATTTTCTAACTTCTAAAGATATGCTTCAGTGAAAAGAGAATATAAACCTAAACTCAATGTGTACTATATACTTCAGTGTTTAAATCATGATGTAATATTAAATTAAATGGTATTTTCATTAGAAAAGTTTGTGCAGATATATACTTGAAAGTAAGTACACCACTATTTTGTTTGTAATGGCATAATATTAACTGTTAAATGACAGGAGACTCACTAGAAATTATTATAAATCCACACAATGAAAGAATAGGGTCATATGTTCATATAGAGTATAGAAATAGACATGAATATAGAATTATGAAATTGATCAAAATTGGCAATAGGCAGAAAAAAATGAACAGCAGAATAACAACACAAATATCTTGCAAATTCTCAAACTTTATTAGAGTACAAGAACAGTATATGTGTATGTTCATATATAAACATTGATTTATAGTGTGGTTTTAGATACAAAGGCATAGTATAGATATGTAAATATAAAATAGTCCATCCAGGTCAAATGCTTTATAAACATTATCAAAGAAGGTAGAAAACTGAAGCTCAAGGAAGTTAATTGCTCAAGTTCTCATAGCTATTTAGTTAGGATTCCACTTAGGTGATTCCACTCTGTCAAGTACTATGCTAAGCTCCCTATTTGTGGAATAAGAAAGAGCTGTAATATTGGATAAAAATTGTTAGTTTGAAATTCAGTAATTTAATTCACATGCATTATAAAGAAAAGAGCAAAACTATAGCAAAACACATTTTTTTTTCCTGGTAGACACCAACAAACTACTTAAAGGAATAGTTGTCCTTTTTAACTTACATCCTATTGATTCTATGCAGAATTTACCCTCTTAAATTCTTCTTACCACACATTTCATCAACATTGCACCTTTATTTTTAGGCCTTATATTGTGTCATCATCAAGTTTCATTCATTTGAGACATAATGAAATGTCTCTATTTAACAAATTTTACTACATTGATGCTAAATAAAACTTAATTTTGGCATCAAGTCCAATGCAGACTTGGTACAAAATTTATTGCACAAATACAATCAACCTTAACGATCAGTGCAATGGCATATTGTAGGTCATAGGTTCATATAGACATGAATATGGAAATATGAAGTTGATCAAAATTGGCAATAGGCAAAAAAATGAACAGCAAAATAAAAGAATAAAAAAGTAATTTAAACTTATGTTTCATTTTTCAATTTTACTTTTATTATTACTGTTTATTATTGCACTCTATCGTCATGTTGCTTAAAAACAGATGATAATAAACTTGCATAGCTATATGTATGACTTTTATAAATTCTGCAGAATTTAGCATGCAGACAGGCCAATATATTGATAGTTTTGATGAGAAAGTATTTTAATAAAATATGCTTAAGTAATATTAAAAACAAGAATTCACAAGTGGGTACATTTTCTCCTTCCTGCTTTAAATGTTACTCTTCAGTTACTTGCACTTTGGAAAATCTTAAATGATTTATAGACTTTTTATATACCCTAAGATACCTTAATTTTACACATTTTTTTCTTAAGTTCCCCGTTATTATTATTTGAATAAAGTGTAAAATCTCCAGTGTATTATTAACAATCTTTTTTTTTTTTTAGCCAATACAGTAAATACTTCAAAAACATAAGCTCACATTTTTACCAGGGCAAAACAGGTGTAATTTTATATAAAATTTGAATGTAACACTTCATATGAATGAAGCCACACATGAGATGACCAAGAGAAATCTGGCTACAAAGTAACTAAAGAAAGAACAAATTGGTTTCAGGAATAGTATATAAACTTAAAATAACAGGTTATTTTTATAGTGTATTTGTAACTGGTGATTGAAGCCAGAGGCTGTTATAGGAGGTGCCCTCTAGAGGGGGTTTGCTGGTGAGAATAGATAGCCCCAAGGAAATACTAAAAAAGTATAGCATTTGGGGGTGGAGTGACTGTTAGGAAATATAAAGAACTGCAGAAGTAGCTCCCGATTATTCCAGTGTTTAGGGTTCAGCAGTTGAGGATTCAGCGTTCAGAATTCAGCATTTTCAGTGTCAGTGATTTCGGCCCCCACTGCACCTATCTTCCAGAAGGCTGTTGTGGGCCTCTGAACATGGAGAGGTCTCCAGTAGCCAACCTCAGAGGAAAAGTTTGGAGGCTTTGCAAGTATCTGTGCAATTGAAACTGTTCCTGGTTTTGCTGCTGTTACAGCCTGGCAGAGAAGGTGAAGACTTGGAGCGGGCTCCTCATTGAGCTTTTAGCGTGGCCATTTGTTAGGTCCTCTAGTCGCTGCAGCTGCTATTGTGAGTGTTGCTTGTCCGGTGCTGTGCTAGGACATCCCTGTAGCTCCAGGGAGCATCTCCTGTCGTGTCTTCTGTTGTCTTTGTGCGTTGGAACCCAACCTATAGTCTCGCTGCTGTGTGCTCCCGGTGGGAAGACACCATCTTGGGCACATGGTCTATTGCTTGGGAGAGGAGCTCTGCGTCCTCAGTGGCAGGAAGATGCCTTCTCAGATTTTTTTTTTTTTTTTTCTATTTAGAACTTGAAAACACTGGACACTGCTTCAGGTGAGGTAAATGGGCATTTTTGGCCTCTGTAACGCTTTGTTTTCCCCTGGTTTGCTAAATAAATCCCCTTATTGTTGTTCTCTGATCCTGAGTAGTCTTGCAATTGTGTGTGCGGTGAAGAATTCAGATAGTGACTGGTGAACTATTTGGGCAGTGTCCTTGGCTCTGTATCACTTTGGTTGAGAAACAGATATACATTATATGAATAGGTTAAGAGGACAGGAGATATTAGTAAATATTTATAAATCTGTTAATATACAATGTAGATGAATTTTGTTGATACATATTATCTTATCATGAAATTAAGGTTCTGTAAAAGTTTACTTGCAAGTTCAATAATTTGCCGAAATACTGCAAATGTGCTTTTTTTAAAAAAAAAATATTCTTCATAGGTAAGACTGGAAGTTATATGAAACTGCATTTGTTAAAACATTTGTTGTAGAAGAATGTCTGTGCTTATTTGAAAGTCATAAACTATGTTTACTATGGTAGGTTGATTTTATCCACAAACAGTTTGAATAATTAATTCACTATGACATCTCTGATCTACTTTTAATTAACTCAAACTGTATAAAGATACTGTGGATTTTGTTTTAATTAGGAGCATAGCTATAATGCCATATTTCCTCTTTTAAACAAATATTAGCAAAATATATTAAGTTTATAAGATAGCTTTAAAGCACAATGTTTAACACTCATTTGTCACTACACCTAAAATATTGATATACAGTGAAGATGACATGAAATGATTTAAATATTTCAAATAAAAATTCTTATTTCTTAAAGAAATAAGATTGACTATTCTAACAGATATGGTATGAAGATGAGGGGATACAAGCACAATGACTAAATTATTACTGGTAAACTATTCCTTAAATAACACACTTAACTCTGACAAAAAAGGAAAGAGCTAGAAAAATAAGGAGAAAGGCAATTAAGAAGAATGGAAAGCTATATGAATACATTTCTATTAGTGTTATCTTAAGGTTTCTCTTTTTTCAGAGCATCCCTTTGAAACTCTGTCCTCCTTTCCACAGCTAGACAGAGAGAAACATGACCAAGCTCAGACCACAACATTTGACAGCTCAGCTTTACAATTTTCATTTGACTTTCAACAAGATGACTTAATCTCTCCATGCCATGGTTTCCTCATCTATAAAGTGGGAATAAGATAAATTACTTGATAATTGTAAGGATTAAATGAGATTCTGTGAACAAATAACTATTTTTATTCCCATTATGTATGTGTTTATCGAAGTCAGCAAACACCACACTTATGACACATTTTTAAGCTGCAATAGTTAGTAATATTATTATTGCTATTAATGTAATTATCTGCTATTCTTATATTGCTTTTGTGATCTCCAGACAGGTACTGGAACTTCAAGCTTTCTAGATTTTTCACCAAGGAGATTGGTTATTAAAAAACTTATCTGTTAAGTTACTACAAAAATATACACAAAAATGATTCATGAGTTAATTGAAAATATTCTTTTCAATATTCATTAAAGAATTATTTAACTTCTAAGTAAATACAAACCCTACCCAAAGAGCTCTTCAATGCTATTACCTAGATAGACTAAGAAACTGTGTTTTCATTCATAAGCGATCATGGTGATTGGTCATAGTAACTCTACATTGTGGGCTAAGAACATTTTTCCTTATAGAATTTAAGTTCACTGATGATATTCATTAATGAAGTCATCAAACACATCACATATATTAAGCAATGGCATAACATCAAACATACATTTGGAGAAACAGAATGGGCATAGTATCAAGTGACAGTGGACAGCTATTTTGCTTTTTATTTTCTGTATAATTTTCCAAATATGTATTTGGAACACAAATATAGCTATAATGCAGCATGAAAATGTAGAAAACTGTATTTACCTTCTTAGAAATTGTTTTAGTAAATACTTATCCTCTGACCTGGTTTAAATATTATTTATGTGGAATGAGTTACTGCAACATCATACAATCCATCACCTTAATTGACCTCCATAAATTCTCCAAAATGCAGTTACCCTTTGTTCCGTTTTCCTTGACTCCCTACACAATGTGACAGCACGTATATTTTAGAATGACTTTATCTATTTAGAGTATGGGGATGCAGGGAATGTGGGGGTTGATACACAATTCAAACTGTACAATCATGTGCCACCCGCATAGCTGTGATGAGGGATCGCTCTTCCTTGTTTTCTTTTGCTCTTTCTGACTTTAACATACTTACTGAACTGACTTTCTTTCACCCAACAGGTGGTGTAAGTTTTATGCTGGCATTCACCAAGACCTTCCACCATGACAGGAAAATGATCAGAGTGGATTAAGATTCCAACTTCTAATGGAATCCAAAAATATCAAAGTATAGATATTTATTAAAACTATTTTTTACTTAATAAGTACTCTGAAACATGCAATAATTTTAATAAATGCATTAAATTATTACTTAAGGAACTTTAAAATGTGATATGGCATGGATCCATTGATTGACTGCTGTAGAAAAAAATAAAATCTGACATAGAAAACTAATCAGAGACAACTATAACTAGGAAGGTAAGGATGATTTTTAAATAAAGAATGTAATTAACACTACATTAACTAAAATTGAAAGCACAAGGTTTTCTCCTTTCCTTTCACTTAATTCTGCTGTATCCTTGTCCTAATTGGTATCAGAGTCAGGGGCAAAAGGAAAGACACAGTAGCCTCGATTTTCCACATAGGAGGAATTAAGGCTGTACTGTATAGCATCATTAGAAGGCTTGAAATACTTCTAAAACTGCTGGGGAAAAGCATCCAACTTTAAACACACACACACAAAACAAAAGCCCTGCCAGTTGCAGACTGGTATTTTTATGAAAAAGTAATTTACTACGAAAAAATGATCACACACATGAAAGTTGCAACAATGGCAAATTGCTATCAAAGCTTCTAAATGGATGTTTTAATTTCTGTAGCTATCTCATTGCAGATCAGCAATAAACAGTTCTCCAATGGACAACACCTTAGTGAACCATATTTGATTAGGGAATATGAATATTTCTGATAATGAGGGTTGCAGTGTTCCTGATTTGTTTTTAAAAATACTCTTTGGAAGAGGATAAAGAAAACATCATTAAAAAATAAATTGATATTCACATAGGCGACAGCTATATCACAAAAGCATAACAACATTCTATTGTTCACAAAAATATGTGATAACTTTAAAAAGTGATTGCCTGGCTCTCATTTATTTTGTAGTTGGAAAAATAATCGCGGATATGCTAAAATAGTTTTCTGAATTTGAATCCAGATTTTTGGTTATTCATCATACCTCCTGGGACTTTTCCCGTTCTTCGCCCCACTGACTGTTGATTCTAGGCAAATAGCCACTCATAACTGATGATTAAGTTCTCACTGTCCTATAAAATTTCTGTTTGCTTCTAACCAGTGCCTCTATCTTTTGCTCTGTGAAGTTAAATGATCAAATTACTGATGAAAATGTTACTACTAAAAACTGATTAACTTAGGGTTTTGAAACTAACACTAATTAGCCTAATGTCAGCCCCTGCGCCCCAAAAAAAGAACCCATAAATTGTTGAGGTTTTTCCCCTGACTCTATGACCCTCTATACTCTGAATATTCATGAAAAAATTAATGATTTATTTCTTTATTATTTTACACACTTTCAAACAAAAAATAAAAGAACAAATTCAGAACTAAGAGGTTTTAAAAGATATTTCCTTTTGATCACAGGCTATTTGATTACTGCAAAGGAAAGATAACACATGTGTTTACAATATAAAATGTGCTTACAAGATTCTCAGGGGTTATTGTAACGAAATAATCCTACTGCTTGTGCCAGTAAAAGAACTATTTTCACATAAAACAATATCCACAACATCAGAGTTTCCAGTTGTAAAGTCTGTTAAAGGGTAGCAATTCTGATATTAATGAGAAAACTAGTGATTTGATCAATAGAGTCCAAGGAAATTTCACTGAAATTGCATCATACATATCATAATGTTCTTTTTCCATCAAGCCAGTGTTGGTTTATTCATATAAAGCAGTGCAAGGAAGCAAACCTGATACAAGGGCATCAAGAACTTTCACCAAGGGGAACTCATAGGCCAAACCAGGGATCTCTCTAAATTATCAGTGGGTAAATGTAATAAACATTTCTATATCTCTTACAAACAAAAAAATAAATTTAAGTGGTTTCCTTTAAAAATAATGAAAATTACTTAAATGTATTAATATATATCATCAGCCACAATGAATTAAGACAAACAGTTCATTCTGAGTAAAATTTCATGTTTCAGGTGTGTTGGAGGGCAGGTTACTTAAGGACAAGATAACTTGCCTCTTAAGTAGGGAAGTATTCCTTCAAAAAATGCATTGCCTAGGGCCTCCCTGGTGGCACAGTGGCTTAAGCAACACACTATGAAGCAAACCACAGCCACTGCAGCACGAGTTTGATCCCTGCCTCTGGCCAGGGAGGGGACCCATATGGTGCATCAGACCTCTCCTGCTGTGCCCTCTGCTCCCCTCAGCAGTGTACTTCTGTTGATCTGCCTGTTTTGCTCCCTGCTCTGTCTGTGGTGAATCCTCTCACCCCCCCACACCTCTGGCCTGTACCCAGTGCTTGTATGCATAAATAAATAAATCTTTTTTTTTTTAAAAGGCATTATTATCATCACACAATGAAAATGAAATCAAAGGTCATGTGTGTGAAGAAATTTGAGGTTACCAATAGCTGAAACATTATCCATAATAAATAGAGGGCACCTGACAGACTATGGTGGAGGATTTTTTGAGACTTTGGTGGTAAGCATTGTGGGATTACATACATTCATAAGGTATAGATCCTACAGTGATAGTATATAAATGTATAGATCCATTGTGTGATTCCATACATTCATAAATGTATATATCCTATAATAACTATCATTACTTGAAAAATTTCAAAAGAATTATTATATGCTAAGAAGTTGTTTACTCCCAAACCAGTCTGATATTCCTGGAGGAATTTAAAATTCTGTTAAGATGATCAGAATGGTTCTATTAACCTGAAATTTTTCATCTTTAATCAACTGTCCACATTAGCTAGAATTCAGTTAAAGGGATTATAGATGTTAGAGATTCAAATGCAAAGTGGTAGCTACTATTTATATTATCAATGTATAGGCAAAAAAAAATCACATAATTAAAAATCACAAACTAGTATTTTCAGTTTACCAGATGATTTCCAAGAATATGTAAAAGTTCTCTTGCTGAATGTTGTGATAAGTAATTGCCTTCTCAGAAGAATATTAAGGGGTATATTTATGTTGAATATTTCTACATTTTAAAACATACAATGGAAAATATTGGCTTGAAGAAAAATGGAATTGCCTAGTCTCAAATTCAAAAACAATGTTGGACAAAATCATAACCTTATCACTTGCAAGTATAGTATGCATATAGTTAGATGAAAGATCAGATTTATTTCTAAATATGACAGAGTAGTGCTCAGTCACAATAGAAGTTTCAGTATAATAAATATATATATCCTATGGCTTCATATAATTAATTTATCCCACTGATACTTGACTAAGCTTTGTGCAGAGATAAGTATTCATACATGCAAAAGGTAAGGAATCAACAATGCATTTTAAAATAGCCAGTGGGTTAATTGATTACTTTTTAAAAGAAACATGGCATTTGACTATATGGAGATTTACAGCACACAAAAAACTTTATTAAGATTCTTGTAACACAAACTCAATTTGTAACAAATTTTAATATGCCTGGGAGATGAGAAAGAAGGAACAAAGGGGATTAAGACCAGCATCCAGTGAAAGAGGAAGGAAACCAGGAAGAAAAGATTGTGTTGGAGGTCAAGGGCAAAAAGATTCAAAGGCAATAAAAAGATAAATGCTGTGAAATGCTGCTGATAAATTAGTTATGGGATAGGACAATCAGATTAAATATTGTGAAGAGGATGAGTGACCTTTGATAAGATAGTGTGATGGAGAATAAAAAGAATAACCTGACTGGTGTGAATTAGAAGAGTTGAGGTACATTCATTCTTTGATGACTTCTGCTATAAATGGGAAGAAATAGAATCATAGTTAAAAAGGAAAATGGGATACAGAAAGTTTATTTTAGAAAGAAATAATGTCATATTTTTATGGCAATGGGGAAGGCTTGATAGAACTTATGAAAATATAAATATACAAAAGTTTTTAAAAAATGTTTATGTGAATACACACTAATTATCTACTCTTAATTTATTGATGAGAGAACCAGCAGGATGGTGAAAATTCAGAAAAAGATGGTTGAAAAAAGAACATGGGGTAAAGTTTAAAGCTATATTTATAAAGAATATTTCATAATAATTGAATTATAATATTATTTTCAGATTTTATTTATTTATTTTTGCATAAAAGAACTAGGGTATAGGCCAGAAGTGCCAGGGTGGGGGGGTAGGGAGAGAGGTTTCACCAGAGACAGAATGGGGAGCAAAAGGCAGATTTAGTGAGATATGATTCTAAGGGGAGCTGTGGGAGAGACAGGAGAAATCTGCTGCTCCATATGTGGGTTGGCTCACTGATAGAGGATAAAACTCAGGTCTTTGAGGTGGTAACACCCTAATCTCTAGGCTACCAGTGAGGCCCTAATTTAATTATAATACCAGTATACTGGGACTTACAATTTTTTATATTTGTAAATCATTAACATATATAAGATTAATTAATTGGATAGACTGAAGGCTAAGACTGGTAGACTGATAAATGAAAACAAAACACTATATTAATTGTATACTTTGATTACAGATACATACCTGTTCACTGCAAAATCTATTTAATTTGCAATATTTTTGATTATTTGTATATTTAACATTTAGGAAATATATATCCCCCAAAAGTAAAATGAATCTTAAGCAAGATTACTAGAAAACATTCTAGTATAGTTTTAGGAAAGCAGTAATATCTTGTTTTCAAGTTTAGTGCAATTATCCTTAAGAGGGAAAAATGATAATGCAGGGCAAAGAGGGAGGACTTAACAGAGTAAAGATAAATAAACAAAAGGAGAAGAGATTCTATACACAAAAAAAGAGTTTGGCCTTAGCCAGTTAATTCAAAATACTTGGAATATATATATAGTATTCATATTAATAAATTCAGGATAAGTAATGGAAAGAATCTGTAGATATTCTCTTCTAAATGCTTTCACTGGGAGGCCTCCCTGGTGGCACAAGGGGTTAAGCACCACACTATGAAGTATCCACAGCCACTGCAGTATGAGTTCAATCCCTGGCCAGGGAGCTAACTCACATGGCTCACAGACCATTCCTGCCTCCCCTGCTGCTCCCCTCAGCAGTGTATTTCAATAGATCTGCCTGTTCTGCTCCCCATTCTGTCTCTGGTGAATCCTCTCACCCCCAACACCTCTAGCCTGTGCCCCAGTTCTTGTATGCATAAATAACTAAATCTTTAAAAACAAACTTCTACTGATGTCAAGAATTGAGAATTGGGAAAAGAGGGGATTTAAAATAATCAGTTGGGCCACTATGGAAGGCTGTATGGAGGTTCCTTGGCCTACTAGAGATGGAACTACCATATGACCCAGCAATCCCACTCCTAGGGATCTACCCAAAGGACACAAAAACACCAATCCAAAAGAGTACCTTTACCCCCATGTTTATTGCAGCACTATTTACAATTGGTAAGACCTGAAAACAGCCCAAATGCCCAAAAGTAGAGGACTGATCAAGAAGATGTGGTACATATACACAATGGAATACTATTCAGCAATCAAAAATTAAAAAAAAAAAAAAAACTCGGGACATTTATAGAAACATGGATGGAGCTAGAAGGAATTATACTCAGTGAATCAAGCCAGAAGGCAAGAGAAAAATATCGGATGGCCTCGCTTTTAGGAGGAATGTGAAAAAACAACAACCACAACAAAAAATAAAAAACAAAACAAAACAGATAAACAAACAAGCAAACAAAACAAGAGAAAGCTAAAGGAAATGGGCAATCATAACCAAAAACAACCAAACAAACAAATAAAAACTCACCAAGATCAAAAGATTAAAGATAAACCCAAGGGACCATGGGGGTGGGCAGAGGGAGGGGAGGGCAAAGACAGTGATGAGGGCATCAAGAGCACAAGGGACTGAAGTAACAGTGCATGGGTGAAAATGGTGGTGGGAACCCCCTGGGGAATACAAACCATGTCAAATACAATTAAATATAATAAAAAAAAAAAGAAGAATACCTCTCCTGCCTCACCCGCTGCTCCCCTCAGCAGTGTGTTTCAGTCAGTCTACCTGTTCTATTCCCCATTCTGTCTCTGGTGAGTCCTCTCACCGCCCACACCTCTGGCCTGTACCCCAGCTCTTGTATGCATAAATAAATAATTTTTTTAAAGAAGGAAAAATAATAAAATAATCAGTTGGGGAGGTGGGAAAGCAGAGGCTGTGTGTGTCTTCACCTATGTTCCATTGCACAGGAGCAGGTATGATATGCTCTGTATGTGGTTGTTAAACAGGACTGTGTTCTTCCAGATTAATAAGAGAAGAATATCAATGCCTCTGTGACTCAAGGAGGGTTGTCTGTGGGCTGTGATTTGAAGGCTTAGCAATTATTCATGATAAGAAATAAAATGATTTTTACCTAGAAAGCAGTTAATTCAAGCCAAAATTGAGATATATGAGTGGAGTAATCTATCTTCCTATTTCAATTATTCAATCAGCATTTTAGGAAAGATCTCGTACTTTGTAAAATTAAACAGGGGCAATCTTTCTACTTAAGAACACATGTTTTGGCATAGCTCTCACATTGCACAAATAATGTCAATTTTTCTTTTCCATTAGTACTGGTTGGAGCATATTAATAAGCTTGATTTAGCAAACAAAATACAGATAATTATGTATTGTTATAAAGACGCAGTATTAAGTTCATGAACTGAACTCTCATAATTAAAATCTCATGTACAGACTCTTAAAATTTAGTCTCTAAGTAAGACTAGAAAATATCCATAATGGAATTTCCTACTGGGTTTTCAAAATACATTTCATGAAACTTTGCATTTTAAGTGACTTTCTTCTTAAAACTCTGATTAGCTTTTAATTTAAATTTGAAAAATTATCATTTATTTTTTTTGCCAAAAAAAAAATCAGCCTAGATTATAATGTTAACTCACACCTAAACTTTCCGTTTTTAAAGGCATGCCTTTTACTGTTTCTTGTTATTTTTTAAAAATCGCTTCATGCAAATTTAATGAAAAACTAATTATGGTTTTCCACCAAACAGTGTACTAAGACAAATAGTAATTGTATTGGTCTGTCTTCCTTTCCATTTCTCTGAAAAGTTGTGTTCCTCAAATGAATAATTACCTACAGAATAATTAAATGTTGCTGATGTGGTCCACTCATCCCCCTTGTACACGAAAACAGCAGAGTCTGTCTTCTTGGAAATCTATCTCAGTCATGTTGGATAAGCTTACTGTCCATCATACCAATGGCATCAATCCCTACTCAATTACACAAGAATATAGCACTATATTAAAAGACAAATAAGGTTTAATTTTAATCGCTGACAGCCTGAGTCCATGTTCCATTATAGATTAAAGAACCAATTATTTTTTTTTAAATAACTCTCTAATGAAAAGGCTGATGAGTACATGGGCTGCATGACACCGTGAGTAGTCTAAATTGCATGCTCTGCAGCTATTTGTAAATGACTTAGACCATCACTCATGAGCCATTATTTTTATTTGAGAGCAAATCTTGGAAATATTTGAGAAATTCTGAACACACAACAGTTCTCTACACTTCAACTCTTACACACTCGACTGCCAAATAGTCATTTTGGTATGTAAGTAGCTGGATGTAGTGATCTTTGGTAGCACCTTGCAGAGATATGACAAATGGTTCCTTCCCACAAATTCTAAGAAGAACTGGAAAAACTCAGGTTACAGAGATCAGAAAAAAAAATCAGTATTTTTGTATCTGACGTAGAGTTTTGGAGACCTCTTACAAGTGGTCATATGATATGAACCATATCATATGGTCATATGACCATATCTGGACTCCAAATGTATAAAGGATGTCCTTAACCCGAAACCAACACATTGGTTGAGTCTCTTGGCTGCTAGAGCCCAGGAGCACTGTAGGGCATTGCAGCTTCTCTGCCAAATTCAATCCTAAAGAGTCTTTTTGTGTCTCACCATCTTTAGGATGCCTACGCTGTCGTCCCACAATAGGAACTTTTTAGTTATTAATACAACACAGCCTATCTCAGGAAACTCATAGCAAGTTAAAAATCAGATGGAATAATCACAATACAGTAAGACCTTACTAAATGTTATCAACAGGTTCTTTGAAATTACATCTTTAAAGGCAAACAATGTAAAAAGAAAGCAGGATTTCAAAGAAGCTTTTTTTCCCAGCATTAGCCAAAATTTTTTTTCTCATTATGATAACAAGATGACATTGAACAATAAGGGCAAACAAATGGCATTATCTGAGTACAAGTTAGTGAAATCAAAGAGATGTTTTGCTGAGGACCTAGATAAACATCTAACAACTACCAAAAAGCCCACACATATTTAACACAAATAATATATCTATATATACATATCTATATTTATATCCAATATAAAATTAAAAAAATAAATTAGAAAATTTAAATGTAACAAACTTACAAATCTTACATATCTTCCCTTTGTGTTGTCCCCTTCTTTTTCTCCTTATTTTAACAGCAATAATGAAGCATTCATTGTACTATATATATTTAAGGTAGATGATTTGTTAAATATACACCAAGGAACTCATCACCGTAAACAAGTAAATAATCATGTCCTTCATCCCCAAAGTTTCCTGCTGTCCTTTGCTAACAGCCACCTCTATGCTTCCCAAATACACCCTCTCCATATTTCATTTAGGAAACTACTGATATAACTTCTAAACCTCAGAATCTGTAGGGTCATTCTAGATTAGTTTGTTAGAATTTTATACAAATGTAATCATACATCTGTACTCTTTCTCCAGGCTTCCTTTATTCAGCATAATTATTTTTAGATTCATCCATGCTGTGTGTATTAATAGTTGATATTACTGTTTTAAAGCTAAGTGTACTCCATTATATCCACTACATATTTATTCACTGACCTATTGATTCATTTTCAGTTGTTCAAGTAAATAACAAGGTTCCTCTTAATATTCATGTGTAATATTTCAAAGAAATAAATATTTATTTGGTAAATGTCAAAGATTAGAATAACTCCAGTCAGGGAGGTGACCAATGTGATGCAGCAGACCTCTCCTGTCTTGCTTGCTGTTCCCCTCAGTCAATGTTAATTTATTTATATTTTCCAATCTATGAATATTAATTTCCATATCCGGTCAGTATTCTATCTTTCTGTTTTTTTTAAATTATTATTCCATCAGTCATAAAAGGCAATGATTTCATTACTAGCTTCCCTACTTTATAATATAAGCATTCAGTGGTATGGAATCTCTTCCATGTACTGTTTTGGCAGCATCCCACAAATTTTGAGACTGTATTATAATTTCAGTTAATTTAAAATGCTGTATAAATTCCCTTTAAATTTCTTTTTGACTTTTGATTAATCAGAAATATACTATTAGTATTTAGTTTTCAAATATTTGAATATACTATTGCCAATTTCTTAATTCCACTTTAATCAGAGACCAGTGTTATTACTTGAATTATTTTTTAAAATATTGAGACTTGTCTTATGGTCCAGAACATGTTTAAATTGATAAATGGTTTGTGTGTACTTAAAAAGAATGTATATTATATTGATGTTGACTAGAATATTTTATAAGTTTCAATTTAATCAAGCTGGTTAATAGCTTAAAATTTTTTATACCCTTACTTATTTTCCACCTACCTCTTTCTATTTCTTAAATATGACAAAGCAATAGTGATAAGTAAAATGAGAGATTGAATTTCATTAAAATTAATATTTGGTTTCAAATTTGTGCTTCAAAAGATTCCACTAAAAAAATGAAAAGAACCCACTGACTTGGAGATAATATTTATAAAATGCATTGATAAAACTGTCCTACATCCAGAATATTAAAAAGCAACTTATAACTCAATAGTAAGATAAAATATATTTTTTAATGTGCAAACATTTAAATAGACATTTCACCTAGGACATATACAAATGACTACAAGGACCTGAAAATATCCTCAACATCACTGATTATTAGGGCAATGCAAATTAACACCACAATGAAAATTACTTTGCATCTATTAGTATTGCTTTCATAAAATAAAGCAGATGGTTAAAAAAATAGTTTACAAAGATGTAAAGAAATTTCATTCATTGCTGGTGGGAATGTAAAATGGTGCGGCCTCTTCAGTAAGGAGTTTGGCACCTTCTTAAAAAGTTAAATATAAGGGCCTCCCTGGTGGCTCAAGGGGTTAAGTGCAGCATTGTGGGTCATCATCGGCAGCCACTGCAGCACAAGTTCAATGTCCAGCCAGGGAGGTGATCCACATGGTGCAGCATGCCTCACCTGCTGCTCCCCTCAGCAGTGTGTTTCAGTAAATCCGCCTGTTCTGCTACCCACTCTGTTTCTGGTGGATCCTCTCACCACGCCCTCCCCCTCTGGCCTGTATCCCATGCATGAATAAATAAATCTTTAAAAAAAAAGTTAAATATAAATTTGCCATATGACCCAGAATTAAGCTCTTTGGTCTATCCAAGGGAAATGAAAATGTATGTCCACACAGAGACCTGTAAGTAAATGTTCATGGTAGCATTATTCATTATAGCCAAGAAGTGGAAACAACCCTAACAATCAAAAAGTCATGACCATATAGAGCCTCTCTGGTGGCACAGGGGTTAAAGTCTCAGTCCTATCAAGCTATCACCAGTCACTGAGCAAGAGTTTGATCCCCAGCTATGAAGCTAACCCACATGGCACAGCAGACCTCCCCTGTATTGCCTGCTGCTCCCCTCGGCAGTGTATTTCAGTCACTCTACCTGCTCTGTTCCTTTCTGTCTCTGGTGAATCCTCTCACCCCCTGCACCTCTGGCCAGTACCCAGGTTCTTATATGTGTAAATAAATACATCTTTAAAAAAAAGTGCTGACCATATAAAAAAATCATGGACCATTCCTACAATAAAAACTGATGGAATATCCACACAAAACACATTCTGATTGAAGGAATAAAGTATGGATACTTAGTACAAAAATGGATGAGCCTCAAAGCAAAGGGCTAGGTAACTGAACCAATCACATATGATTTCATTTGCACAACATGCTTAAAACTGAAAAAGCTATAGAGACAGACATCAGATTAGTGGTTTCCTAAAGACAGAAATGGGTAAAGGGTTGTAGAGTGACTGTTTATGAGCATCAGGGATCTTTGTGACATGATGAAATTGTTTGAAAATTGATTATATTTATGATAAACAACTTTGTAAACTTGCTAAAAATATAATCATGAACCGTAAACCAAAAATGAGTGAATAGTGTATGACTTACACCTCAATAAATGTGTTCAAAGCGCATACCTACAAGTGAGGAAACCAGAGTATGTATGTGTGTATATTAAGGAAATACAATTTTAGTAGTAATAATTTCATGTTTCTATTAAAAGTGTATATTAAGATGTGCATGAAATAAAGCATCATGTCTGTCACTTTCAAGCATATGTATACACACATATATAATACATACATATTACTGAAATTTACATGTGAAGCAAATATGATAAAATAATACTTTTGAAATTATTCCATTCAATTATTAATTGTACTAATGTTCAATTCATCTAGTTGAAAAATTTTATTCTAAAATATGGAAAAAATATTGGATTATATTATGTGCTAGGAAAACATCAAGTGAAAGTTGCAATTTTTTATGAAAATTCTAAAATGGGAAAAAATAAATACTTTAACATAAAGAAAAGAAAACCAGTTATCTCAACCTTCAATAAATATTGCTCTACATTTTGAGTTGTTAATTACATCTTATTTTTAATCAGATGCGTAAGAATGGTGATTATTAATACCATTTTTTAGTAACTATATTAAAAACTTTACTAATGCAAGATACAGGAAAAATAATATATGGGATACTTTAAATACTTTTGGCTGATCATCTGATGTATTCTAATCAAGAAAAACTGTAAAACTATAAATTCATAAGAATATGTTTAAATGGATGTTATAAATAATTGTGCAGATATATCATAGCATGTGATTTAAAATATAATAAGCTCTAACATTTAATATAAAATTCATTGTATTATAGAGTTGAAGTATACTTATATAATGTTATCACATTGAAATCATACAATATCAATATTAGAATACCAATGAAAGGTCACTTTTATGAATAAGTTGAGAAGATATCAGAGTTCAAATATAAGAAAAAATACTTGTAAGTAGCTAAATAAATTAAGGAAAAGGACTGTGAGAGAAAAATTAACTTGACAGATAAAAAATCTGCTACAAGACACTATAATCAAATCAGTATGATAACAGTAGAGAAAAATACTTACAGATTAGTAACATTACATAAAGAATTCAGATTTATACCCAAGAATCTCTTGCACAAAGCCTAAGTGTGTAGTAGGCATAACCTTCCAGTTTTATGTAATTATACTCCAGGATTTTTGCACAGCAATGGAAATCACCTATGCACACATTTCTTAGATTATGTCTCCAACTTTAAGTGAGGCATGATTGCATATTGTGCTGTATTTACCAAGTTAGCCATACTTCACAGGGATCACAGCACATTCTTCAAGAACAAAGCACATGAATTAAGAGGCCCTATAAAACTACTGTCTTCTGAAAAGACATTTAGGAGGGTGAGGATGGGTGAGGACTTTTCACGTCCACTTCTTGTCATGCATCCATCCTGACCCAACCCATGCATGTGAGCTTGGTACTGTATTTTTTTTTTTTCCTAGTAGCTGCCAAGGAAAGCCAGCACTATGCATGCTAATGCTTTCTCTAATGCAGGTATGATAGAGTAACACTGGAACCTTTCAGGGGCTTAGAGACATATTGATGAAGATATGAAGTTATGGTGGATACTAGACTATCCCTGCAACAAAAAGCCATCATAGGGTTGGAATGACCCTAATGGGCAGAAGAGCTAAGCCAGTTTTGAGAGAACATATTAAGCTAGCCTGGGACAGACATGAGCAAAACTGCAACACATGATATGAAAATTTGTATGATCAAAAAAAAGAACTAGAAATATTCCAGACAATTGAAATTGCTTTCACAATGACCTAATGAATGAGAAAACTAAGAGTCAAATGTTTATATGGAACCTAATCACCTTTTAAAAAACAATTAAGAAACCTTTGAATTAAATGTGTATTTGCATCAGTAAGTGCAGAGTGTGCAGAAGTGTGTGCCTAAATGTATGTACATGTCTGTTTGTATTTGCAGATATAGATAGTATTCTCTATGTAGGAAGAAAAAAAATGATATAGTAGGAATTATGGAAGAGGAGCGAAAATATGACTGCTCTCAAATACAAATATATAATTACTCTTTGATTTCATATATTATTTGTTCATACATGTCATCATGGATTAAAGTAAAAAGCTAAAAATTAAAAAGGAAAATGCTGATATAGTATTAACACTCAAATTGAACAATAATTTCATTGATGACCATGTCATGCCTCGATTTTTCTAGTTGCCTTCTCATATAACTTTTGGCCCTCAATCACTTCCTACTTAATTTCATTGCAAGGACTCTCGTCAGGTTAGTTTTTCTCCAACATTGTTCCCTCAGTACCATCCTCCTCCTAATACATGGTGTCAGAGGTGGCATGCCATCTGCAAATCCAGTTCAACTCATTCAAATTATGATGGAAATTTTTGTTTTTTACCCCCTCCAGCCCTACTTTCTAGCTCATTCAGCATATATTTTTTTAATGCATGTCCATCAACAAGTCTCCAACAAAAACATCATTACTCCCACCAAATCAATGTTTGTTTTGTCAGTTATATATTAGTTCTATTTCTTTTATCACTGCAGTTCTTTCAAATAAAATATTCTACAGGGCTTCCCTAATGGTACAGGGTTTATGTCACAGTGCTATCAAGCTATCTCCGGCCACTACAAAAGAGTTCTATTCCTGGCCAGGAAGCGAACATACATGGCACAGCAGACCTCGCCTGTAGTGCCTGTTTCTCCCATCAGCAGTATATTTCAGAGGATCCACCTGTTCTGGTCCCCACTCTGTCTCTGGTGAATCTTCTCACCCCTGCACTTCTGGCCTAGATCCCTGTTCTTATGTGCATAAATAAATATTTTTAATTTTTTAAAAACTGTCTTTAAGAAAATTCTCCATCCTTTTTATCAGTTTATGCCACTTATTAGCCTTAAAATACACTTAATTGTAAATTAAAAGATTTAAACCCAACCCTATTCACTGATCAATTTCTTGGAATAATCAGTGAGGGTATAAAGGATTTAGTAATGGGGATTGTCATTAATACTATTCATAATAACATAAGAAACCACTCTATGCTGAACAGGAGAGAATTAAATAAATTATAGCATGTCACAAACTAAAGAACAGTAGACATTAAAATTTATGTTTGTCGAAACTATATGATCACAGAGAAAAATATTTAGTATTTATCTTTAAATTAAAAAAAAAGATTTCAAAGCACAGCAATTGTTTAATTGATGGGATTTTATGTTCTGCAATACCACAGATATGTAATTTGTAAGAAACCATAGTAATTAGTTTCACAGGGTGGTTTCTTATAATATTCTTCATGAATGGATGATGGTATCACTGCCAAAACCAATTTGAAAAAAGCAATTTAAAGACAATTTAAAGCCAAAGGGGTGAAGTAGAAGTGTACATGGTAGTGTTGAGCTGGATGGTTTACTTACAGACAATGTACTTGGAACGGACAGGCCACTTCCTCCATTAAAGCCTTCTAAACATTGGTTCTCTTGGCTAAAGTTATGTAGATATATGCATATTTATTTAAAAGCTGTGAGCTAAAATTTATATTCTTTGGCAAGTACCTACAGTACAGATATATTATCCTATCAGTTAAATGTAAGCAACAGAATTTATGTAAAACGGATATTATCAGGTAAAAAATTTAAAACCTGGTATGACATACGCTGTCTCAACAGCCCTTTGCAAACTTTTTCCTGTTCCATAGAAGTATGAAGTCTGGAATTTACTAATTTTCAGATTCCTTTCCAGTTAGCCTTGCCCATGTAACAGTTATATACAATAAGTTGTGAGCAGAAGTTTCTTGGTGTATTTCTGGGAATTTCTCCTTCCTTAATAATAAACAACAGATGCAACCAGTCCCATTCCTTTCTACTTTTTTCTTGCCTTGAACACAGATATAATGCCTGGAGCTTTGTAAGCAACTACAAGGGAAGGGCCAAGGGGACTGTAGATATTAAACCGAGATTTGCTCAAGTAATTTCAAGTAGTATAGTTCAGATAACTGGCTCCAGGGAAAAGTAGAGGCTCTCTAGCTGGTACTAAAACATTTGATCTTTTTAATAATAAATATATTAATTAATTAGACAAAATATATAGATATATTCTCAAGGTAAGAATTCAAAAATTACCAAAACTTTAAATAAGTTAAAAATACACAGTATACAACATTTGTTACACCTAATTGCAATACTTTAAAAAAAAAAGAATCTTATTTTAGAACAGCTTTAGGTTTACAACAAAATTAAGAATAATGTAAACAGGTATATATTCCTTTCCAAGGGAATCACCAGAAATCACTGGCTCTTTATTGTTCAAAATCTCTGTATATTTATGTATGTAATATAAAAATATATGGTTTTGTTTTATACATTTTAGTCAGAAATGCTACTGGTGCAATGTTTTGAAACATTATTACTCTCATCAATTAGTGTTATTATATAAGTTTTGCCTTATTCTTTTCATCTGCTCTGTCATAACCTGTAGTATGAAGGTGCCAAAATATGTTAAATATTCATACTGAAGAGAATTTAGGTAATATTCTTTTATTATCATTTTTTTTTGCTACTAAAGATGCTATAATAAACAGTCATGGATGTGAAATTTTTATGCATATGCATGAGTGATTTTTGAACTAATTATCATTTTATGATAGTCAATGGAAAATAGAAAAGCAAATTATAAATTGTGAAATTACTGTCAAAGTGACTTCACAAGAATATTTTATAAAGTTTAGATTATTATTGGTAATGAGATATAGTGTTACCTTACAGTCTTGCCCCAAATTTATATCCTTACTTTTAGTTTTTCTTATAAATCTGGGAAGTATTTTTTATGTATATTATGATTCAGGTTCTAATTTTGTTTTCTAAATAGCAGTCAGAACATCGTTCACATTTCAGAAAGTACCACCATTTCCTTTTTAGTAATTTGCTCATATTTTCATATTTTATATTATCAGTATGATATATTTGGATATCTAGAAAATTACAATGAACAACATAATATAATGCCAACATTTGCGTAGTTCCTACCCAGTTATATTTAATCTTAATTTTTCATTTTTACTTGAGATTAAATCACTATGAATAAAATTTCTTTCCTAATTATTCTCTCTTTCCATTTAGACATAATTATGTTCCTGAAGTTATTGTGTAAAAATCCCATTCATATGATTATAATTTAACTATGTTCATATATATATCCATGAATAACAGAATTCTTATGTTTTAATATTTATATTAAATGATATAGTATTTTAGCAGAACTCTGCAATTTCTACATTTTTTATTTGAGATTGTTTTCCTGATAACGACTCAATTTTATAATCTCAAGGATTTTGCACTTAAGCATAAACTTGTTTCTCAGTTCTATTTCTCTAATTTATATATAACTTTTAATATTTTTAACTTATTGTGCTAATATATATTCTCTTGAAATCTTTTAAATTGTCTGTGGGTGCTTAAAATTCTGTTTTTACATTATTGAGACTATTCTTTCTTTTCCCTCTCTCTTGAGTGCTGCTATAGCTGAGCACAGACTTTTGCATTACAATTTCATTATCATCTAACACTCAGCATTTCTTTTGATTCTTTTGGGTTACTGACGCATTCTTTGTTGGTAATTACTTTAAATTCTCTTTAAAAATCTTAAGCTCTTCTCATCAGCTTGGTTTAATTACATTTCTGCATAACATATATAATGTAGTTCTTTTTTCATGTATCTTATTTTGTGGTCACTTCCTCTATGAATAAGTATGGCTTTGTTAGCCTGTAATTTTTTTCTATTTCCTTTGATTTTTCTCTTTTTATCAATTTCTTTTTTTAGACATTGTAATAGGTGGGCAGTGAGTCCTACTTTCCTTTTTCACCTTAGCACTTTAAGTTGTTATTTTTTTCTTTGCCCTTTTTACTGTATTCTCAGTAAATTCCTTCTACTTTTCCACTTGAAAAATCTGGCTGTTGTGTCCATGTGCCTATCTAAATAATATCTGCCTCCTTGAGAATATGTATTTTTAATTTAAAAGGTATTTATTTAATTTTATTTATTTATATTTTGGTATGGTTATAGTTTGTTACAGTGACAGGATATAGTTAAAATCACCCGAGAGAAAATACATGTTTGGTGAATTCTAGCAGAAACTAGGTACAAATGTATGTGTTCTCCTTTCCAGTGGACTTCACAAATGTGCCGGATTCTCTGTCCAATGTGTGACACTGAACAGTATCTACTGCTGATGAAAGAAGCTGAACTGAGACTTTCTCTCCAGATTTTATTGGGGGTCAGTTACATAGGCATGTAATGCTGCATGACTGACACCAGCTACTTAGACTCCAGACCCTCATGGCAGCAACCATAAATCACTTTGTTAGCATAAATTATCTGATCAAACTTGTATGATGTGACCTGAAGCATCAGGCTTATGAAAAAAAAAAAAAATCATCAGGAAGAAGATTCCAAAGGCTCAGAGTTCAACAACTAGAAGCTTAGTCAAGAGACAGTGTCAAAATCAGCCTTCCCGGAGACGGAAGGATGAACAACACAAGTCTATGTACTGACTGAACGCTTTTCTGTGTGACATTTAGATACAATAATATCTAGAAAGAAAATAAACCTTTGCCTTTCACTTTGCTCAGTTTTCATATTAAAATGCAATAAAATCTAGAAAAATGGAATTTCAAGATTGGTTTTATTTTTTTAAAAAAGATTTTATTTATTTATGCATACAAGAACTGGGGTACAGGCCAGAGAAGTGGGGAGTGAGAAAATTCACCAGAGATAGAGTGGGGAGCAGAACAGGCAGATCTACTGATGTACACTGCTGAGGGAAGCAACAGGGGAGACAGGAGAGGTTTGCTGTGCCATCTGGGTTTCTTCCCTGGCCAGGGACAGAACTTGTGCTGCAGTGGCTGCTGAAGTCCCACAGTGTGGCACTCAACCCCTTGTACTACCAGGGAGGCACCAGGGTAGGCTTTAATTTTAGTACCATCTTTCCTTAGAGTAATATGAAGTGTAAATGGTATTCTGTTAGGCAAGGGGAAGGGAAGAATGAACTTGTTTTTACTGCTAAACATGTTTTCTTCTGCACATGTTTTTATTTTATTATTTATTTTAATTGAGACAACATTGGATTATAATGTCATGTTTACTTAATTTTAAGGAAGAAACTCCCATACCTTCAAAGATATAACATCTACTCTCATTCCCTGAAAACATATTTTTAAAAAAGTTCTATGTGCTCCATTAACTGTGATTGGGATATTCTTTCCTCCATTTTAAAAAAAAGTTTGATTGCTTTTCTTTCTTGTCATTGATTTTCCTCAAGTGCTCATTGATTTTACCTTAAGTGTTAATATTTGTATATGAGTTTCCATATTTTTCTGTTCTGAAGTGTAATTTCAGTCTCTCATACACTATTCCTCTTTAAATCAGAGGCCCACTTGTCCGAGGGAATGTGCTGGGATTTTAATCTCTGGTCGAGTCCCTAGCCTTTTTGAAAATACCCATTGGTGTACTTGATGCAGAGAAATGTTTCTCAATTCTTTTGTTCCAGAGACAAATAGAATTAACTTTGCTGTTCACTGCTTCATAAGAAGTTCGAGGGCCTCCCTGGTGGCGCAGTGGGTTAAGCAACGCACTATGAAGCAAAGCGCAGCCACTGCAGCAAGAGTTCGATCCCTGCCACCGGGCAGGGAGGGGACCCACATGGTGAGGCAGACCTCTCCTGTCTCGCCCACTGCTCCTCTCAGCAGTGTGTTTCGGTCTGTCTGCCCCACTCTGTCTGGTGATTCCTCTCACCTCCTGCAACTCTGGCTTGTACCCCAGCTCTTGTATGCATAAATAAATGAATCTTTAAAAAAAAAGGGAAGTTCGAAAAAAGTTTCCAGTCAGTCAGCGAGCATTTTTCTCCAAATACAGTCACAGAGGCTCCAGGATATCTAATTTGCTATTTATATGCACTGACTCTAAGTGACTGGATGGCTTTAATATCAGAGTCATTTCCTGATCCAGGAATCCCAGATTCATGGAAAGAATATTCATTTAAAAATGAAATATTATAGTGTACATCCTCTTGGTGCTACTTGGCGTAGTTATGTGACCCTGGGTAAGTGAATTAATCCTTCTCAGAGTCAATTCTCTTATTCTTACGATTCATCCTGTTAACTTTATCACAGGTTTTTTAATGAGGGTGAGAGATACTAAATATAAAGCAGTTATAATATTTGGTTCATTGTACCTGCTTTAGAAGTGATAGATGAATCCATTTACTATTATCTTTTAAATTATCTTTTAAATTTATTTTTTCCATAGAAAAACTGGGGTGTAGGGCCTCCCTGGTGGCGCAGAGGGTTGAGCTCCGCACTGTAAAGCATCCACCGGTACAACAGCATGAGTTTGATCCCTGGCCAGGGAGAGGATCCACATGGCGCAGCAGACCTCTCCTATCTTGCTTGCTGCTCCCTTCAGCAGTGTATTTCAGTCCATCTGCCTGTTCTGCTCACAGCTCTGTCTCTGGTGAATCCTCTCACCTCCTGTGACTCTGGCCTGTACCCCTGCTCTTGTATGCATAATTAAAAAAAAAATCTTAAAAAAGAAAAACTGGGGTGTAGACCAGAGATGCAGGGGGAAGGGAGTGTGTGTGTGTGTGTGTGAGAGAGAGAGAGAGAGAGAGAGAGGATTCAGCAGAGACAGAGTGGGGAGGGAGCAGAGCAAGCAGATTGACTGAAATACACTGCTGAAGGGAGCAGCAAGCAAGATAAGAGAGGTCTGCTGTGCCATGTGGGTTTTGCTCCCTGAATGGGGATCAAACTCAGCCTTAGAGACTATTGCATTGATACTTGACCCCTAGGCCACCAAGGAGTCCCTAATCCCATATTTTAATATGTTAATTGTGATACTGGTGGACATTTGCGTAACCGGATAATAAGGATAATAACAATGGAGAACATATTTTTAGCTATTGCTTTGTAAAAAGCAAATGTTTGGGAAAATGAGAATACCAGATAGCTAGATATTATTGGATTAAAATATTAGGAAAAGTTCATTTTATGAGTGACTAGTTACAAAGTTAACTGTGATAGTTACAAAGGCTTAATAATTTTGAAAAGTCAATCAGAAGAAATAAATCCTGACTTCCCAAAATTGGTCATATATACTCTCTCATTATGGTGCAAGTCATGTATTGTCTAAGAACTGGGATGCTTTCTGAGAAATGCAGCTTTATATGATTTTGTTATTAAGTGACTATTATAGGGTAATTACAAACTTAGATGGTCTACCCTACTACAACACACCTAGGCTACAGAATATATGTAGCCCCTATATGGAACCTCATTTGTGGAACTTCATTGATGAAAAATTAGCCACCAATACATGACTGTGAAGATAATTGACATTATTGCTGCTGCTTCACTCATATTTATGAAGATAAGCAAGTATGTGTTCAAGCATTCTTACTGTAGCATAAAGGAAATGATAATTCATACAATTTTGGGTACCAACCACAGAGAATAGGAGAGAAGATGCTGAAGAAGTAATTATACACACAAATACCTGCAATGATAGGTAGTTAATTTAAAATTTGATATTTTTTTCTAATTATTTGAACTTTGTATGCTCTATAGTCGCAGGTCAGTTTATGAGACTACAAAGTATATTAGATATTGCAACCAATATCAGTCATTTATTTTATGATCAATTTGATTAATTCTTCTATAACAGACAATAAGACCAGTTATGCAGATCAAGGTTAGTTATCTTGATGATCTTACTGTCTCAACTAGACTAATATTTTAGTTTGCAATCCATTATATAATAGTTTGAAAAAAATCAACTAGATTTCTAACATATCAAATTGTTTTACCTGAACTTAATCATATTGCATACTATACTAAACACTTAAAAAGTGAAGAGAAATTGGAAACTCCTTAATATTGATAATATGCATATTAAATCAAATATGCATATATGTATTTAAGCATGTATTTTAGTGCACATATACATCTCATAAATCCTTCAGTAGTAAATAGAAAAAAATAAATTTAAAGAAAGAATAGAAATAAAATTATGGGTTGCTTACACATACTAGCTCTGAAGACAAATTATGTAAAGAAGAATTCTGATTTACACATTTAAAAGCTGCTTGTCTTTAGGCAAATTCTCTATCCTCTCTAGGCCAATTTTTCACCCAGTCTGTAAAATAGAGATAACAATAATACTTTCTTCATAGGGTTGGTAAGAGAAGTAAAGGAGATAGGCACACAAAACAAGTTAACAGCAAAAATAATAAGCACTGAGTAAATATTAGCTATGATTATTTTACTTGCATCTATTAAGCCCTGTTCATTTCACATTTTACAGTAAGAATAATGGACAAGTTTGAAACATTTTAAGCAGATCTTGTATGACAAATACTTAAACCTAGCAAGGAAATATCACCCAAAGGCAGACTCATTTTCTGTATATTTTTGTTCACCTCTACACCAATTTAACGTAGAGAATTGAAGAGAAAACAAACCCTGTAATTTGGTTCTCAGTTTAATCAACACTGTTAAAATTAGGCCAGATTTTGGAAAAAGAATGGATTTGTAAAACAAATAAACAATTGATTAGCAAGTCAGTAGAGGCACCAACTCCTTCAGGGTGTGATCTTTTTAATTGGGAGTTAACTTAGAGATGATCAGAGAAGGTAGGATTTAGGATCAGGAAAGATTTATTATGCTTAATTGTAATACAGAAACTTAACATGCCTGCTGACCTTATACTGTAAAGATGTTTTAAGTTAAATTTATGTTGATTGGATCCTCTGATTATGATTATATTCATTCTGTTGTTTTCTCTCCTTCTAAATAGTATTGAAACCATAAATCCCTAATAATGGATTAGAGCTTTGAATTTATTCAATAACTGCATAAAAAGAGAGGTATATAAATAATTTATTTTACATATCTTAATTTAACTTTTCAAGTAATTAATGGATGTGAGAGGATGAAACAAATGGTATAAAATTGGGATGGGCTGGTCTCATCATGCCTTGAAATTTTAAGCTCTTATTTAATTGCCTTATTTTTCTTTGTCAAGAAGACTTGCTATTTATATATGATAATGAGCTTCATCTTTATTTTAACACTTGAGTTCAAAGATAAGAGGACCTGAAGTCTGTCAGGATGATTTAGACAGGTATTTATCCCAAATCAGTAGGTAGAGACATTTCCTTCTTCATTCATTCAAGTGTTCACTCCACCAAATGTTTGTGCCATAAGACCATTAAAAATGCCTGAATTTGGAATGGAGGTTGGGAACAGAAAATTTATTTGTAAAGTAAAAAGTTACATCTCTCAATTTCCTTAAGCTTTACTTACTTAGGCTAAATACCTAAGTCAGCCCTGAAATATTTTTGTTTGTTAATTTTTTGACAGTCATATGAAAAGAAAAAAAAAATGAAATGGAAGTGGAAATATGTATTTGTGCCGATACAAATGAAAAATTACAAAAGGAAAGGAATAATAATACATGGGAAAGAAAACAACAAAAAATTAGGAATGAGGTAGAATTAGAATGCTCTAAAATATGAACATTTTGGGGAATGCTAAGAGTAGTTGTATACTTTAGTAAATATTTAAATAAGTCAATCATTAAAACAGTCAGAAAATAATCATGAAAGAAAAAAAAACAGCCTAGAAATACTCTGTGACCCATTCCAGTTTAGGGAACACACAATAGAAATGCATATATATGTTTACAAAAGACATATCAGTATCTATAACTGCACTAATCTGTAATAGTAAAGTCTGGAAAAACAAAACAAGAATCCATCAACAGCAGAAAGTGAATACTCATACAGATTAACATTCAGTATGAAAATGAAAGAATTTCTTCCTGTAACACAGACAGTGCTTACATATAATATTGAGTGAAAAAATCAAACAACAAAGTTCATAAACAGAACTAATCTACAGGCAGTAACATCCAGATGTCAATATAATGGTTCCCTTTGGGCTAGATAGGATAGAAATTAGCATAAGTCTCTTACTGGTGATGGTCTAGGTGTGAATACAGTTGAGCTCACATTGTAAAAAATTCATTGAACTATAATGAGTGAACTTTTCTGTATGTGCCATATATCAATGAAATACACTGATTAAAATAAATTGAACTAAATGTATGCATTGACAGTTTTTACACTAAAGCTTTTAAAAATACTATATTTACTTCATCATCAGTGTCTTTAAAGAAAAAGCTCATCAATGATTTAATAGTGTTTTGATGTCTATGAAAATGGTTACTAATGAACAAATGATGAAATCAACTTGCATGGTTTTATTACCATCAATATATCTACATTAAGCTATTTAAATGATGCAGGCTTCTGTAAAAATATCAAATGTATCTATACATATGCCTCATCAAATATTTTAAACATTATACGGTATTTAATTACAAAAACCAATTTTCCTTAAAATTGAAATATTTAATAAAATGTATTTTAAACAGTATTTTCAAATTAAATCACACTGCCTCACAATCAGATCCCTAAGAGAAGTGATAATGTCAAAAAAATTAATCAAATACATGTGTATTAAAAAAAGTTTCCAAGTTGCAAAAACAAACATTATAACCCACATATCTACTCATGGGCATAGTCCTAGTTGTTTAATTATCATTGCTCATACAACAGAGCTCATAAAGAACATAAAACAATTACACTTGCTTAACACTAGTGCCTCAATTCCTTTTGAATATGGTAACATTCAAAAAAGATATGCACTTAATTTTTTTTTTTCCTTTTTCTCAATTTAGTTTCCTTCTTCCTTCCCTTATAACCTTCTTTCTTCTGTTTCTTACTTTCTTTTATCTTCAATCTTTTGCTTAAAAAATACTGTGTCCAGATGAGGAACAAGGTCATAATTAACACTATATGACTTTTTGTAAATTTACAAAAGGCATCATTTTCCTCTGTGGTGAAACAGTTCAGGTCACCTGGACAAGTAGAAAACAGACCATGAAATTGCAGCTGCATTGGACCTCCCTGGTGGCACAGAGGGTTGCACACCTCACTGTGAAGCCTCCTGGGCATAGCAGTGTGACTTCAATCCCTCGCCAGGGAGGAGACCCACATGGTACAGCAGACCTCTACTGCCTCATCTGCTGCTCCCCTCAGCAGTGCGTTTCAGTTGATCTGCCTGTTTTGCTCCCCACTCTGTCTCTGATGAAGCCTCTCACCTCCATGACTCTGGCCTGTACCCAGCTCTTGTATGCATAAATAAATAAATCAAAAAAGAAAGAAAGAAATTGCAGCTGCAGCTGCCCATTCATCTGTTGTCCTAGGACATTACCTATCATTATACCCACTGGTCCTGAAAAAGGGTGTAGAAATCAAATCAGTGAAAGAGACACTCTTACCCCAACATACGAGTAGTGATTAAGTCACTGATGATTCTAGGAATGTGAGAACAGAAAGTGGATCATGATTAAAGAAGAGCATGAGTTAGAAGAAGAAAACAAGTTTTTTAAAGGGAAAAAATAAGAGGCCTAAATACTATTTGAAACACTTTTTGAAAATACAAGGGGTTAAGGAGGTTGGGGGACCATATGATATTCATCACAAATAACTAGAAAAATGTGAAAAACTTTCAAATCACTATGACTAGTGAAAATACACCAGTCTTAATGGAAGGTCAGTCTAAGGTAGGTGAACAGAGAAAGGCAATTGTGATGTGATTGTAAATTAGAAATGGAAAATGAGCATAAAGTTAACTAGTGGTAACTTTATAACAGTATCAAGTCATATAAGTTTCTTTGTAAAAATTAGTTAGAGAACTAGTAACAAAGTTTGATGACCCTGAAAGGAAAGGTGCAATAAAGGATAAAAAAGAAGACAGTAGAAAACCAAGCAATTTATTTGCCTCCATTTATACTGGAAAGATTTAAGTAAAAGTCACAACTACTTCCAAACTGGGCAGGTTTCAGGCACTAGATTTAATCATGCTACACATACAGAAAACCAAGCAGATAAACCTGAAGTAGATAAATTGCTATCTGTGGAAGGCACCCTTTCAAACATTTTAAGGGATTTCAAAGGTATGATTTTAATCATTAAGTAAAATGGAAAAGACTGTCCTCATGAAAAGGCTAACAAAGTGGAAAAATACACAGTACCAGAATAACTCCAACCCCTAAAAATAACTCCAGAATGTCTCCACAATGCCAGGGTGGCCTTCCCACAAGGTTAATTGGTGGAGTCTATTATGAAAAAAAAGTGGGAGAAATAAATCTTTATACTTTTTTTTGCATGTGTTTGTGGAAGAACTAGGGTATATGTCAGAGGTGTGGGGGATAAGAGGAGTCACCTCCCAGACAAAATGGGGAATGGAACAGATGGATTTACAGAAATACACTGCTAAGGGGAGCAGAGGATGAGACAGGAGAGGTCTGCTGCTCTGTTAGCTCTCTGTATGTTAGCTCCCCGGGTTGGGGGGCCCAACTCAGGCCACAGCGGTGACAACATTGAGACTTAACCTCTAGACCACCAGGGAGGCCCTGTTATAAATTTTTATCAAGGAAAATCATGGCATGTTTGTTTATTAAGAATATATTTATTATTTATGTCATAATACAGGAATTTTATTCACACAACTGTAGTTATATCCTATTATCCTCATTGCGTTAAGAATATTCTATACCTCAACTGAAATATATATTTATTATGAAAATTTCTAGAAAAATGAATTGAGAGCAAAAATATAATCATAATCTCTGTTTTCCAATATGTAAGAAACATTAAATATCAAAGCACAGTACAAGCAGGAAAAGTGTTTTTAGCTGTAACAGAGGTTACAGTATGCAAAATTCTAGTATTTATTGTTGAGGTAACTTTAATGTTCTTCATTTTAGAGGAATTGTTTGCCTGAGTTGCATTAATACCAGGAAATCATAAAGGACAGTTTGATAATGATAGTGATTGCAAAAAATAAGGAAATATCACCACTAACATAAATGTCAAATTTATCATTGTATTATTATCATCTGTAGATGATACTATCATACCTAACAATAAAAAGGAATAACCAGTATTTTATATTTAATAAAATTACTTAGTTAGAAGTCGAATACACATTTTAATAGTTTTCTGTGATACTATCAATAACCAATTAGGAAAATGTATAAGGAAAAAAATTAAATCACAACAGCAACACAATTTAAAAAGTCATCAAAATGAACTAGTAATCTACAAAACAATAAAATAAAATTTTGAAAAATAAAATTTTGAGCATAGAAACACTAGAGTTAATTAGAGGCTTGTAAAGGCAAATGCAGGAAATAATCAAGATGGTAATAGTTCAGTTCTCCCCCAATTATTTAAACAATAAAAATTGATGTCAGTGAAAACTCTCAGTGGGATATGGGAAAATGTAGGTCACCAAAAGTATTCTAAATTTCACCTGGAAAGGTAAGTGTATAAGGGATGCCAGGAACAATTTCAAAAGCAGTTTTAAAAAATTGCCCCCCTTAAATGGACACACCTCAAAATGTCACAGCACCAAGAACACAGGTACTGATGGAAGGAAATTTCTTCAAGGAGCAGAAGTCCTCTTTGATGGAAGGACAGTTCTTAAATGAATTGGGGATGCTGGTTCTATAGAAGTGCACTGTCCAGAATAGAGTATCATCTAGTATATCTTGTGAACCCAGGATAGAAACAAAAGATACTTTAATAAACAACTTCAACAATTTCCAGTGTGATTTAAAGCAGGAGTTAATTTAAATTGCCATCAAATTGGGCAGAGTTTACCAATTGAAGAACAGATAACATCACTAAGCTAAGCTAGAATGTTTGGGATACTGATGTTGATGGGAAGGAGACCTATGCCTCCTGAGGCCTATCAGTGATGGTTAGATAGATTAAGTCTTGCTTCCTTTAGGATCATGCTGCAGTGGGAATGTCTTATAATACTTGCAGATGAAGCTCAGTGGGGGGGGGGAATCATTTCACTGTGTCCCCATACTTGGCAAAAAAGAGATACAGCATTATACTTATATCGTGAAACTCATTTTGGCTGAGAAAGCCGGGTCTTCAAATGTGCTTGCCAAGAGAGTAAAATAATAGAAATATGCATGCTGAATTATACATAAATATGCATATATACATAGTCACCCACACATACCGTGCTTGGATAACAAATACACCAAAGACTAGTATGGGGCTGTTGAGATAGATAGTCTAGGGGTAGTCTAGAAGGGTTTAGGATGCATCACACTTTGGGAGAACATTAAGCCCCCATAGTAGCATGTTTCCAGAACCCATTTAATCTGGGTTCAAAGGGATTTGAGGCTCTTGAACAGTTAGGACTTGAAAGATGAGAATGGGTTGCCTATGACACTCGCCACAAATCTTGAGCATATGGAAGGGGCTGACCTGCTGTGCTCCTCAAATGAGAAATTTGTCTCTTGGCTTTTTAGGAGGTGCTAGTTGCTGAGACACTGGGAAAGAACAGCTTTCCCTGCAAAGCCAGAAGTGGAGATCCAGTCACTCACAACACCTTGCAATTTAAGTCTGAGGCTGCATCTAATGTGCTGAAAAAGAGGTCAATTGTAACAAACAAAGGGGAAAAGAGCCCCACAGCTGTAACTTTCACCACAAAGATTCCCAACCAGATTTATATTTCAAAGGAAAAGTAGAAAAGGGACTGAGGATATAAGACTGTTTAGTTTTCCTCTAAACAAAACAAAATGAAAATAGAAAAAAAAAAAAAACAGCTATAGTGAATTCTACTTCATGAAACTGACAAACCACACTGGGATAAGTTCACTTTGAAAACCTTAGGGGTGTGGTGGGGGTCTGATCTGGCTCATTTCAAAAGTGTGATTTGATTTTACTGGCTTTTTTAATAAAAGTAAAATAGCTAAAGGTCAAATGACAAAGTATCCTTAACTCACTTCCATTTTCTCCTTTAGTAGTGAAATTTAAGGTGCTGACGATTTGCATTCTTTGCCTCTTTTCTCTGAAGAAGCCATGTTTATATTAATAGCGCCAGGAATTCGCTTCATCAGGTGACACTTGTTGCCATATTAGGTAACAGTGGAAATTACTTTGCCCTCTCATGGTTCTCAGGAACAAGAGGAAACACCTGCATCTCCATCGTCCCTCATCTCCCAGGCAGGCTTCAGGGATTCTTCAAGAACTCACTGGAATTATGCCTCCTCAGATCAATAATTGCAGTCCTTAAATTCTACTCCCTGGGATGCATCTTTTTCCCCACCTTGTACAGTCATCTTTCACTTGTCCCACTGAAATATATATCTTAATGAAATAATGGGCCCAAACAAATGAGTTTCTCTTTAGATGACACACTAGCGTGGCTTGCTGGATAGAAGATGAGGTAAAACATGAAGGCGGTGTTGATGATAGTGATTAAAACACCAGCTCTGACAGGGCAATAACTATAAAATCTTGCTGCTAGTAATAATCTCTACAATACAACTGCAATACCAGCACACCATATGTCACAGCATAGCAATCCATCTCTACGAGTGTCACTTACTTAAGCAGGTTCCAGAAGAACCTATCATTATTTTTAAGTGGGGGGAAGAGGACACAATCCCATTGCTATACTATATTAGTCACTCCAGTTCAAGTTTAGCTGACTTACTTCTTTTCACGAAAAGGAATCTATATACTTCAAGCTATTAGACTAGATACAATGAGATCTGTAGTTCACATTTTTTGTTTGTGCACTTCAGTTCATTTATTCTTTATCCTGCAGCCTTCTAGGAGTATGAGTTTGCTTTTTAATTTTCTTTTATTTACACAACAAAAAGCTTCTAAAATAATGAAAGTAATTTTTAAGCATATATGTCTCTCTCTATATGTATATATAATTTATTATTACTGAATATAAAAGGAACTCACACCTACACTTGTACTAGCAGATGGGATTTAAGTCCAGAACAGAAACCAACAGTAACAGAAGGACAAAACAACAATTTGGCAAAAAATAATCTTTAGAACTTAACAATAATAATAATAAAAAAAAAACCCACATCTTTAAATTATGCTGGATTGTGACAAAGGGAGTGTCTTACATTAATAGCAATGAAACAGTGACTTAATAATTTTACCAGGATCCAAGTTTGAAAAATAAATGTTGATATTGAATAACTTATTTGTGTGGCTGGAATTAAAAGGGGAAAACATTTTCCCAGCAAATGTTTGTTGACAAAACCACGTAGGAGCTATTGAACAATTTACAAATTTAGTGATTTTAGTTTCAGAAAGACTTGTTTTAAAAATCTATGTGTTATATCTCATATTAATAAATTATTGGTGGTAATTGGGTGAATCCTTCTGTTTCTGTGATCCTGTTCCCCTCTTTGCAACATGAGGATAATAATAATAGCACATCAAAGAGGTACTATGATTAATTAGTTAACATACCTAAACTGCTTATAACAGTTCCTGGATCATAATAAATTTAATGCAAATGGTGGCTCTTGTCCCTTTGTTATTATTTACAAGAGCTAATTATGAAGTTAGAACAGACTTAATTCAAATCCTATAACTCTATTTGCTAGCTGTGTGATAGTGGGATCCTGTGATAAATGATGTAACATTTCAAGTCTCTGTAAAATGGGGAGCATGAGAGTTCATCAAACTGGGACGAACAGACATGATTGTGAATGGTAAACCCTTTCACCTGTGTCTGGAACAGAGTAAGTATCTGTAACAAAGTGAAGTATTTGTATAGTCACATTCTCTGCAACATTAAAATAAGTCAATCTATACAAGTAAATAGAATTTGTTTATTTTTCCAGTCTTTCAAATTAATGAATTCAACCCCAATCAGTTGTCTTTTTTACTATATCGAGACTATTGCACACACACATACATAAAATGCATAGAACATAACACATATAATACACACCTATGGTTTTTTCATAATTCAATGAAAAGATCTGAAACAAATAAAAGATTTTATAGGAATACAGACAAATATTACTGTTCGAATGTTTAGGTAAAATGTAGCTGACTTGTAAGGATGAGATAAGTAACAACAAACTCTTTATGTACTTCTCCAGAAAGGTGGTATTTCAAACTCCCCAGCAGATGGGGAAAAAAACACAAAAAAACATGAGGACAGCTTGTTAGAAAAGACCCAGACTGTGAAGTCCATCACATCTCCCTTTTTCCTTCCTCATTAATTCCCTGATCCTTATTCCATTGTATAACTTAACAGCTATCTCTATAGGCAAAAACTGGGTCTAGTTCTCACTATCACTCTTTAGAGGCTTGCACAGTTCTTGAGGCATACGCCAAGAGGTTTTCCCTAAATGAGAAACCGGCAGGAAACTTTCACCTGCTCTGCAGGCGAGCAACACTTTTCAGTGAATCTCAATGAACTCAGTACAACTGCTCTTTTGTTTCAGTGTTTGATGTTGCAGGTAGAGAAGGTATTTCACTCCTATGAGTACTATAGGTCGAACTACCTCATTCAAACAGAAACAGATCACCAAAGATTTAAAAGAAAAGGATAAAAAAGGAGATAGGACTACACACAGAAGAATGAATTTTATTTGGTCTTTACATTGATAGGACATTAGCTATCTGAGTCAGACCTATAATGTGCAATAAATCTGTTTTGTATTCCCATATCTTTCTCACTTCTTGAGATGAAGTCAGCAGTGTTCCCATGGAGATAGTTCACACTGTTCACTTAGGGTTTCTTTTCTAATTAATGATTAATGCCATCTCCTAATTACAGAGTGGCAGACTCAATAACTTCAAGGATAGTCAGACACTTAGAATTCCTGTGGTTAGCTTTTCAGTCTGTTACTCATTTGAGAGGCGAACGTGCAATTTTGTCTTAAATTTTCCTCACCTGTAGCAGGAAACAAACTTCTAAAAGAAACAAGGGGACTTCTGGAAAGGAAAACCTCAGATTCTATTTTGGTGACCTGTGCACCAGATCCAGTCCACACAGGTGTTTTTGCAGTTGAGCATTTTTTAAAAATTTATTTATGATGCTACTATTTTAGTAATATTAAAAAGTAATGATTTGGATAAAACTTGTAAATCTGGCAGCATTACACTGGCAAAAATTGGCTGAAGAACGTTTCCCTTGGATGGGGATTTAGCTTATATAGTGCTGTTGTCATGCACCTCACCTCTTGCTCATTTACTGTAACAATCTCCAGGAGCCTCTGGCTGTATGAGCCCTACCTGTAATGCTCAGAAGCCAAAAGCCCCAACAGGCAATGATGCTTATGCAGGTTTCCCTACGTAGGGTCTAAGAAGTCTCAGGCTTTCCGCCCTCCCGTCATTAATATAATGATGGAAACCTGTGGTGCTGCACACATGCCTGGGTGGGCATGCGCAAGTGGGCGTACCTGAGTTTGGACACAGGCTTATATGGGCGGCGTCATGAGGACGCCAGGACCGACCAATACTACCAACGAGCAGCGAGAGTATGTAAGATAAGCAGCAAGAACAACTAGAAGCAGCAAGAACAGCAAAGCAGCCGAGAGGGTGAGATGTGTTGGGGGCTGGGAGGTCTGCCAGCCTCCCGGCACCCATGCCTGCCGTGTACCTGATGCCATCTCTATAATAAAAGCACAAACAGCCACCTAGGGCTCCAAGACTCCTTCCTTTACCCCCTATGCTAGAACTATCCAGAACCTGCCCAGTGTGACCCTTCCTGGCACTACACCCTGTTACTATTGCCTGGGTTTCAGTGGTCAATATGATTATCTCTCTTTTCAAGGAGGTGATACTCTAGAAATGATAATCAGTTGCACCCTATGATAATACAAAGAGTACTATGAAACTGCTAGTACTGCTCACAAAGACAATATATTTTCCATAGTTTAGACAAAGGAACAGCGAAAGGGAAAAGGAAATGTAATGCCAGACGCAAATACAAAGAAATTTGATTTTTTAGTGTTGTTTAGTTAAAATTTTAGCTCCTTACATTTTCTGCAACTAAACGCAGATCGTCATTTATTTTCATTATTTTTTAAGATATAAAGGGTATAACATACATATATAATTTAAATTGATAAAACAACAAGTATTGGTAATTGGTGTCATATCTATAGAAGGTTCTTACAAGTATGAGTTTATCTAATCAAATTTATATCTTCTTAGTATTTTTTTTTTTTTAATTAAGTTCTCGGGCATTTACTTGCCTTCAGTGTTAGCTTATTTCTGGAGAGCTCACTCTATTTGATAATACTGTAGGTATACTATCCCATTTAGCTTCAAATGAAATTTTCAAATACTTTGAGATTAAATATAAAAATTATTGGATACACTTAACTATAATATCCGTAGCAGCTTGTATTTGGTTAATTCTTGAAAAGTAGCATTGTATCATAATATAAGTACAAATTAAATAATGGAAAAGTGGATCTCTATAATATGAAATTATTTTTTGAAATAGTATCATCATAAATGAATATTGTATTTTATTATTTTTTATATTTTGCAAATACCAAATATTATTCAAACATACATACATATGCATAAATTTATAGAGCAAAGGTTTACAAAATTACAATTACTTAGGAGATTTAGAGTTTAAAAACAGCTTCTCTAAGGCCTGATTCAATTCTCATTTAATGGAAAGTGAAGTACCCAACAAATGACTTTACATATTTAACAGGCAAAGAGGACTTAAATTACCAAATAATTTTAAATTATATTTTCATTCCATTATTCCAAGATATCCAAATAATTTGAGTCCCCTACCTAAGAGAGGAGATTACTGTGGCAATTTTATAGAGGAATCAATGAAAAAATATTTTAGACAAAACCATCAAGAAAATTAAGGACCCTGTGTATTTATTGAATGAATTGCTGTCAAGCTTTACTATTAACAAAGTGCTGTAGAATACCAGTCATTCCACCTTCAACAATGCAGCTGTAATATGAAGAATCCATTATGTGTGTTTTAGTCACTGAATAGATAACTGTTGAATAAGTGAATGTGTACATTGTCAATGGTTATCTTTTTGTTTTGCTTTCTTTTATGTTATTGTGGTTGCTGTTATTATTCTATTCTAATGTGACTATGGTGCCAAGATAGAATAGTTTCAAATAAAGACAAGCCATAGTAAGAGGGTTACTCTTGTTCAGTCACACAGTTCTGAGTGCCAACATTTCCTGCTCATCGTGAAAGCTAATATTTGAACTGTCTGCCTCGGGATGCCTCTCTTAATCTGTCTAAAAGTGCTAAAGGTGCAAGCTAGCTAACAAACTTTATAGGGTATAATTTTGACTCCAATCTTGTAAAAAATTGAACTCTTATTCTTTATAATAGCAGGTTCTAATTCTATAGGAAAAATTGTATAGATCGAAGAGTCTTCATTTTAAATAATTACCTCACATAATTTTTAGCTGATGTTTCTCAAACCACAGAACAATACTATACCTACTCACCTTGGTAAATAATAATCTTTAGGCAACATTAGGTTTCCATCCCACTTCTCTCCCCTACCACAATAGCCATGTCCATTGAATTATATTTAATGTCATGTACTTAAATTTTTTCAGTGGTAGTGACATAAGAATTCACTATATAAAACAGTAAATATATGTAAATAACTATTAAAGATATAACATATTATATTTTATTGAAAATATTTCAGCATACTTAAAATATCTTGTTTCTTCAAAATCCAATAGAAAATTGCATGTTCACCTAATTATAACAATTCATATCAGTATGTGACTGGTGCTTGACCTGTCTCTCCTGCCACTTGCACATGTGCTCTCTCCCCTCTCTCTCTGCCAATAACGGATGTATATCAGAATCACTTGGAAAGTAGTTTGTAAGCATATAGACCTGTCTACTGGAATGGAATCTAACTGAAAGCATCCTTTAATACATACTTTGCAAGAATTTTTTAAATAATTCATATTGGTACCATTTGACCCCTCACTCAGTTGAGAACCACAGCTATGGGAAGTGAGAAATCTCCCTGAAATATGGATTAATAAAAATAAAAATATTACTCTGCTCTTAAGTTGCGGCCACCATCTGCACACATTTATAAAGCAAACAAATAACACAGATTCTAAATTCTCCCCTAAAAGAGAAACTTGTGTTTCCTCTTCTCAAAACAATTCTGATACCAAATGCGTAGATACTTCTACACCTAGAACAATTTGACACTAACTATTTGAGTTAGTTCAGACTTCACAAGTTAAGGGCTCAGTCTTGCAAGAATGTAAGATCATCACTTCAGATGATACCAACTGAAAGTTTAGGGTTCCCATTGTTCATAGTGACCTATAAATGGAGGCTTTCATGAACCTCTCCTGTGGTTCACTAATTTGCTAACTGTTCATGGACTCATGAAAACACTTATATTTACCAGTTTACTATAAAGGATTCAAATGAACAGGGATATGAAGAGGTATTGTGTTTGTGCGTAAATTTTATGCCCTTTCCATGGGTGTCACTTCCCAGCACCTCTATGAAATCATCAAGGAGGGATTTTTCCAAACGTAATTTCCAGGCTTTCACTGAGGTTCCAGCACATAAGCAAGACTGATTAACTCTTTGGCATAGCCCCAATCCCCTAGCTCTCTCCTTATGGAGGCTGGTTGGTGGGGTTGAAATTCTCAAACTTTTAATAATTTGGTTGGCTCCTCTAGAAACTAAAGCCCTTCTGGAATAGTTACCTCTTTAACATAAACTGAGTAGAGTTGAAAGTGGTTTATCAGGAATAACAAAAGATAAACATCTCACACTTTTCACTCAAGACACTACCAGGAGGAGGAAAGAGAGGAGGGGGTTCAATGTACTATGGAGGAATATTATTGGTGTTTTGGTGCTGGGTGTGATATGATAACATGCATCTGTAGAAGTGTGACCCTATATACCTAAAACAATCAATGTTACCACAATGAATATATTTTTTAAAATAAAGCAAAAAGCAAACAAACAAGATATTATATGAGTTTTAGAAACTTGTGTGCCAGGAAGGAAATAAAATTCAAATATATATTTCATATTATATAATATCACATCTAGAGTAGCATTATTGAGTAATTTTTGGTAAGATTTTTCTAGCTAATAATTTTATAAAGACACGATGAGAAAAGAGTATTGTATCTGACACAATGTCTATTTCTTCTTTCTTTTCTCATAGTTTCTTTTTCGCTTTCACTCTCTTTTACTGAAATCCCTCCTTCATTCTAAAGCATCACCAGACATCTTGACACATCATGAGAACATATGGTGGACATTCTAGGACACCCTGCTTCTTTTCCTGGTTCAGCGGGCAGGAGACTGAAGCCTCCAAACAGGCTTCAAGTCAGAGCAGGTTTTGTTCTCTGAAGCAGTCATGCAGGAATCTGATGCCTGTGGGTAAAGGAAACTTCAACCCTCCTCCCCCATTAATGACCAAGGAGACAAATGAAGAAGATTTAAACAATGGGTACCCAGCCTTTTCTTCTCCACAGTGCATTGTTTAGAAATCCTCTGCAGGTACAGAGAGCACTGACATTATTTTAGGTCAAGATAGCTTAGAAAATAAATAATTTTAAACCTGTATATGAAAACCAGAAGTCCCCCTGTCAAGAATAATTGCATTTTTGACATCAATGACTCGCTGTTTCTAGCTTTATGATCCAGACTCAATGTGTGGTTGTTTGGAACAGTTCTCACAGAGTGAAAGCTATTGGAATGCTTCTTGGGTTCGAATATTCACTTTGATTATCTAACAAATGGTCCACCTATCCCACAGACTTTTATTTCAGTCAACACACCTGATCCACTCCCATCATCCCAGACTGAAAGGAATCAAAGTCATTCTTCTTCAGATTTACCCTCTTTAGAAATAAAGTAAATCCTCATTTAACTCTCGTAGATAGGCTCTTAGAAGCTACAAGTTTAAGCAAACTGCATATAAGGAAATTAGGTCTTCATCTTGTTCAAGGTCAATCACAATGTATTTTTTCTCAACAACGTTATAGCTAAATAAACTTGAAGCAAACAATATTTAAGGACTGCTGCTAAAAAAATAACAAGTCAATCTTCCTTTCCTTCCTGTCACTTCAGTAATATGGAGTCAACTGAATCAGATCCTTCTTTGAAACCCTGCTAAAAGCAAATAAACAATCCCCCTCATTTTTTTTAAATCCTGAAGGAAGTACATGTTGAAAAATACCTGGACTTCCATGTAGAACACCACATCATATTGGGAATATGTTGCATTTTCAACATTCCTTCTTTTGGCCATTAGGTAATTTTACATGCCAAACAGATTTTAAGTACCTAAGTTCACAAGATAATAGGAATGCCTAGATCTGTATCTCCTTTATTTCCAAATAAAGCATAAGGTATATAAGGTAAGTTCCTCTACTTCATGTACACCATATACTATTAACAAAATACTTATCTCAAATACATTCCTCTAGCTTAAGTAACCAAGCACTTGAGCAAATGTTTCCTATGTTTAGACATAAGCACTCATTTTACTATTCGGGATGATGTGTTTTGAAATGACAATCCAAGTCCAAGTATTTTTGCCCCTGGAGTCTTCATTCAGAATATTTTCTAGTGGTGTCACAAGCAGATAAATATACCTAATTACTAGATTGCACATCCTGATGTATGTTTATTTGACTATGCAAACAACCCACCAAATGTACAATTTTCTCTTCTTAAAAAAACATAGTAATTTAAATGCAAAGGATATGTTAATCAGTATTATCATTGAGATTTTTCATATGTCAAGTTAGGATGCTTGGAATGATTATTTTGCTGTCAGCAATAAAGCAGCCTACACTGGAAATCCATTATGGGATCATCTCAACAGTTTCAAAAAAATGAAACAGAGTCTCGTCAGAGTAAGGCACACATGGTTCTGGCTTTTATACAAAAATAATTAGGCAAGCACAAACTTTTCTAACAAGAGTAGGGCATGTGAAAGCCTGGGCTATATTACTATAGAAAAAAAGTCTACAAAACATTAAAAAGAACAAATTTTAAAAATAAAGGGAATCAAGGGGGTGGTTTTCTTTATTTCCTCTTCTTCAACTTGGTTGTTTGTGTAGAGGAAGGCTACTGATTTTTGTGTGTTGATTTTGTATACTGCTACTTTGCTAAATCGGCCAATTAGCTTGAGTAGATTTTCTG